>CM057819.1:28464257-29064257 GCA_030067965.1 Latrodectus elegans | reverse complement strand
ATTCTTTCTTCAAAGGAAGCATATACGAGAGTTTGAGCAATGATACGATGGTAATATCAACCTCTAAATATATAAACTTTCAATCCTAACCTTTCAGAAAGAAAAAAAAAGACAATTTGTCTTAACATTTTTAATGTCGTCATCAAAGAATATATTTGCCCAGTATGCCTTCTGCAACTCTGAACTTCCCAAAATACTAAATTTTCTAAAAGGCAAAGAGATAAATTTGCTCCCTAGCTCAAAAAACCTTCCCCTTTAATCTCTCATTACAGTCAAGGTAATTGCAGCTTTAATAATTTACGCGACAAATTACGCTTTGAATTCTGCGAAATGACAATAATTATGTGAACAAAACTTCATGGTATTGCATTTTCTTTGCCAAGTAATATATAACCCCAACCAGAATTAAAAACCGATTTCTACAAGTGTGTCATTTTTTGATTAAGACGAATATAAATAAGACGCGATATCTACCGTTACTCTATGCAGAATGTTGCACAATAATGTGTTGCACGTTCGGTTATCAAGAGTTTCCTTTCCCATAGTTTTAAATTCAGAGACGTACACCGAAAGTGTCAGATGTCATTTCAGAGATCCTGCCCCAATATGACAGATGGTCAGTTTCTGATTGAAGTAAAATGGTATTCACTGGTGAGAGTCAAGAATAGCCTTGCAATTGGTGGAAAGTGCGATGAGCACAAGACGCATGAAATCTGCCTCAGAAACTCGCCAAATATCACGCAATCGCGAATGGATGCGACATGATCTGGGCAGATGTTTTGTTGGAATCTCTCATTAATATGCGTTAATACATACGAAATTCCACAATTTTACTGAATTTCCATAATGAAATAAATAACAGTATTAAGAAATTGAACATAACTTGTACTAGTCTTAATAGACAAGAACAAACGGCTATTGCGCGTTTCAGAAGTGGCCATCTTAGTAACTTGAAATTCGTCGAGGGTACGAAGAAATTTTAAATTTGCTCCAAGTGTTTAAATGAACAGGCCTCTCCTGAACATATTTTTAAGTTCCTTGGTCTCTCCGGGAGAGATTTGATGGAGAATCCGTTTATGGTGCTGGACTTTTTGAAGGTGGTCTAGCGCTGCTGACCTCGGGGGCATGCAACAACAACGCATAACTTGTAATTAATTTAATGAAATATGAAATTAAAATCAATAAATTCAAGGCTAAACTTACTCTTGAATTTTTAAAATTTACGACTCATAAGCCTTAAAAAGAGAATTAATAATTTTCTGTCGAATTAGCTCACTCTAAACGAAATAGGGTTTTTAGAGCAAAATAAATCAGATATGAATCTAAAATTTAAATAATGCTCTATGATTTGATGTTAATAAATTTTTATGATGTGTGTTTTCTACGCTTTACATCTTAAAAAGATATTTTAAGGATACCATTCATTAACCTGTTCCGGTATAATGTATACCAAAAATATTAAAATGAACTTGATGCTAATTCTATAACTACTGACAGCCCACACATCCACTGAAGTGAATGATTCTTGCTTAATTTATATACTGAAAGAAATTTAATTGAAACGTATATAAATAAAATATTTATTCCATTTATCCCTCCAATATTAGCACGAGATTGAGTACGGTGGCATAAAGTTGAAGGGAACTTGTATCATAATGGTGATCTCTAACTAACTTAAAATATAGGCTTTCTTTCAATAATTTTGATTGAATCCTTGGTAACTAATAAAAACCGTCATTAAAGCTACTTTGAACTAACTATAGAATTCCTTATGCTAAAATATAATTAATTAAAATATTGTAGCACTCCTCTTCTAAACTTCTTTGCTCCAAGAGTGAAGAAATGCGGTTCTGTACCTTTTTTGAAATTGTTATTTAAGTTCAACTGCTAGAAGCGGAAAAAATATCGCATCAGATACTTCTCTTTTCCACAATACTTATCTTCATTTTCTACATTTCAACAGAGAATTTTTTTAAATGTTACGATGTTTGAAATCTTTCTTTTCTTATTGCAGTGTTAATATTTTTTCTGATGAACCGCCGATGAGAAATGCCTTAGAACATGGATGAAAGAAGATCCAAATTCAGTAGCTAATAGCTTCGAAACGAAGCTATTTTCAAACATTCCATTTGATTTGCTGTGTTTTGCATTATATATCAGTAAATATCATTATTTTTTCAAATCTTAATTTTTCATCGAAATTATGCACCTATTTTTCAATGGAAACTGAGGTCCACAAATTTTCAGAGGAAAAAGGTATAAAAACTACGAAGTGGTGACGGCTAAAACCTCTTGTATTGAAGAAATAAATTTTACACGCCATGTAAAAGAAGAGAAACAAAATAAAGTTAACAGAAATGGAAACTGTTAAATCTTTGATATCAGGTAACATTTTTTAATCGAATTATTGTAAAATAAAGAGAGAAATACATTAGATATATTCAAAATAATATTAAATATATTAAATATAAACTTATAAAATACTTATCTTAATTAATTGGGCAAAATAATTGAATTAATTGATAATTTACACGATTTCTATGCAATGAAGAATAGCGAGAATTTATACTTTTTAAATCGAAATGACAATATTGAGATGTTTGTTGCTTAAAAATTTTGTTTACATTTACCCAAACTCAGACCTTTGCCAAGAGAAGTATAAAACTGTTTATGTCTCTAATTTTTAAATTAAGCGATAAATTTGAAAGACAGAATGAAAGTGAACCGTGTCTAAGTCTTTAATTGACAATTTATAAAAAAGAAATTTATAAATTAAATTATTTACTTTCTTTATTGAATGAATTTGCGTAAACATAGTTTATAACAATAAAAGTTTTAGGAGTTAAAAATTTGTAACGACATTTCTATTTCTCTTATAACTTAAAGCTTTGTCTAATCTCAGGATTTAACATATCTTAAAACATTTTTAAAATAAGAAAGTATTTTTATAAGTTTTTAAATTCAAGCGCACACAAATTTAAGCATTTTAATGGAAAACGCGTTCTATGGTTATAAAAGTTAGCACCAACCCCTTAGCTTTGTAGTATCTCAATACTCAAATTCACACAATTTACTTTGCATTAAAAATTCAAGGTTATAACGTTTATGAAAAATTTTTAAGAGTTTGGGGGAGGCTGAAAATTCTCGACGAAATGATAAACTTTAGGGTAAATAATTAGCCATTAAAATTCGCGTGCATTAAATAATTAACACTTAAAATTCATATTACAGGAGGAACAATTTAATAAAGATTCTGATGGATACTAAGTACCTATGAGACACACCTATTCTCACAGGAAGCAAAAAGTAACTGAAACACTTTATGTTATTGGCATCCTTTTTTTTTCAATCTAAGATCGAATGCGTGTGAATCAAGAGAAAATGCTTCTATTATGAGGATAGAATATGTTAGCTAGCAGAAAAATGCTATTTATTTGAATCAATTTCCCTGACAATTTCAAAAATAAAGCAACTTTTTAAAAATAATTCAAATTACAAAAATAGTAAACATAAAACACAATTACTTTAGAAAAATAATATGTATAAATGGACAAGGTGTTTTATGCTTCATCGTAGTTTTTATACTGTAATCAATTTGAGCTGCGTTATAAATAAGTTAATTTCCCGCTGAGTCCCACCAGTTTAAAACAAAATTACGATTAATTTTTCCTTTTTCAGCAGTTAAATAGCATGAGAAGATACTTCTGTAAATATAGAATTCGAATATGGTGCCAGAATCTTTTTTTTTTCTATTGAAACAAGATATATAAAAGATTTGGAGAAATTTCTCAAAATGGAGAGATATAATTATGAAGGAATATCACCATTAGATTCACTATATTTTACTTTTGTGATATATATGTGATGTGTGTGTGTGTGTGTGTGTGCGTGTGTGTGTGTGCGTGTGTGTGTGTGTGTGTGTGTGTGTGTGTGTGTGTGTGTGTGTGTGTGCGTGTGTGTGTGTGTGTGCGTGTGTGTGTGTGTGTGTGTGTGTGTGTGTGCGTGTGTGTGTGTGCGTGTGTGTGCGTGTGTGTGTGTGTGTGCGTGTGTGTTCAATTAAATAATATATTATTGTTAAAAAATTGTTGTTAAGTATTTAAATATCAATGTATTCTTGACATAAAAGAGTATATCAAGATTTTTTATGCTAAAACCTTAAAAATATTTTCCGAAATAGATAACCTTTCGAAACGTAAAAGAGATGTATGCAGTGTTAAAAAGAAGAAAAAATATATATATACAGTGGAATTACATACGAAGATAGGATCACATTCCCTTCTGAGAGGTGGAAAAGAGGGGTTCCTACCTGTCTGTGCTCTTACGCAACACTTACAACAGTGTTGGGTAATCGAATGAATAATACCAAAAGTTACCCATTCATATTTATTGTTTAGTGAAAACTTCACAGCAAATGCTCAAAATGTCGAACATGTGAGTCTTTACACAGTTGACACTGACGAAGGAACGATTGATGCAGAATCTTAAAAATTCCTCGTACCGTATTAATTTTGTCCCCGGCAGCAACGATTCTAACCACAAGATCTTTAGTTAACTCCACAGGCGTCTCGAACACTAAAGACTTCATGTGGCCCTAGAAGAAAAATCCAATGGGCTGAGGTCCAGTTAGCGAGCAGGTAAACACACAGGTCCGCTTCGTCCACTCCATCGTGCGAGATATGTGGCATTCAGAAAGTTACAGACCGTGATGGAAAAATGTGCTCGAGATCCATTGAATATAAATTACATCTCTCTCAGGATGGGAAATGGAACAGACTGCAATATACTGGGAAGTACTTGCTCCAATCAGGTACGGTATGCTGCGCTGGTCAAATGGTCTGGCATGATGTAAGAACCTACCAAATTGTGATGACCAGGATGTAAGGGTCACCAAGGATACCTGCCCAGATGTTCATGGAAAATTTCTTCTGGTGTCTACGAGAGATTGTACAGTAGACATTATTGTTAGACCAAACTTGTTGATTGCATTTTTAAAAGACAACGTCTAACTCTGTTTGTGGCTTTTTCCGGTAATCAATAATAGCTAAATGCTGCTGCTTCCCTTTGGAAATTTGCATGCAGTAATTTCGTGAAAGATTCTTGATGCATTTCTACTTTCCTCTTTTCTACATCTCAGAGTGTAATGCGACCTTATGTTAATATGTAAATATTGCTTATATGGATGCGAAACTAGAAGATCCAACAAACATATGGTGTGCTTTTTCAGGATATTACTGAATTTTCTTGATTTGTAACTATGCAATTATCTAATACTCATTTAGTTAATAAAAAATGCAAGATTCGATTCCAGCTACTAATGGGTAATTCAGTTGTGTTTCTATGTACGCTTTTGTTGAGATGAGAATTCCATAACCTTTCCTAAGATAAAAAAAAATATCACTATCTATTTTTAAAATATTTTCAGTTGGCAACACTTTGGTAATATTCATATAAAACATATTTACTGATTTCCATTTTCCAGACTATCCACTATTAGTAATATATTTATGTACTTGATATTACTGTAGAAAATGATCCATATATATAAATAGCAAGTAAGAAAAATCGGAAAATCTCCCAAGTTTCCACAGCCATATTCGTGCATGCTGAAATTAAAAGAGAAATATCTTAATCTTATTGATTAACAGTGTCTAAGAGCGAATCTCGATCTTTCAATTTTTAAAAAGAGGAATCCGAAGCCACTAAGCTGGCAGCCGAATGGTTAGCGCCCTTGCTTTCGGCTTAACAGTTCACAGGTTTGGATCCCAACTCAGTTATTAATGCGTGTAATTGTTTGAAATCTACTTTAAATCGCAGATACCTCTCTATTTGGCTTTCGTGAGCAAAGGATGACTATTGAACGACAAACAAATTCATCATTAAGCTATGATACAGGGTATAGCAAGCTAACTTCTTTATTTCGAAATGTGCAATAGCACAAAAAGGAGTAAAGATAATGAGATTGACGTAGTTTCGCTTCAGAGAGGAGATCATAAAGTTGTGTGACAGTGTGGTTCAGTCGCCATCATGCGTTGGAGTAATGAACACCGTGCATTTATCGTTAGAGGCTAATTTTCTTGAGTGTCTCATTTCAAGGAGAAACGATTTGGAGAGACCAGCGCGTTCTCCCGATTTGGTCCGATGTAATTTCATTTTGTGGGGTATTTAAATTCGCATGTCTATACTGACCATCCACAAACATTGGAAGATCTGAAAAACAAAACATTCAAAGAGAAACAGCAAATATACTTGAGAATGTGTTGGTGAGAGTAATGAGAAGCTCATAATTCGGTTTACCCAGTGTATCACCAATGGCGGGCGTCGCTCAACCAATATGATATTTAAAACGATGAAAACTAAAATTTTAAATATGCAACTTTTATATGGAAAAATAAATAAATGTATATCTTTAATACTTTTTGTGTTATTGCAATACAAAATAAGGAAGTTATCTTTCCAGCCCTTTCCTTTCCAACTTTTAATCTCCAATGAACAAGTTCTTCTTTGTCAGATTGGTGACATCCATTCAAACCCTCCCATGATATACTCCGATGAAGATCATTCATCATCAGTGACACTTCAATGTCGAGAAACGCTCTACAACTCGGCAATTAAATCAATTTGATCTTCATCGATTGGATGACGAGGTACAAGTGTCTTTTATTTATGAATTTTCACGTCCAACACTCTATTTTTCTGTGTCGGTTATCCAATAGTTTTTTTTTTTTCCATGGGTAAAAATTTCCCTATAATATCAACATTGAAATCTTCTATCTTGATGTCAAATAAGCTATTGATCAGTTATAATATCTCTGCGTGAAAACACTGAAAAGATTCATAGTTCTAAACAAAACAATTGAGTACTCGATATTTTTTGAGCTTCCTTATATACGAAAAGAAGTGCAATTTCCAGCTTTTGATTATCTATATATTTATAGTAGACAACTTTTAAATTTATAATATATTTCGTTGAAGATTGCAAAAAGACCAATATTTAGCATTTTGAAATATAAATCAATATCATTTTAAAAAAATCCTTGTGCTAGTTTTTTTTTTCTTTTTTTTTCTGTTTAAGGAATTGTCAAACTGACAACTAGATGTGATGAACTCTTTGGTCTTCGATTCAATAATTTGTGAGTTCGAATTTCCTCTTGATTTGGTCTGCTCCTTGCTTAACCATCTTTTTTTTACATGCGATGGATAATTCGACCGGGACCTACAATGTCAAGAGGATTCCGAACCAACTACTAACATCTTAACCCAAGATGGGATTCAGACTCACAAATTGCTGAACGAAAGGCTAAAGTGCTAACCATTAGGCTTTCAGGTCGGCACTTTTATCTTTGGGTATATATGTTTGTAAACTTTCTTGTGTAAAAAGTAACCATAGAGAGAGATTTTCAGACTTAAAGAAATGATCCATTTCAGTCATAAAGGTTGCTTTGTAAAGGAAAATGTGCACCAAGGATGATAATGATGACCAGAAGTTTAAGACAATTAAAAATTTCCTTCAATTTATTAAAAAGAATAAAATACAAAAAATATTATAATTATAATAAAATACCAATGAATTATAACAAAAAATATTATATATTTCAATCACAAATAATATTCAACACGAAAATGTACTTAAATTACGTGAATTATAACTAGAAATATGTAACAATTTTTTAATCAGTTTTCTTTCAATCTTTTTTGTCACTTTAAAAAGAAAATAATCGAAATATATTTATGATCGAACCATAAAAAATATTCTATTTTGTTCGCAAATTACACTTTGACTGGAGAAATGTACGCAAATGATATCTCCATCCAAAGCAATAATCCACTTTTTAATTTTTTTTTAAATAACTTTTATGGCCTTAAGAAAAATAGAAATTAAAAATTATAGAACATTTAGAAACTTTCATTTCGAAAAATGGCAATTGATGATGGAAAATGCGGGGGTTGGTTCTATGTTTTCTTTATATGTTCCAGGAAACCAATTGAGACCCACAAAAACTGAGATTTTTTTTACCAACAACTCTATACTCATATATAATATTTTAATTTCCTTTCTTTTCAATTAAATATGAAACGATTAATGCTATAATACATCGAAGGTTATTGCGTGTATTTCACAAGATGAATCGTAACTCATGTTTATTTTCAATTTCTCTCTAGAAAGAGAGCAGACAATTTCGTTTACAAAGATCAGATGACGTCATATACAAGTAGAGTTGTAAAAGTGGGGGGAAAATCAAGTTTATTTCCGGGAATAAACCCGATTTATTCCTTTGAGAATTTACACATTCCCGTTAATTTTGAAAGATTTCAAAAGTTTCGAAATTTTCAGATGATTTAGAATTTTTTTTTAATCTGAGATTTTTAGAATAAAAAAAGAAAGTAAGCAGACAATTTTGTCTGCAGAGATCCGATAATGACGTATGCAAGTAGTGTTGTAAAAGAGGGGGAAAAATCACACGTTTATATCGGGAATAAACCCGATATATTCCTTTTGAGAATTTTAAAGATTCTCTGGAATTTTGAAAGATTTCGAAAATTTGAAATACTCTTGTAAATGTATTGTAAAATTTCTTATAATGTATTTTATTATTTCCGCTGTTTCATTTTGAGTCACATTCCCAAATTCAACAGAAAAATTTTGATTAATTAGAGAGCTGAGATTATCAATGATAGACTTTTGAGCGTTAATTTGTTTTTGTATTCAACCAAAACGACTAATATAATTTTACTTAAAGTTATTGATTAAACTTTTTCTGGCTGAACAGTTACAATAGAGTATGTTCATCAACAGTTTGCTGCTGCCTCTTCATGAAGAAAAACTCAAATCTGTTCCAGGGAATTTTGAATTGTCTTACAACTCTTTTCAAATAAAAAGGCATACTTAATTCCATTTTCGAAAAATTCTAAGTACATACCTCAAAGCAAGGGCATTTATTTTTTAATAAAGGCTAAAAGCAAAATTAATTTTAACTCCTCGGCTGCCGAGGAGAACTTACGAGATTCGCTCCCCAGTGCCACCGGTTTTCACACAAGCGCGCGCGGTTATACTATGTATCGCAGGAAAAGAGATTGCATGCTATTCTAATTGTTTACTTTTGCAAAAGAAAAAACAAGAAAAAGAAGTTAATACATAAAATTTAGAGTATAAATTAATCGTATGATGAGGAAAAAAATCTGAATCTTCATCGGATGTAATTATGACGTTTCTGATCTCGAAGGTGAAGGAAAATCATATTACACTAAATCTAGAGTTCATTACTGTAACATTTTTTACAACATTTCAAATATTAAACTGTTACTATAACATTTCAGAGTTTTTATTACAATTAAAACAAAGTTTTAATTTTAATAAAATCCCGAAAACGAAACTAGTCTAAGTTTTAAGTCAGCTAGAGACAATCCTGATATAAATTTTATTTTGCTTCATGCATCTGTAGTCAGCTTAAGCTTAAGGGAAAATTTGTCCATCAAATAAAACTACTGCCTATCAAATAAAATCGTTTAGACATGGCATGCTGCTCCAAGTCTAAGCGATTTATCCTGTAGACATTAAAATTACTTACAACTTCTTCGGACCATTGCACAGTTTACTAACAGAACAGACCTGAATGAAGATGTTGGAAACAATTTCCTGTCCTCCCTAATGATCTGTGATGTGATCCTGGGATATTGCAAGGCCGATATTACAATATGTCTAATGTCCTGAGTCATGGAAGGGCGTTTAGATCCTGAATGCCCTTCGATATGACACACAGCACTCCACTGATTCCATACTTGCATGACACTAGTTATATTTCAATTAGCGGACTGCCAATATCAAGGAACGATGATCCACACACTCGACTCGACAGGTAACGATGTGCCTCGATTGAATGCCGATACTTGCGTGTGAGCATATTTTCCCACGGACTGTTGGACAGAGCCCTAACTATTCTGCTGGAAACTAAACTATTTTGAAGAAATATCAAACCTAATTTTAATAACTAAGAACTGATTGTCGGCAACTCTTTATCTTCTAAGTAATTTAAAATCCTTCATTTACTTTCCTTTTATTAGATTTTATATTGATTTTATCTTTCGGGAATACATATTGATTCAATCATCGTATTTTAGATTCACTTGAAATATTTTTCCACGTGGTTGTCTTTATTTTTAGAATATGAGATTTGTTTTCGAAAATAAGGACAATTTCTTTGAAATATTCCATTTTCATAATGAGTTTGGGATTGGTTGGTTGATGTCGTGTCAAAAAAGTCAAATAAATCACTGATTGCCAATGAGTGCTTTAATCAGTTTTACAATATTCTCTCTGTAGAGATCACCCTCCAATGGATATCCTTCGATCTACTGGATCAATTAATCAAACATAATGAATGTACAGAATCCTATTAATTATTCCTATCTAAGTACTGTTTTTCGATGATTATTTTTATACATTAAGTTGCTTAATTAGGTGTTTTCAATTTGCCGCTAGTAATATTTCACTGTTACAAATCTATTCAATCTATCCCAAAACCAATTCACTTGATTTATAGTGGAGGTTGAATTTATTCCCTTATTATTCTCCAAAATTCCTGGTTTATTCCCAAAATTCCTGAGTAAATACCCGAGAATTTTACATTTCTATTTGCAAGTATCTAATTGTGAAATGTTAGCTATCAAAGTAATTAATGGTTATGAGATTCAGATTTCTAAATCATGTTGAATATTATAATAAAGATACACTCGCGTACTAAGGTATCTTTTTAAATATTCATGAGAAAATCGGCAATACTCTTTGATTAATTCAATAACACCTAGATAATTATCAAACAACAAGATAGTTCTCTGCAGCTGTTAAAATACATGTACACCTTATTGACAGTTGGCACGGATCAAAAGTTACCGCTTGCTTTGTGATAAAAACTAGAAATCTTTGTTTACATTTTCTATTACAGCAGAATATATTTTTTAATGACATCTGTGTTCAAAAAAATTGGATTTGTTTTCCATTAATCATAAAAAAGTTCTCATATTTTTTTATAATTTTAATAATAACTACAATTTTCTATTTTTGAAAAACAAATAGCAAATATGATATTTGATATCATTTTCCAATTCTTATTAAAATAATACTTAATTGTCTATCAGTAAAGCCAGCTCTAATTTAATAATTAATATAAAATATAAAGATTTTAACTTTTAAAATTTTTCTAGTAACTGCTTTAAAAATTTTAAAATATGCCCTGAAACATTTACAAGGGAAAATCATGTTGTATCATTTTGTTTAAAAAAAATAACTGCACCAAGCTATATAAAAATAATAAAACGAAACTAAGAAACTAGTTAAAATTATACTAAGTCATAAATTAGAATTTCCATAAGTAGTAATCTCTATCAAGAAATATATTTCATTCCATAAAACAGAATAGTTTCAAACCTTTCAATTTAATCCAATGTTTAAATATAATTTTTTTTTTGTAAACTTGGAAAAATTATTCAGTAATCTGGAATACTTGTGTAAGCATATGATAAAATTTTTTATAGAGTATTTTATTATTTACGCTGTTTAATTTGGTTCACATTCCCAAATTCTACTGAAAAATTTCGTATCATTAGAGAGTTGGGATTTCCAATGATAGACTTTTGAGCATTAATTTGTTTTTGTATTCAACTAAAAGGCCTTATATAATTTTACTTAAAGTTATTGATTAAACTTTTTCTGGCTTAACAGTTACAATAGAGTATGTTCATCAACAGTTTGCTGCTGCCTCTTCATAAAGAAGAACTCAAATCTGTTTCAGAGAATTTTAAACTGTCTTACAACTCTTTTAGAACAAAAATGCATATTTAATTCCATTTTCAAAATCAATTCTAAAATCTTTCTTCAAAGCAAGGACATTTATTTTTTAATAAAAGCTAAATGCAAAATTAAACTCCTTAGCAAATGAGGAAAACCTACCAGATTCGCTCGCTCCCCAGTGCCATCGGTTTTCACACAATCCCGCGCGGTTATACTATGTATCACAGGAAAAGAGATTGCATGCTATTCTAATTGTTAACTTTTACAAAAAAAGAAAGAAAAAAAAATTCAAGAAAACGAAGCAAAAATGTATAAAATTTACAGTATAAATTAAGAGTATAATGTAAAACAAAAAAAGAAAAAAAATCAAAATCTTCCACGGATGTAATTCCGACGTTTCTGATCTCTAAGATGAAGGAAAATAGTGATCATACTAACTATCCTCATCATCAGACATATTCAACAAAATTAAAAAGCTTTTATGACACATTGTAATGAAAATGTAAGTTAAAAAAACGAAAGCTATGAATTACTCGAAAAGAAACACAGATATTAATGGCAACATCTGGATCAAACCACAACTTTCCCTATTCCAAGCAATATTCCCCTCTCATAATCGCCACTTTTTCTCCAATAACAGGAAATTTCACTGTAAATAATGTCAAGAGCATTCTATGCCTTTACTGATAGCAGTACATCCAAAAAGCGTTTATAATAGCTCTAGGAACGCATCCAAAACACGTTTATAATAGGAATCAAAGCATCAGCTTAGCTTAGCTTATATATATATATATATATATATATATATATATATATATATATATATATATATATATATATATATATATATATATATATATATATATATATATATATATATATATATATATATATATACCCCATGGACATTCAACGCATTGGTTTGGGTATATATGCCTGGGACAACCAATGCAACGCCTTAGCATAACGTGTATATCCAATACCTATTTGGGAGGTTTTGGTACACATTGTTATTTCACTTGTGGACTCAAATGTATTTAAAATGTAGCTACCTGTGGCCATTCTTAAAGGTATAATTTATATTGGAAGACAATGTGCACTATCTATTACCTCAGCAGCTCTTAGTGGGCATGACGGATTTTTGGTGAAGCCGGGATTCCAACTCACCACCTTCCGATAATAAAATCGACACTCTAACCCACCAAGTCATCGTGACACTCAAGTGTAGTTTTGTTTGCTGCAGGTTCATGCTTCCTATTTACTAGTTCTGAGATGGGCTCTACAAGTTACATAGAAAAGCCGGGTGGAAGTCTTTCTTAATTTAGAAGTACGGACCAAGCTGAAGATCCACAATACAGGGCTTGCCATCCCTTCGGATACCGTTTCACATGGAGAAAACTATGTTCAATGTGCCCCAGCCACCATTAATGAATACAGCGAATCTTTGTGTGGGATTCACAGCGAATCTTTGTGTTCAAACTCACTACTTTTCAATAATGTGAACTAATCCTTAACGAACCAGGCCACAGCGACTTTCAAATGAGGTGTATATAAAATTTCTTTTAGATACGAAATTTTTAAATATTGGGGTATCTCTAATATATGAGGCATATTACACTAATACTAGAGTTCATTACTGTAACATTTTTATAACATTTCAAATAACAAACTGTTGCTATAACATTTCAGAGTTTATATTACAATTAAAGCATTTTAATTGTTGATTGTAGGACAACACTTTTCTGAATAAAAATTTTCGATTGATCTCAATGACTGTTAAACAACAAAGAATGGATATTGGAGCTTTTTTAAGCATATCTGTTGGTACAGATCCTTGGAAGTTTTTTGGATTCCCTCCCATACAAAATGTGACTATAGCGAATAATCAGTGTGGATTTTGGAGCTTCTGTAAGCATATCTGTAGATATTAATCCTTGGAAATTTTTCGGATTATCTCTTATACAAAACTTTACTATAACCAATAATCAATGTAAAGATTCTCGAAAAGTGATTTATCCTGTAGACATTAAAATGACTTGCAACAGCTTCGGACTATTACGCAGTTCACTTACAGCACAGACTTGAACGAGCGAATACTGGGCATGTTGGAAACTAGTTCCTGTCCTCCCTAATGGTCTGTGATGTGGTCCTGGGATTTTGTAAAGCCGATCTTACAATATGTCTATCGTCTTGAGTCATGGAAGGGCATTGAGATCCTGAATCCCCTTAAATATGACCCATAGCACTCCATTGATTCCATATTTGCATGACACTCGTTATATTTCAATTAGCGAACTGCCAATATCAAGGAACGATAATCCACACTCTCGACTCGACAAGTAAGTCTCTATTGAATTCCGATATTTGCGTGTGAGCATTTTTTTCCCATAGACTGTTGGAGAGAGCCCTAACCATTCAACTGGAAACTTGACTATTTTGAAGAAATATCAAACCTAGTTTTCAAAACTATGAACTAATTTTCTGCAAATGCTTCGTTTTTAAATAATTTTAAATCCTTCAATTACTTTCTTTTTATTAGGCTTCATATAGATTTTATCTTTCTAGAATACATATTGATTCAATGATCGTATTTCAGATTCACTTGAAATATTTTTTCACGTGGTTGTCTTTATTTTTAGAATATGAGATTTATTTTCGAAAATAAGGACAATTTCTTTGAAACTATTCCATTTGCATAATGAGTTAGAGATTGGTTGGTTGGTGTCGTGTCCAAGAAGTCAAATTAATCACTGATTGCCAATGAGGGCTTTAGTCAGTTTCACAATATTCCCTGTGTAAAGATCGCCATCAAAGGGATATCCTCCGATGAACTGGATCAATCAATTAGGCATAATGAATTTACAGAATGGAATTAATTATTCCTATCTCAGTACTGTTTTTGATTATTGTTTAATATATTAAGTTGCTTATTTGGGTGTTTTTAGTTTGCCTCTAGCAATATTTCACTGTAACAAATCTATTGAATATATCCCAAAACCAATTCACTTGATTTGTAGTGGATGTATGGAAAAGAAAGTGCTAGCAAATTTCAAATACAACTGATAATGAGCATCTGAAAATGTCTTGATTCTGTTAGCATCCTTATAAATTTTACAAACCAATATCATATGTTTATTTCTGGCGTAATATAATTGCGTAATGTAGAAATTTTAAAAATTGAAATAGTTCAAGTTTTTATGAAAGATCACAGTTGACAATCAGTAATGTTGGGTTCCACATTTAATTGAGCAAGCACAAAGGTTTCTTGTTTCTAAGAAGAGTAGATCTTGTTACCCCCCCCTCTCCCCCAAAAACAGTCCGAAAACTTAAAACGGATTAAAAAAAACTTCTTTAATGTCTTACATAAATACCAAAATTTATTTGCTTTATAGAATTATTTTATTCACAAAAATTGGAAAATAATTACTACAAATAACAGTTAGCCATAGACATGGTAAATCAAATTAATAAATTTATAATTCTTATCCCCATTTTATATTAAATACTCGTATTTCAAGGAGCAAAAGAATCTATTCGCTATAAAAAAAATTAGAACAATTTGACAAGATGTTTTAATAATCTCAAACAGAAGAAGTTATATTTTACATTGCAATATCGACCAACCAATAAAGTCAGCTAGTCTAAGAACAAGAAATTTCATAAAGTCACAAAATAAGTGAAGATCTATTGTTATCAAACATATTTGTAGATGAATATATATCAGATTATTTATCTTAGTATTCATTGTGTAAACCCTATGTTATGAACTAAAAACACATGCGATAAAAAATTTTAAGATTTATCAGATGATTAAGACAATTACTTTACTCAAGGGTTTGTAACGTAATAAGACTCTACATTTCATTGCTTTTCCAGTTTCACCTTGGTGTATGTCAAAATAATTGATTAGAGTCTACCGAAAATTTCCATGTATTATGAAGAAGTTTGAAGTGTTGTGTTTTGTATCATGTTTTTACTACAGCAGGAAGAAAACGATAACTGTTTATTTTTTCTTTGTTACAAAATATAGAAGAATTTGTTATTCTATAAATGAGCTTTTTTCAAAAAGTGCTAAATAATTTTATAGTTATTTTTATATATCTCCGTCAAGTTATGTATTAAAATACTTCGATATTTTTACAAAAATTTTTTTAAAATATTCTGCCTTCCATTAGTTACATCAGGATGTAGGAAATTAATTAGATAAAAATACATAAACATACAAGTTTTCCTCTATTTTTAATGTTGTGAATTTTTTCAATATTAGGTCTACCGGAATGTTCTGTCCGTTTTAAAATGAAACAAAGGAATACATTTTTTTCATACTTTGGCTAAACTTTATTGAATAATATAATTGCCATCATTATTTATGATTTCTTACCAGTGTGATGGCAATTTGTATATCCCATTTTTAAAAAATGTCTTATCTCTAGAGGCCAAAAATTGAACCAGTGCTAGATATCTTCTATATATCAGATATCTTCTTCGTTATTGAATTGTTTGTCCTGCAAGAAATTTTGTAAGGACAGAAACAAGTGATAATCAGATGGTGGTCCAGGGAGTGAAAGTGGTCAGTATAGTGGATGCGACAGAATTTCCCAGCCTTTCTCTGAGACTTTCTGACGAGTCCCCAAAGCAACATGTGGCTTGGCATTGTCATGAAGCAGTATGATGTCCTTCCTATTGAACATCGCCGGCTTCTTTTCTTGGAGTGCTGTTTTTAATTTATCCAATTGCTGAATGTACCTCTCCGAATTTAGCCTTTCGTTTGGTTTCAACAGCACAAAATGTATTGGTCCTCGAATGTCCCACCGTATACACAACATTCTCTTGTTCAGGCTCAACTTCGGTTTAGAGGTAGAGGGGGCAGGTTTTCCGGGTTCACAATATGCCCTTTTTCTTATGATGTTTTCATAAGTAATCCACTTTTCATCCCTAGTTATGATCCGGTCCAAGAAGGGTTCGATTTTGTTGCGTGCAAGCAGAGATGTGCATATGATGATTCGATTATTCAAATTCTTTTCACTTAACTTGTGTGGCACCCATCTCGAATACTTCCACACAAACCCTAGTTTGCGAACATGGTCGGAAATGGGTTGTTGAGCTGAATCAAACCTTTCCACAATCTCCGATGTTGTCAAAAAAGAATCTTGCTCTAACATGATCTTGATAGTATCGTCGTCGATCAAAGATGGTCGCCCAGAGCGTGGCTTATCAGAAAGGTCGAAATCACCTACATGAAATTTTTTTAACCATCTTCTGCTTGTTCTATCAGAAACTGTATCTTCACCAAACACTTTCATTAAATTTCTATACGCTTCTGTAGCAGTTCTTCCTTGTTGGAATTCGTACAAAATACAGTGGCGTAAATGAACTTTGTCGGTAGCCATGGGTACACGATCGCGTCTCACTTAATACTAACAAGAATGAACTTCATTTTAGTTCATCTGCGACGAAAATGTGTATACATTGTTAGCGATCAAAAGAGAAGGCCAAATATGTGTCACAGGAATATGCGCATACTTGTTGAAACTGATTGTAACCGGAGCGGACAGAACTTTCCGGTAGACCTAATAATTGCTGTATCAATACTTTCATATTTATACAGTTATATCCAAAGTAATTCAGAACGGTGACATTAGTTATAAAAACATAAAGCATGGAATATGGAACTGTAGGTCTGTGTATTTTTTTCTTCACATAAGCTTTTAAAATAAATCCTTTTTTTCGTAAAAAAAATCATAAGGATATATTACAAACGTTTTCGTAAAAAAATGCAATAGGATATCCCTAGTCAATATCATTCGCACGAGATTCCATAGAATTTGATCGATATCAAAAATTCCTTATTTTCTTCTATTGCACTTTATAACTTTTTTAAACATTACTAAAATTAAAGGAAATAACTTTTTTGAGACTTGTTACAAAACTATTTCACCTTTCCCATACGCATTTCACTGCATTTTTCACCCAACTAACTCTAAGAAAATCACTGAAATTTCACCCAATAAACTGTAAGAAAAAAATCCCTGGCCAAATTAATTGTTCCTGTGTTGGACTTATATCTTGAGTTCAGATGTCTGTAGTGGCTAGAAAACCTCTACAAGCCAATTTAGCCTGATTGAGTTAATTTTGTTCTCTAAATGTAGAGGGATAGGCCCTCACTTATTATTATTTATTCCATTAAAAGCGTTAGAAAATTTCTCATTAATACCCAAAGATAGCAAAACTGAAATAACAAAGTATTTTTTATTGTACATTAAATATCGGAAAACCACACACAAGAGTTATAAAAAATTATACACTTTTCCACTTATAAACCATAATTCATTATTAACCTTTCTAATGTATTCATGAATATGACTAAAGAAGTAAAATGTTTATAATCTTAACGATTATTTAATAAATAAGTAAAACAACGCTGCAGATCCATTCGTATTTCTTCGAAATTAATAGCACTCAAATTGTAATTAAAAATATTCGTAGGTATTTATAATATAAAATAATAAAAAACACTCTTTTACTGTAAATTTGATTTGGAAGATCGAGACTTATTAAAAATAATACAACTTATATGATAATGATTACTTATTAATCTAAGGTACTCATGAGCATGAATATGAAGTGGTAAAAAGTATGATATCTTAATGAGTAGATGATTACTAAATAAAAAAAAATGTTCCTGTTCCATTAGTATTTCTTCGAACTTAATAACACTTAAATTGTTATTAAACTGAACGATGGCGGATTGGTCAGTGTCCCTAATTTCGAAGCACCAGGTCCGGGTTCGAACCCTGTTTCGGGCATGAATTTTCCTTTTCCTGTGTGTGTGCATTTTTTTATCCTTTCACTTTTAAAGGAGAAGATGGCACACCCACTGGATGTCCCACAAAAAAATTGTTATTAAAAAATATTCGCATATATTCCTAAGTATTCATAACATTTTGAAAATTCAAGACTTATTAAAAATAAAATGACACTTATGTGATAATGTTTAATTATTAATTTGAAGTGTACATAAAATGTATCTAATATAGTAAAAAATTTTAAATTTTAATGAATAAATAATTATTATGTAAAAAAAATGTCCCTGTTCAAATAGTATTTCTTAGAATTTAATAACACTTAAGTAATTATTTGAAAAGGCTGACCTATATATATATTCCTAAGTATTCATATGCACATTGACATGAAATCTGAATGAGTATTTTTCAGTTTGATTGACATTTCAGTATCCCTCAATTTCAGATGCACAGCAATTTCTTTCACACCATCGTACTCTGATCTTGGCCATTTTGCTTTCTTAATGATTACGTAAATGTCACTTTCTACCCACCATGGTAACTCAACTGGAATCTGCACGTTAAAATGGATTCCAAACCACAAAAATCATCGATGCTTGTTGTGAGAACTGAGTCATAAACTACTGTATTGAAGGCCAGACTGCTGATTATTCGCCCGCCAACTTTGCTTGAAAATGTATAATGGATTTTATAAAATATTTACTACATATTTTTTTCCTCCACTCTAATTTAATCTAATTAGCTTACTTGTTGGTTCTAAAGGAATTATAGAGTGTACATTGGCTCACTTTAACCTTGGCGACGAGTCAAAACATCGCCATTCAATTTTAATCCCAGATTAATGAAGATAGCCAAGTTTTGACAAGTTTTATTGTATAAGTTTAACTGCATTCACTAGTCGTCTATTGCTAGATCAGCACTATTTGAAGTTAAAAGCCTCTAATGCGGTCTTAACAAATGTTAAACGATACGGGATAAATGTTGCTCTTGTCTACTTCATACTCTTCTGTTGTTGTTGTTGCGCGAGAATGCTTCGCTATACTTCGCCCCGAGTTGGGTTCTACCAGTTAGATCGAAGCAGCTAGATGGAATCTTCATGATTTTGTAGCAGGGACGAAGTAGAAGACTCCCAATACTTGGCCTACCCCTCTCAGAGGTATTATTTCACTTGGAGGACATTGCGACCACGACATGCCCAGTTGCATTTAGCAATTACAATGGATCTTCGATGAAGCGGGATTCAAACTCGCTATCTTTTGATAATGAGAATGACGCTCTAACCAACCAGGCCATCGCAGCCTTTTTCTTTAGATGTGGGTGCTTAGATGTTCTCTTTCATGCAACAAGTTAATATGCGGTTTACCATATACTAAAATTCTTTCTAGAAGCTAAACATACTTTGAATGCTAACCTAAAACACCGTCCAGATATTAGTCTTCCAATATGCAATGTCCTAATATCCCTTACATTATCTCAATTTAGTCCTAAGATAGCGAAGTGAGAATCGAATCCATGAGATGTTGAACTAAAAAACAAACCATTCAGTCATCAGTTTGGAGACAGCTTGCAAAATATTATTTTCAATGCTCATACGCAGAATTACTTTCCTCCATACAAATATATTTAAGTCAAAGGAAATCAGAATACTTACGAATGATCAGTGAAATGCAAAATGTAGCCTTTATTCACATTTATTAAACTTTTTCTAAAACATATAATTTGGCACCATGGAATGAGAAACGCAACGGCATAAGACCATTGTAAGATATGTTAATGTCCACAGCATAGATTGATTTTGAGGTAGACTTTTCACCTATAGTAGGATATTTATACCCGTATCGCAAAGGAGGAAACCAGGAAAAACCCTTGACACCTACTCCGCATACGGAAATCAGAAGCGCAACATCATCATCCATGATTCAGCAGTCATTGGGGGAATGAGCATTTCAGTTTCCTTAAACCAAAATTCATTGAGTGAAGAAGAATGATGTTTTACAAAAATTTCGTTAAATTTAAGATGAGCCGATTATGAAATATTTAAGAAAACTTAGTGAGAATTAGAATATATATTTTATTTTTGTAACTCTGCAACAACTTTTAAGTTATAAGCTTCTTCATGAAGAATTATTACGTTCTTTTTATTATATTGTGTGTGTGTTTTTATATGGAACTAAATGATACTTAAAAAAGAAATCATTCAATAAAATTGAAATGTTTATGTGTGTGTATGTGTGTGTGTGTGTGAAAGCTTAATAAAATAAAAATTATATTCCTTACTTGTGAACTCTCTTCTATGAATTTTACGTAGTTTTGAATTATGTAATAAAAATTTGTTTTACCAATTAATATCTGTTAAATATATAGCTAATTAAGTTTTTAAAATTTATTTTCCATTGATATCAATGAAAATGAATTTTTATTGAGTAAAAAGAGAGAAGGAGTATTAATAAATAAGTATTTATCTAAATTATACTAGATATTTAATGGAAACAAATTTTGTTCATAGAAATTGAAGAAATGAATGAAAATATTATTGGATCATTTAATTTAAGTATTACATTCTTAATTCATGCTGAGAGAAATATTTAAATGAATTTTGATATATCCTCATTATTTCCTCTACTTCATTGAACAAGGTGGTCCCTGGCCTTCTAAGGAACATTTTCCCAAACCTCTGTAATTTTGGCCATGGTCTTCCAATTGATCACACTGAAAATGGCGCTTTCCTAGAAGTCAACCCATCTAAGATCGGTCCTCCTGTAGCTATCCGCTTTGCTGATATATGAAATGGATGCAGAATATGATTTTTGCTCTTTTTTGGCTCGCTATGTTTAATTTGGAGAATTGGCGACTCTCAGTTTACAACTAACGATTACCATTTAACTAAACGTGTCAATTTTAATTTTAAAACAGTGATGTAGTAACCAGGTGCAATCTGCTGTAAGATTTCCTTGATAATATTCGAGTATTCATTACCTTCTGAGAAGATATTTTATGGACAATAGACATAATTCACGTACTGCAAGCTACAGCCGAAGTGGCCTGATTGGTTAGTGTCTTTGTTCTCGTTAACGGAAGGTAATAAATTTGAATCTCAACCCAACCAAAGATTAGACTTGTTCGCTTATAGCTGCTGGATCACGTTAAGGAAGCATTGGTCGCAATTCCCTCCATGTAAAATGATACCTCTTTGTGGGTAGAATTGGAATGTCTTTTACTTGATTCCTGCTTCAAAATCCCGAAGATTCCACATGGCTGTTTCCATCTAACTGGTAGAGCTGAACTCAGGAATGGTGCAGGGAAGCATGGTGGTGCAGCAACAAAGCTTGGTAGTATGACACACGCTAACTTCTTATATATTCAAGTTAGCTTATCTCGTCGTTGACTAATTTCTAGAATATTTTGAGCCATTTAACACCAATGTAAATTCGATGAGGTGCTATACTGCTATTCAGAATTTGAAGTCCTCTAAGCGTTATTGATGCTTAAAAATCACTCGAATTCCAGCGCATGCATTTCCAATTCAACAATAACCTACTTCGAATCGGCTCACATAAAGGATATGCTTCGCCGGAAAATGTAGTCTTAACAATAGGCTGTGTTTTCGTGCTAGCTCAAAAAATACTTCGTATTTTTTACATCGTACATGAGTTACTAACAGCTTAAAGCTATTAAGTTAAACTAACCGCTAAAATGCGTTGAAAACCGACAATACTTAAAAATATAGCATCAAAAAATCCCAGTCGAATGCTGAGTGGTTAGCGTTGCTGACTAAAAAGCTGTTAATCCTGGGTTCAAATCCTGATTCGGACATGGATGTTTTTTTCTCTCTCTCTCTCTTTCTGTGTTTCCTTATCCTTTCTGCTGAGAAGATGAATGAATGTAGCCCACTCTATAAAGGTGTTTATGGTGGAGTGACTTGTGTTATATTAGTTGACTGTATTCACAGGTGTCCACTCGATAAGGTCAAATGAATAGAAGTTTCTGAACTTGCTGTGGCGAAAAATTTGTTACTTAATGCCCACTAATACGAAAAAAAACTGGTCAAAAATGTTAAATTTAACAACTTGAATTTGTCAAAAATAAGAACTTAAATACAATTACACATAAATATGTACAATCTTATGAAAATAAGGCAATGAAAAGTTGAAAAAGAAATCGCCCCAAAAATAGAGTTAGTGTTCTTAGAATCGAAGACTAAATTGTACTATCTCATACTATTCTAATACTTATACAAGATCCTAAAAATAATCTTGAAAACTTATGAAATTACTAAAAATATGCATTCAATGCTCAATAAACAATACAACTTACTTTCTTTGGGGAATGTATATATAAAAAAAATTTAAAACACATTAAAATTTCCAATTTGTGCATCTTCGAAGCATCAGATGGCAGATTTGAGTTTCATTCGTAATTCATTTAGAGGAAATTAATTATGAATTTAATTTATATAAGTTTTGTTACTCATAACCCCTTGCAATCATTTTAAGGTAATATATCAAAGTAGCGTCCCTGTTGTCAGAACGAACTCAAAATCATATTAATTTATATTCATCTGAATTTGTTTTAAAAAAAGAAGGAAGTAACATATATTTTCTTACTCAATATTAACGTCTTCTACATATTTTCTACCAAGTCAAATCTGGGATGTGTTGAATAAAATATGAGTGAATCTGTTTTATTATATATATATATATATATACATATATATATATATATCTGTTTTATATATATATATACACAAAAACTTGAGAGGAAGAACGTACATCTCATCTTTATTATGAGTCCATCAAAAAACTGACAAACAGGCGTTAAGCTTTTAAATGTACATAATAAGCTTCCATTGGTAAATCAACATTTTAAATTTCTTGAGTAACAAAAATTTTAGGAGTGTTTCAGGGAGGGGTGTAAAGTAGCAGACCTCCTCGTGGTGCACTTTGGGTGACGCAAAATCAGCGACACCTTTGCTGCGCTCTCCAATTGGACATGATTGCTTGCGGGACCATCTCTATAGGATTGGAGTGGTGGATTCCCCGGACTGTGTTTTGTGTGACTCTGGTCAACCAATGACTTTTGAACATTTAAATAATTGTGTGGTTCTTTCTAGGTATGAGGGCATTGTTGAAAAGTATTGGAAAGCCCGTGAACTAATGACTTAGTCGCTAATGTTTGGCATTTGTAAATAATAATAAATTTTCATATACTCTATGCAAACATGTTAACATATTGGACCTAATAGGAAGTAGTTAAAAAAAGAATTCTATTAGATAGTCAATTTGTCAGTGCAATATATTAATTAAATTAAGAGAGTTGACTTAAATAACTTACCATGTAATAAAAACAAATGTATATAAAATCAATTATTAAAATTTATTCTGCAATATTTTTATATTGTAAATTATTAATTAATATAATTATAAACATATAAACAAAAAATCAATTCAAATAATAGAGTGAGAGTTAACGCACATAATTTGTTTTTATAATTTGCAAAAATTTTAAGAAAAGTATCCGCTTTCTAACCAAACAGAAAATGATTTGATAAACCAATATCATTATAAAAAAAATATCGTACACAGAAAAAGTATAAAATTAGAAACTGCAAGTTAATTCACTCTGCAAAGCTTGAATGAGTGCTAAATGTTTTCTTCAATTAAATTATTTATTTTCGACAGTTTTTGCTAATTCCCTAATTTTATGTAAATAATAGTTTCCGCTATTTCACTAATTTTAAACAAATAATATCTTCTAATGAAAATATATATATATATATTTAGACAAAAAAGTGTCAGAACTTCTAATAAAAATCTTTTTGTTTCTAAAGGTTCTATATTAAAGAAAAAATGTTTAACTACAAAAGCAATATCTCGGATTTCCTTAAAAAAACAATCAGTAGTAATAAAAACGTGGAAAAATTTAACGCTTACTAAAAAATGTCTAAATTAAGGTGTTAAATCCATTCCAAAAATTTAATTATTATGTGTTACAAGGATTAAGGAGCATGATTATAAATTATGTTCCTTAATATATTATATGGATAAAAAAATATTTTCTTATTATTCTTAAATGTCTTATAAATATAACTGTAACAAAATCCAACAATTACATATCAAAAATATAACAAAAATTAGACATGATAACTTCAATAAATAAGCTGAGATAATTGATAATTATATTCTCCGTATTTAACACTGAACGGGATAAACTTAATCTAGTACCTGATTTCTCGAAAGGCAAGAAATAAAATGCAATGCACAGCGCACACAATGCAACAGTCAATACATATAGAATCTTGTACGAAAGTTGGAAATCCATTGAACGGCTGGTAACGTTTCATCGATGCATCTTGTCCTCCTTCTTCGACAAAAGAGAAAGTCACTGAAATTCATTTATAAGTAAAATGCGCGACTTATCTTTTTTACAATGATCTGTCGATAAGATGTGATAACGCTTTTTTTTATTTCGCGTACTATGCCTGAAAAGAGAAAAAGACATTGTCGCATTTGACTTTGGATTTATTTGGTTTTTAATACAGGTGTATTTGATATTAGTTACTTTTACTTCCTCCGTTCTTATTTCAACACACGTGAATACTATTTAGACATTCATAAGTATATTTGGGAAAAATGAGTGAACATTCTGTATAGTGCTTAGGAGATAGCTTAAAATTATTTATATATTTTCTCAGCCATATATATATAGATATATATCTATGCATGTATATTTATTTATTTAATGTTGTTTGATAACTGTTTGCTATTCTGCGTACGAATTTATCATCAAAGTTGAATTCCTTTAAATACAAATAGCTAAAAATTATTTGATTTTGTGAAAGTCATTTGAAAATAGCTTTTTTTATGTTACACTACTAGCACAAGTATTTTTAGCACATATATATATATAGATATATACACACACACACACACACACATATATATATATATATATATATATATATATATATATATAAAGGAAATTTGTATAGTAAGAAGTTCAAGAGAAATGTTAATACTTGTGCTAATAGTGTAACATAAAAGAAAAAAGCTATTTTCTAACGACTCTCACAAAATCAAATAATTTTTAGCTATTTGTATTTAAAGGAATTCAACTTTGATGATAAATTCGTGAGCATAATTACAAATAATTATCGAGGAAATTATGAGAACACAAAATTTTCTTTAAATAGTTAAGAAAAAGCTTCTTTAAATTTTCCTTTGTTGAAATATTTATTTTGAATGTAAAATGTATGTAATGCATTCTTAAAATGTATACAAAATGAGACTATATCAGTTTTTAAAAAGAAAGAGGTACTTATTTTTTATTTGACGAGAAAAGTTATCTTTCATATTCCACATATATTTTACTTTTCAAGAAGTGTATCGAATAAAAAAACTTCACGATCTTTTAATGTGATTGTAGGAAAAAATATTAGGTTTCATAATCAAAAATTAAATTTTGAGATTGAACTTTTTTTAAAATTTGTAAATTGATATTAATTTTTGATGAATCATATTGTTAAAATAAAGCAATCGATTTCATAAAGGAACATACGCAAAGCGACTCACCTTTTGTCTGTCTCCAATCATTCTGAATTTAAAAGAGTTCTAATGAACCGTCAGGGAAAAAATATAAATTGTGAGCCATACGTATACTTGCTTACACATATTGAAAGTCCAATTACAAGTTTCATCCTACATTTTATTATATTTCAAAAAATAAAATCTGTTTGGCACAATCAAAATTTGAAAAAAGAAACACCCGGTAAATTGTATTTAAAATACCTTGTGGCAATATTATTCCAATATAGCACTTTTCCTGCGCGTTTATTCTTCAGTGTACAAAAAGCTTGCGGACACAGCTGAAGCTTTCGTGGCTGTTGCTGTGAGCAATATTAACATGCTAGACGTTCTTTCGAAAGTGCCAATGGTGCAACGACACGGGTAGTCAGCATTTTCATTCTTCTCCTAAACAATAAATCTGATTGTGCAAAATTTTGTGTAGTTCATGCATTTTCCTCATACTATTGTACGTTCAGCCTGGAATTCTAATTTTCTTCTTTTCTACCTCTCAGCGTACATTGCAACTCTAAGTTCCTACCTAATTATTGTTTATCTAAATGGTTACTATCACCTTTCTTATTTTGTAAAAACTATTTAGAATCATTTTGTGCATGAGAAATCCTCTATTTACGACTGACATCAGATGTGTGATAGGCTTACGTATATAAAATACTGAAATAATTTTTGAGTATCATTCACCTATACTCAAAATAACTTATAATCCACAGCATATCACTTTCCAAAAGGGTTTTCGAAAAATAATGGGCTTTATTTAAGCACATGTCGCTTCGGAAAAGAATCTAGTGAGTTTCAAGTAAGCATCTTGGCTCATTATGACCTAATATTAGTACTCTGCACTTCAGAGCAAGGAGCCTGGGTTCGATCACAGCTACTGTTGAGCAATAGGAAATGGGTGTTACACTTCTGCTTCTTGCATGCACGTCGGTTGGATTAGTGTTCGAATGTTTCACGGGTTTCTTTGCTTACGATACGCGAATAAGACATATCATCTGTGAAACGTTCTCCTGGAAAGTCTTAGCTGTAAGGTTGTGTGCTAATAAACTCTTCAGACTTGACAAATGATGTATGAGAGCTTGTAGTGCTGCCATCTAGTGTCACCTGAACAAGGGAGAAATGAACTCTTCAGACTTGACATGGAGCGGTACTCTGTGTCAAGCGCAGCAAATATCAGGATTAAACTTTACTGGATTTGTGGTTGGTACAAAATGCTAAATGAATAGTAGCAGAGGTGCCTTAGCCCCCAAATACCTATGTATTAAGAAAAGACAAGACAAAATCTGTTAAGCTGCACCCTTTACGGTGTCAGATTAAGTCTTAAGATGATGAGCCTACAGACATCAGAAAAGTAAAATTTTCACTTGTTTTTTTTAAAGCCACTAGGAACAAATCAGAAAAATTAATATTTCAAAGAATGCAGGATTACAATTAAAGTATAACAAATCATTAAAATATTCTATTTTAATTTTGGAATTTTTTAAATAATTACTAAATAGAGATTCTTACAGCCAAAACACTTTGTAAGCTATCTCCACATTCACGAAGTATAATTAACTTATATCCAATAGTGATGATACATACATAGCGGTCGGTGCAGGTGAGCCCAGGACTGTGTACCTTTAGGTTAAAAGATTTGGAACTCTCACTCATTACCAAGTGCTTTGTAATTTTGAACCACGGTCAGATGACGAGGTCCCATCTGTGCTGGTACTCTCCTCTCCACATCTACGCCACACTAATGGAAGGACTTTGAACGTCATATTTTAACGTGAACAAATCCTCAACCCACGGAGCTCCAGCAAACCAGTGTGGGAGTGAATGTGGTCACTCCCACACTGGTTTGCTGGAGTCATCCAATCCCAATCACTCCCATTACAAATTCTGGTTCACTTTGCTCTTGATTATACACTAAAGCAGCGTGTAGTATCACTTACCTAGAGCAGCAACTGGAAGGGTGATCACATTCTCCCTGCCTAATGGAACTCCTTGGTTAGGGAGTTGCTGGGGCCATCGCGAACTTGATTCTCTCACTGGGCCTGATTCCAAAGTAAACCTGTTCTGACGTCAAAGACATGATTCCGTATTTTGGAAGATTCTCGAAGAAACTTCGTTGTTTATGTACGTGTTTACTAATGAATGCGAAATTTAAGTGATAATTTCATCATTGTATTAAAAAAAAATTTTTTTTCTTAATTTCAGCAAGAAATCCCGATCATAAACTTTTTGGGCATTTAGAAAAGTAAGTTATTATTTTTATTCAAATTAATTAACATTGGGTACTTAAAATAATGTTTTAAAAATGTGTTTCATAAAATATTTCCTTTTTTTTGCCTTTGTATTTTACTTTCTTTATATCGATCTTTATTTTAGTATTAACAGAATTTTCTGCTGTCGTGGATTTACAGTTTAATTTACAGGAAATCTCATTTTAAACATTTGAAATCTTAATCGAAACTGCTTATTTTTCTTTAAGGTTAGAATATAACTTTATTCTAAGCAAACTATTAAGTAATTTGCATTGAATAAATTTTTCTTTAATTATATTTCATTTTTGTTGAAACTTAAGAATAAAATATATTGATATATTAAAATTTCTGAGTTATTCAGTTAAAGATATAAACAAATGAAAAATCACTAGTACATAATCTTGTCATAATATATATAGATATATATATATATAGATATATATATGCTTAATTATATGTATACAAGTTACTTTAGAATATAAATAAAAATTTTTGATTAAACTGGATTTAATTTTATGTATGTGTGCTATTGTTTTGAAAGAGAAAGAAAGTTATGCTAATTTTGATAGCAGTTTATTTTTCATTAACTCCTATTAATATTTTCCCTAGAGTTTTTATTTAAGAAATACATTTATAATTATATTTTAAAATAACTTTTAATTTTAAATAAAGAACATCTCATTCGAACAAAGCATTGTTATAGTTTTAAACGTGTATCTAAATTCGTAGTGAAAGCTTGATTAGAAAGATTTGTTAAGATCAATTTTGTATTAAATAATTTAATTTATACTTTTTTAGCTTGTTATGTGAAATTTAGAAATCCTATTGAATTTTGTTAAACATAGGTTGAGAGAATATTTTTAATGACATTAAACAAAAAAAAACATTGAACCATAATCTTTAGATCAATGTTCCAAGTAAGTTCCAAGTGTAAGATCAATGTTCAATGTTTTTCAAATATTATGTCAAGTATCTTTCTATAGAAGTAATATCCCTATAAAATCTTTTACTCTCCTTTTGGAGCAAATTTTAATCACTTATGCTTTAGATATTGACTATTTTATGTGTTTCATTGCACTAAGGATTTTTCTCTCAAATTTTAAAATCTTAATACGGGACATAAATGCGCGAGTATTCCAAACCCATTAACCTTACGGTATTGTCCGCAGCTCGCTGCACCTCTATGTATGTAAGTATGTATGTATGTGGTATGCATCAGATATTTTGAAAAACATTTTATAATTTAGATGGACGGAGTTGTCTAGGATGATGGCACAATTTTAACAGTGCAACGAAAAAAAAACTAGTTCTTACGATGATGCATTACTCAGTAAATAGGAAAACCAGCCTTCATATTTATCGGAAAAGTTACCTATTGAAGAGAAATCATCATTTTCAAGATGACAAGCAATTAAGAAATATATAATGGAGTGGAATTTTCCCAGTGGTATAAGGATGATAAAGTTTCATCATTTTCAAATTTTTTAAACAATTGCACCACAAGATGAACGAAAAATGGACCTTGTCAAAGAAAAGTAATTTTGTTGCGGTGGATTTAACTTAATTGAAGACAGTGATTATCCAAAAACTATTGTGGTATTTAAAATATTTACAGATATTTCAGTTAAAACAGGGTATAATAATTCAGTTATTAACATGAAATCATTTCGATTATTTTTCGGTTCCAAATTTAAATCTGATTGTTAGGCAAAATTTGATTTAGTCACTTACCCTCACATGAAGAACATTCAACATTGGAAGTAAATTTATCTTGTGCTTTTTTTTCAGAGGTTTCCTTAAATTTTATGAGTGAAGAAATATTTAAAATGAAGCTTAAATTCACAATGGAACAAATTTCATTTATAAGATAGAAATAATGAGATATTCCCCATTTATTATTTTGTGGTCTGCTAAAATGAATTATGCTTATCCCGCAGCATTTAGTTTAATTAAGAATTCATCAATCATAACACTGCCTCATCTTATCATAAGAAGCTGTCATCAGTCTATCTTTCCAATTTTGCAAATAACTGTAATATTCAGTATCTTTTAAAGAAGTCAAACTTGGTAAAAGACCACGAAAAATTAGTAAATTTACTATTAAATGAAATTTATGTTAATCAAATGATATCATATAAATCGTGAAAACGTATTAATGCTTCAAATAGCTCTAATTCTGAAGCAACAACTGCTTTAGCTTTTATGATATCCTCAGTTTTGTCAAAAAATAAGGATGCTGTAGCTCTTTTTCCAGGACGGAATCTTACTGCTGATGATTCCCTGAAATATACTTACTAAGCGTTTGAGTATATTCCCAACTCTAATTTCACTTCAGCAGTGATTTCTGATAATAACTGTAAAAATCGAAATAAATTTAAATAGATGCGTGGTGGTGAATTAAAATATTCTATTCCACATCCATTTTGTCTAGAGAAAAATTTTATTTCCATTTATTTTAATTAGATGTACACTTCATGTTTGGTAGTGTGCATCTAATCAAAGCAAACAGAAATAACTGGTTTCACTAAGCTTAACCAATTCAAGTCTTATTTTTCCCCAACCTTCCAGGGGAAAGATTGTGTCTTGGAAATTCGACTGATGTGGAAGAACTACACGAGTTAGAAATAAATCTTTTGCTGAAACGCTCTAAAGTTATCCCACAAATTACTATATCCTGGTAATATAGAAAGACAGAATAAGGCTAAGTAACGATTTAAATCTGCTGCGTGAAAAGAACTGTGGTACATTAACAAAGAAAAATTAAAACCAGGTGCAATGGGTTCTGTTATTGTTATTGTTGTTGCTTATCAGCTAGGCTAGACAACCCCCATACAACCAAAAATATCTAAAATGTCTAAAAAATAAGATGGGTCTCGAAGGACATCGTCTTTTTTCAAATTTAAGCATGTTAAGATATGTCCAGGGGAGGCCATATTGATGGAGTCTGGAAATGTTCTCTGCCCCTGCTGAAAGGTGATTCCTCTCGTGTGCCCACTCAGATAGCGGGAAAAAGGCAGTTTGATAAGATCTAGGTCTAAGTTTGAAGGTCTCACACGGTCTTTTTGTAAAGTACCCTGGATGGTTGGGAGGAATTTTCTTAAGTTTATTGAATTCAAATTTTGCCAGGGATGAAATCTCACTAGATGTGAGCTCTCCTCCTGGGTTTACTCCCTCAATCCCTCTGACGCCGAACTGGCCAAGAAGTCCGCTCTTTCATTCCCCTCTACTCCCACGTGTGAAGGGATCCATTGGAAATGCACTGTGTGTTGTAAATTGTTTATTCAACATAATTCTACATGGTGGAAAATATTATGAATGTAAAACATCCTTCCCGCTGTCAGCGTTATTTGGAATGATCTGGTAACACCGATAAAAGTGTAGATGAGAAATATTTTTCTTCTGTTTTTAAAAGAAATTCAATAATTGGTAGACAAAATGGATTGAATTGAGAACTTTAAACTCAGAACATGAAAAGCAATGGCATTTCAGAGAAAGATGATATGTTGTCAAAAGAAACATATAATGTTTTTCTATGTGTAATACAAACTGTAATTGAAATTGTTTATTATGCGTTTGAAATTATTGGTCTTTCTTATGTTTTATTCTGTAAATTTAAACTAATAATTTAAAATCATTTTGGTCAATATCGCCAGATGAGTAGCGGTTGGTTAGATTTTGTGACGCATGGTTCAAAAAAAGACAAGCTGCGCACAAATGTGTGAATAGAGGAAAATGTGATACATCTTATATGCAGATTTTTGAATCTGAAAAAAAAACTGTAAATGCTTAACCTGATTTTACTTTATATTCAAGAATAAAAAGAGCAGCAGTTATAAAAATTTTAAGTTTGTATGTTAAGATTTAGAAAATTCTGAAATACCTGAGCAGTTTTATGATTCTTTAAATATTTTAGGTGTTGATATGATAAAGAAATAATGGCAGTTCTATTTATCGCACATGTTATGTTACTTATAAAGTATCATTCAAATTATCTTGTGCAGTTCATTTCTTGTAATAGATAAAATATTAAGTCTTGAATGTTCAAATGAAATTTTTTAATAATTAAATCTAACTGATAAGCGTGCACCTTAATGACTCCAAGAATTTTTAATATTTATTACTATAAATACCTTTCAAATATTTCAAAATTTAATATACGAAACTCATGAAAACTCATTTATTTGTTATTCTAATAAAAAAAAGAAACATTATCTATTCAACTTGTTTTAGAAAAACTAGAATTAATTGGTACTCGACTAAATGCAGTTGTGGAGTTGAGGATATTAATAATGTAAAAAAGAAAGCTTATCTGGTTTAGCTAATATTTTACAAAGTAATTATACTAAGCTAGGAACGGTATAAACGTACCAATAAAAATTTAAAACGGAAAATTTCTACATTGATAAGTACTTGATCAGAATTAAAGTCCTTTAATTCCTAGAATTTTTTAATTTTGCTATTTACTTTTAGTATTTCTTATTTACTGTAAACTAAATTTAATAATTTGTGTGTGGGACTCTTCTTTTGTTTAAATAAAAGTACAGTTAATTTAGAGATTTGATGGTTTATTCTGGCAAAACTTATGAATATCATATTTTTATCAACATTTTTTAATTTTACTTTAAATTAAAATAAATTTAATTTAATTTTACTTAAAAATTTAAAGTAATTATGAAATATAATTACTTTGAATTTTTAAATGTGATTGAAACAATTGTTGACTAATCCAACAGTGCTATTTTAAGTGCAGAATTAATATTTTAAAGTTAAAGAATAAATTTTGATATAAGATATTTTGAGTTTGAAAATAAATATCTTCTTCACAAAGTGTGTATTAAATTTATGAAACATTATAAATATATAAAACTTCAAATTATAATCTTACAGTTAACACACAAAATTTTTTTAAAAAAAATTAAAACATTTTGTTTTTATCTAGAATGATATTAGTGTTTAGATTTGTGTAAAAAGTATTTAACACATAAATAGAATTATTAAGTAAATATTTGAAAAGAAATATTAAGTTTTTAGTCTCAAGTCTGTATTTTGGCTACAGATGTGCATCAATATAATATAAAACATGCAAGATACTTTTTCTGATGAGTGATAAATTATTCATTTAATTATCTCATGCGAATTTGTTTTATAATATTTTCAATTTTATTAAAATTTTACTTATTTGTGTATATATGTGTAACTTTACTTAGATTACCAAATTTCTTAAAAATTCACCTTGAAGGTCTTAATTGATATAAAAGGCTCATTAGCTATAAATATAGAAAATGTTACAATATTTTAGTAAATATTTGACATTATATCATTATAATATAAAATATATATGTTTTTGTACTAATTGTAAATAAAATTATACTAAATGTAAATACAAAATTATAAAATCTTAACTCTTACTTTCTTTCACAATGTATGTCTATTAAAATGAAATATAACTTCGCTTTAAAATTTAAATAATCACCTTTATATTTCCACTAGGGAAATTACAAGGGCATTAAAATAAAGATAAAAAAATTTAAGAATTTCAAAGTACTTTTAAAAATTTCAAAGTAACTATATTTTTTAAGAAATTAATGTATTAATCTATAACTTGTGGGCAAAAAATAATAAACAAAACATAGACAATTATAAAATTTAGACTGCAGGTATTTATACGGAAAGGTTTTTGTGATTTCAAAAATAAAGTAAAACAAAAATAAAGACTGTAATTTCAAAAATAATTTCCCTTACTTCAATGGTTGCTTTGCAGCGTCTTTCCCTATTCAGCACCAGATTGTCGAATAGGTCTTGAGTTGAAAGAGTGCCAATCAACGTCTGTTTCAGTTATTAGGTATTCCTCGTGGACGTAACTGTTTCGTAAAGCCTTTCTCTGAAGCTTGCTATACAAGTTCTATATGATCGAGCCCAACTCAGAACTAGGTACAAGAATGCATGATGGTGCAACAACAACAAAAGTTCTAGGTATTTAAGTCAAGAGACTACGCTGGCCAATCCATTCGAATGATATCAACTTCTAGTAACTGCTGAACGGCAGGAATTCGGCATTGTCATCCATAAAAACAAAGTCTGCTCTAATAGCACCTCGAAACAGTTGCACATGAAGTAACCTTACAGTATCGATTTTCAGTTGCAGAATCGCTTTCGAAAACGTGGAGTTCAGCTTCGCCTGTTCAGCATAAGGCCCCCTCAGACCAAGACCACTATTAAAATCACTTTCCATGATGTTGCTGAGTTAAAACATTGTCCTTACTTTTCACCAAATCAACTGGCGTTGAGAATCGTTTGTGACACTGAAATGACTCTCATCCTTAAAAAGGACACGATCTCATTGATGAGTTGCTCAGTTTGTGTACTCCCTGCACCATTCTAAACGGGGGCGTCGATAACGAAACTTCAAAGGGATGCAGTGTTCAGAAAGGTGGGAGACCTTTTTGAAAGCGTCTGGACACAGTAAACCGTGACATTAGCTACTCTGTTACAGTACACAGTTGCTGAGCAAAGACCCTTGCTTCGGTCTCTTTCGTCTGCTGGACAATATATCTATCACCCACTGCAACTGCTTTTTCCTAGGGTGGCAATCACTAAAATTTTTAAAAGATGTACCTCTTAAAAAAAAAGATGTACTCTTTTTTTTTTTTCATCTAAATTGGTTGCACTAAGATTCTACCCCAGCTTTCCGATCATTTTTCCATGTGTGAAGTTGTCCAGGGGATTTCTTCTAGCCATATTACACGAAGAACTGCAACGAAATGTTTTCAAGTGCATCTCCGTTCTTCCTATTACTGCATTTTTGAATTGCGAGTGCCAATCGAATGCATCTTGCGAACACTCACGTTGCCTACGTTTTACAAATTGTTTCAAGCATTTACATAAGTGTAATCTTTAAAATGATTCGCGTGTTCCTGGTCCTAATAACAAAAATCCATATTTTGAAATTTTCTGACTGTCTACTTAAAATTAACATTATTTAAATTTTGTACATCTATCTAGATAAGTCGCGGTGTCCTGGTTCATTAGGGAATCATTCTCATTAGCGTAATGAGTTGGAATCTCAGCTTAACTGAAGATCCACCTGTTCACGAAAGGCATCTAGGGCACTTTAAATAGGTTATGGTCACGTTTCCTTCCAAAAGATATAATAATTCTGAGGGTGGCAAATCAAGTATAGGGTGTTACCTGCTTCTAAATTACTTGCCAGGTAAATCCTTACTCAGGGCTAGACACAGTGAAGCATGCTATTTCAATAACATCAGGTAGATTCAATAAGATGCAATATGGCTCTTCAGAACATGGTAGTCCTCTACTCTTAAACTTTATCCATTCTCAAAAATCACTCTAACTCTAATTATTCCCTTTCCGGAATAAATTATTATATCGATGTTATTTATTTATTTTTTGAATCTGATGTTTGTGGGATGTGTGATTATTATTATTTTTTTTTTATCTTGGAAGTAATCAGCAAAGTATATACTTCTACTCAGTACTGCTAAAAATAAAATATTCTGGATTCTTTCAATACTGTCCACTTTCTATGCAGAAGAATATCATTAATTAGAATCCTCTATTAGCTTATTTTATTATTTACATTAATAATTACGCTGAAATCAATTTTTCATTAATAAAATCAGAAAAAATATAACGATGTGTGAAGAAAAAATCTGTACTCATTGTAAAAATGAATAAGATATTGCTTATATGAGAGGAAGGTTAAAAATAAAATATATAATTACAGTTTATTTTTTGAAAGTTCAGATTAAAATAGAATAACTAGGTTTTTATTTCCTTCAGCATTAAAATGTCATAGATATATAACGATAGATTGTGTGAAGTTTAATAGCACAAGGTTTTGTAAAGGACAAAAACTGCGCCTAGCACACACAAGTATATAAATTATTGAATAAAATTATTATTTTTATTTTGCTAATTAATTTGCAGCGCAGTTCAAAATGTATGATAGTTTAAAGTAATCATTGTAGAAAAAAGACAACATGAGGAAACATGAAACCTATTTTTCAGTAAAGGTATGAATGGCATTTAATATATAATAGCCTGAAATGTCTGACGCTCCTGTCTATAATGGTATAAAGCAGGTTCCGAAACTTTGTCACAATGGGTTGGAATCAAATGCATCAATAGCACTTCTGGTGGCCGATTTCAGGTCTTCCTGTGAATTAGGGGCATCTGTAGATATATCCTTGATGTAATTGGATTGAAAGTCGCACGGATTTAAATCCAGTCTCGGAACCACTCTATTCCGTACTACATCTGATGCAATCAAACGTTCGCAAAATGTCGCTCCAAGTCACATGAAGATATCAGTTTTGTGAGGACAAGAAATATCCCACATGAGCCAATAATGTCACTTAATTCCGATTTAGGGCCCTAAACTTTCTCGACTTACCTTCCCAAAACTTATCACACTTTTCTTTTTATGAAGTATTGAGTTCTAAAATCTTTAGTACATATAACTGAGGGAATTAAATTCTTTATTGGATTAGCTATAAATTTTCTCGTTTATAAAAACAAGAAACTCATTTAAATGAATGAATTATAATCTTGAATCGAACTAGATATTTAATATGTGTTGCTTATGATTTGTTTTATGTGGTATTAATTTATAAAATAGACCTTGTACACACTAGACGACAAAATACTTAAATTCTAGTTTTTCTTTTTAAGTTGAAATGTGTAGTATATACATAGCTTGTTAAAACAATCTGTGTATGCAAAGAAAAATTAAATAATTTTTAATTAGAAATAAAAATAATTTAATAACATTTTTTTGGAAAAAACTTGATAATATAAATTTATAATTAAACTAGATAAAATACTTTCCTATATAGGTACGATAGAAGCGTTACAAACAATTAATAAATATTTTATAAAATATATTTAGTAAAAAAAATTGATTTCATTTTATCACACATGGAATTTCCTTGCGTATGATGCTTGTAGCTATCCAAAGTTTGTTGAAAATATTCGCGTATGGGGAAAAAAGCTTTTTTTTTTTGTTTTTTAAAGTAGTGTAAATAATGTTAATTATATTTTTTCTTGTTTTGTAAAAATACTCGATAATATAAATTTATAATACATTAGGCATAAAATATTTTGCCATATATAAGCATGATAAAATCAATACAAACAATTTATAAACATTTTATTATGTATATTTAGTTTACCATGATTCTATTATCACGTTTGTAGTTCTTCGAAAACTTATCGAAACAATTCGCATGAGTAAAAATAATAATAGTAATTTTTAATTACAAGTTTAAAAAAATTAACTACAGTTCTTTTATTCTTGAAAAATGAACAACTTGATAATAAATTCATAGTTAAACCTGACATATAAAATGTTAAGTTTTGTTATATAAGCATAATAAAAATAATACAAAAATTTATAAAAATTTAATATGTATATTCAGTAAAAAAATCATTTTATCCCTTGAATTATTTGTACATGATATACATTTTATATTCCCAAATTTTTTAGATTTAAAATCATTTATATTATTAAAATCCAGAAATCAGAAATAAATGTAATAAATGCATCATAATTATTTTTTTATTTATTCATTTTTTAATTCTGTGACTTGTTCTTTTAGATAATATACAATAAATAATAAGGGAAAGATAATTGGTCACAAATCGGCTACCTATAATTTTAAATTAGACTGAGACCTAAGAAATGATAGGATTGCTGAAAATAGCTGTAAACAATATTATTAAAAATTATACACAGCCAAACTATATATATTTTCATAGAAAGCCGACTTTCGCGACTCGATCTCGAGACACTAGTCCCTTAGGCTATATAATGTTTGTACATATTGAATACGATATAATATCACAATTTTATAAATGATAAGAAACTTAATTCAAAAAGGAGCTAGTTTCAATGTAATCAATTTTAATAATATCTACCACAACTTAATTTATTTTAAGCATACATATAACTGCAATCGTATCCTATATATATATATATATATATATATATATATATATATATATATATACACACACACATAATAATAGGGTATTGCTCTTCAGAGCGGAAAGTCTTGGATTCGATTTCAATCACCGTTGGACAACAAAAGACGGATGCTGTGTCCCTGCTTCCCACATGTGCGTTTATCGAGGTATGCTTTGGAATTTCCAGGTTTCCTCCTTTGCGACATTGGTCAAGGGCAAACTACCGATGAAAAATCTTCCGGGAAGGAAATTAAACGGTGGGCATCAAAATGCCTTGCAACAGCCTTAAAGTGTTCAGCTGTACTCAACGCGTTAATAAAAAATGTAATATTATTTAGTACAATATCCAAAGTAATGCACAAATATACATAACTCTTTTAATTACCAAGGAAATAAGAATAAATGGTCAACAAGTTTTTTTAATTAATTGTTCATGGAAAAAATTGATCTTTAGAGAAATTCTTCTAATATATTCATGGTGTTTCTGGCTTATCGTGCTTATGATAATCTATCAACAAATGCATTTATTTTTGACGTCATGAAGTTTGACAAAAAGCGGAAAGTAGTTATAAAACTTTTAAGCATTTGTCACATCTTGCCTCCAAGAATGAACATATTATCGAGTGTCAAAACAGAAAACCGATTTGATAACGTAGCAGCTGAATCGACAAATAACCATGCACAAGGACAATATCCACCTTCCATAATTCAATAGTGGCATGGATTAATTATATCGAAAGCCCTCTCATCTGAAGAATGTGGTTCCAACTATTTAGAGAGCGATGATATATTGATTTATTACAGATCATTTGGAAAAATCTGCAGAAACAAAATTAATCTTATATATTGTGATAATTGATTGATTGATTTTGTAAAGTTTACTGATACAAGGTCCAATATTAGACATTTCTACGCCGTTCAATATTTAAAACTGAAGGTAAAAGTTCTGTGTTAAAAGACTAGTCAGATGTATACAATGGAATGTATTAAAAGTTCATATTGCGATAAGTGTTAACTTAAAAGCATTAATAGCCAGTGGTAACGTGATGTTTGAAGTCTATTTTAAGGTGTTCGAAAAAATAACCATTTTGGAATAGGGTGTATATAAATGGCCACATATTCACGTATAACATTTGAATAAACTGGTTAACACTTAGCTCGATAAATGTACATGTTGTGAGTATCCTATTAGTACTCTTCAGAGTGAAAGATTTCAGCCGCTATGGACAGATGGTTGTTTTAACTCGCTTAGTGAACCACCTAACACCACGTTGTAAAGTATTTCAATATGCATTGCATACATAGATAGCAGGTCATATTCACTTGTCTTAAGACAGGAAGCGTGGAAAACTCCCAAGTACCCACCACCTCATATGTGTATGCAGAAGAGCAACATCCTTAGCTGGTTGTTCAACACTAGCTGGGATCGAACCCAATAATTTATGTTCTGGAGAGTGCTACCTCTTATTGATGGATGTTGGTTTTCTGCCCTCTACTTGATAGACTACTTGCATGTCTATCAAGGTATCTGCTTGAGTTTTCCATATTTTTCCCCTAGAGACACGTGAATATAGTCTACTATTTATGAAAATGACTCCACAAAGACCATTTACGAGATCGATATTAAAATGCCTAACAAAACCCCTAGGTTGTCCACTGCAATATGTCAAAAATAAAATTATTCAACCATTGCTAGGCAATATACAATGCTGGCCAAAATTTGGAACCATCTACTCCGAACAACATAGGCCTAATATTGGATCTAATTGAACACCGATTGTATTTATTGTGTAAAGTATGTTTTATTGTGTAAAGTATGTTGTTTATTCTGTAAAGTTAATATAAAATAAAATATTCCATGTTCCAATTTTGAGTAAAATACACTCAGGCCATTACATTTTCATAAATAAGAATAAATTATCTAAATTAAAAGAAATTTTATATATGTGTTGTTGCCATCGACAAATTGATAATAACAGCTTGAAACCAGAAAAAGTAATTTACATCGGAAAAAAGAACAAAAATTAAATGGCGATTAGAGAAGCTATAGTTAAGACATCTTAAATACAAATATTAGATGAACCGGTAACACGCAGTAACCAGTGAATTTTCAAGCCATTTCTGACTGCATGCTATGTAAATCATCTCAAAGTCAGTTAAATACTATTTAGGATGTTTAGTATTTCACGAATCATAAAAGTTATTACAAAAGAATTAAATAAGTGAATTTAAATTAAATGGAGATTTTCTCATGATTACATGCAGTATATAAAATGCATTTTTAAGCCAAGATGAAAATATTTTCTTACACAAAATAAATTATTATAAATAATTAAAATTACATTCACGAAAAAATTAACTTTGTTTCTTGATTTGAGGAAATTTATATATAAAGAAGTATTACCAGATAAATTTTGAGAATTTTTAAAAACTGTTATTAAATTTCATTAGATAATATAAACATAGTTTTAAAAAAGTATATATAATTTTAAAAAAAAATTTAATCGTCTTAGCCCATTTAAACTAACTATAAAGTGGATATTTTGTCTTGTTTTTTTCATTTTGCTTTTTCTTCAATTTTCAACGTGTTCAAATTTGGAAGCAATATCGAAAAAGATTCGAAAACTTAAAAACTGATTATTTAGAACCAGTCATTTTCATGATTTTGAAACTTTTTACAGACGGAAAAACTTATAATTAAAAAATACTTCTTTATTACTGGTAAAAATCATGAATGGATTCTTCACGTCGCCAACGATATTCAAACATTTAGTGAATTTTGCCTTGTTTGCCAGTGCTCAAAGAATGCGATTTGAAGGCAGGCAGTAAATTATCGACAAGTCGGATTTGCGACGCTGTCTCAATACGATGTGACGTAGATGAAACGTTATAGTAACAACCCCATAACCATAAATGGCTAAAAAATATATTTATTTTCTTAAATTTAAGTAAAAAATAATTAATATAAAAATTTATAAAATTAAAGAAAAACACATTGAATACAAATTCTGTTAATAAAATGTAAAATATAAACAAGATACACATAATAAATGTTAAATTTACATTAATTTATTTCTATATTATAAAAGCTATGTCAGAATTTTATTTTCATAAACCTTTACATTCAGGTTTTAGGAAAATATATTTTACTTATACAACTATAATTAAAATAAAGATAAAAAAAAATTTAAATATTTTGAAACAGAAAGAAGTTAAGAAAGACAAGTTAATGATTATAAAAAAAAATATTGGTATTTTGATCAAATTTGTAACAAAATATACCCTTAATTGTTTAAAATGCTCTCAGAAAGGTGAAATTTTTCACTCATTCATTTGCTACGGCCAGTTAGATTTAGAGAACAATTAGATTGCGATTTTTGATCAAAAATAGTTTTTTTTTCTTTCTCCATAATTAAAGTTATATCTATAAATATATTTAGAAAGCAATGAACATTATTTATAAAATTATTTAAAGATAGTTGTTACAATTACACGAGTAAAATCTTTATTGTTTGGCAGAGGTTGAACTGCGAATGGCTACACGAAATGGGATGAAACTTATATCAGATGGTCGGTGGCTAATTTAAAAACTATTTCATTTCGTAACTGATTAAAAAGCGTATGTAGTTAATTTAAAACATATATCAAGCTGGAGTTCCTTTAAGTTGTATATGCCATGATGTAACTTTGCATAAAGGATGTAACATTACGCTCCGGAACTATTCCCGCTTCAAGGAAGAAGCAAAATTCATTTTCTTCTCTTCTGACATTTTCTATTTAAGAGTAATCAATGGGAATGGATTAAAAATGCTTCAAAACTAACGCTCTCAAGTACTCCATACCACAATGAATTTGTTTTCAGTTAATCAATTTTAAACTTAAAGATGCAAAATATGATTTTAAGGTGCTGTTCTAATTAAATTATTTCGTTATGTGTACACATTTATAAGTTAAACTTTAGAACTTCATGTTTTCATCCTTAAACTGAAGTTTCATCCAGAAATGATATGTTTCTTTTTAATTTTTCTTATTTCAATATGCTTCATTTAAAAAAAAAAACACCAAAATTCTTTTCTTTTTTGCATTCGTTATTTATTTTTTTCAGTTCATAACAAATGTCTTGCAATGTGAATACTTTTACGTGTTAAACTGTGGAACGTGTGTTTTCACTTTTTTAAAAAAAACTGTCAGGGGTTATTTCTTTATTTCACTTTGTTTATTTTTGTATAATGCACAGAAAAAAATCAAAAGTGTTTTTCTTAAACAAAAAGTCTTCTCCAGGATGGCAAGATCCCCAACTCCAGGTACATGTGCTCCTTGACTAAGCAAGCATGCTTTGAATTAAGAGTCAGCTGTAAACTCATAGAATCAAGTGAAAATTATTTAAATGGAACACAGCAAAGAGGAAGCATTCAAGAAGTAATATAAAATAATGAGCAATTAACTAAGGAAAACTTGTCAAATGGCCAAATTTTAACGAGATTTTATTTTTACTCTATAAAATAAAAAATTTTGCACACAACTTGCGAAAAAGAATAATCTCTTGATGTAGTAATAAAAGTTCATTTTTAGCTACATATAATCTATCATTTTCAGAGTTCCAAAATACTTGAAATATCTATTTAAGCTGCACCAGATACAAAATTTATGTTTGAATTTTTTAAATGAAGGCACAGCATAGCACTGATTAAATAAACTTAAATGATATACATGTAACAGGTTTCAGAGTCCAATCACCTAAGATATGGGGACTGAAATAAATACTTATATAATTAAAAACTACATATTTTTATAAATTCTCCAAATTTTGTGTCAAATAATTTAAGAAACACAAAAAAATCTTTTTTAATTTAAAAAAATTTGTATATTTTTTAATTTTTTGAACGTTTTACTTATGTATTTGGAGGTGTGTTATTATATTTTTCTTGGCTATAATTGAGATGTGATTAAGTAAACATATATCAAGTATTCCCAACACAAGCAAAATATTAAACATTTCAAAACGTGTATTAGATATCACATATTTTAATAGATTTTTATCTTTCAGTTCAGTGTGTCAAAAGAAAAATGGTACAGAGATGATTTATTAAATGTATGAAATAAAATTTTTATCTATGTGCATTGCACAACAGATTTACTGGTGTAATTTTTTTATGTCACACTAAAAAATAATTTAGCAGTGACAAACCAATAAGAGAAAAATCTTTAACTAACTTATGATTTATGACAATTTCAGTTGACAAAAATATTTATTTATAATGTTTGTTAAAATATTCTCAAGCACAAATGACATTGTTTAACTTTACAGATCCCTAACAAGAAGTAAGAATAAATTTCCAATTTTGAGGCAAAAATTATCTATTTTTTATGAGACCACAAATTTAGCAATTAAAAAATATACTATGAAGTATCTTAAATTGGAACATAAAGAATTCGATGAAAATGTTCGTTAAAATGAGATTCATATGCATGTGTATATACATAACTTTTGGTATTTACTTCAAACAAATCTTTTAATGAAATAACAATATAACAATTAATATTAATAATAACAATTAAACTTTATTCTTGCAAAAAAATGTATTACTAAGTTCATATACACATTTTAAAAATTTATTTTTGAAATTACATTAGCTGACGTTTTTTCCTTTACCTGCAACAGTTATAATTTGAATGATTATCAGCAAAAAATAAAGCATTTATAATTTAAAGTAGATGAGAGACAACATTAAAAAAAATTCTTTTAATAACATTCAATATAATAAATTTCTATGATTTAAATTTTTTTTTCCGATTCCACGTGATTCAGGTTTGATGATCATAACTTTGAATTTTGTAAATATTAAGCCATAAACATTGAGATATATTTAGAATCATAACACAAATTTTTAATGCAAAAATAACTATTTTAAAAATAAAATTTTTCAAAAGTCTCTCTCTCTCTATATATATATAATATATATATAATTCAGTCATTTACACAAAAATTGTGAGTCACAAATCAAGAGAAATAAAGAAGTGCAATGGATGTGTACATAATTATCAAATTTAATTTACTCTTTAGAAGTTAAAATGTTTTTCCAAATATGAAACAAGCATATCATTGAACTTTACAAAAAGCAGAAAATAGATTTGTTCTAATTCTGTAATTACAAGGTTACAAAAACAAAAACTTTATTGTATATTGATATAATTTTAAACAACAATAAATACTAAAAATAAAATATTCTTTACAGTTTAACCTATAAGAAAATTAATATATTACAAATGCCGAAATTAATACTATTATACACTCAAGTATCTAAGGATATTAAAATAGAAAATTTATTGTATGTTGATGGTTTTAAAATTTTAATTGATTTAATTTACATGTATGTACCAACTAAATTTTAATTGATTTTAGTTGGTACATACACTAGAGTGTATGTACCAACTAAAGAACATCAAATAAATTTTAAATACTCTAAAAATATCAACAAAGCATAGTACTTTTTAATTTACATATCAATAACATTAAAAGAATTCAAATTAATATAGGACTTCAAAAGGGATGTCATTTGGAAGCTTTGAATGTAGTCAAAATATTTTGATTGTTAAGAATATCCTTTAAAAAAAATGCTAATTTTACTATATTGCAATTAAAATTGCTCATACTGATTTATTAAGTGTGGTTAACAATACAATTTTCATAAGACCAATAAGTAAGTCAATAAATACAGATGGAATGTTTATTTTACTTCTTTTGTTAGAATATATTTTTTACCCATTATTTATTTTAAATTTGTAAATAACTCCTTGAACAATTTTTTAGCATGTGCTTTAAAATCTTGCTGAAATCTAGTATTTAGTTTACAAGTTCATTAAAAGCAATTTTTTTGCAATTCAGAAAAATACACTGGGAATTTTGTGTTAAATAAATAATACAAAAAAAAGCAAAATTTTGATTCATTTTTTAATATATGCAATAAAAAGTTAAACAAATAACAACATTTTTATTACAACTTTGAATGAAAATTTGATGAATAATGATAAATTGAATTTACATATTATGTATGATAAGTAAAAATTAGAACTTCAGCTGATGGAAAGAGCATCTGTTTGCATTTCATGGCTCAATTGTGTCTGTAAATCGCTAAGTTTTTTCTTCAAAACATTTAGACCCGTAAGAACAATATTTTCAGGACGAATAGCTCCACAAGACTCTACATTGAAAAAGAATTTGTTGGGCTTTCCATCTGGGATGTAGTCTGCCTCAGCTGAAAATAAATAATGCAGCAGCATTTCTTTAAACAGTTGTAAAATTTACTAAACTAAAATAGAGTAATAATAAGCTCAGGTCATCATAAATATAAATCAAATCTTAAATTCAAAATAATAAAAGATAAGAAAGATCAAGTAAAATTTTTAGTTTAATATTCACCAACTATTAAAATGAATTTATATCCATGATTAAGTTCACATTTAATAAAAGAAATTTGAGCTAAAATAGCAAAAATATAATAAAATAATTAAATATAAGATTTATAATTTAATTATTTTTGTGTTCTATATAGAACCCTTTTAAAATGCCGTTTACCTCTAGTGATTTAATTAATTAACCAGAGATTTAATAATTATGATTCTACAGTACTTTCATCATAAAAGCACGGATATTAAATAAGGAAATGTTGCTATATAAAATGTATTTCATTTATGGAATTCTTAACATTTTCGAAAGATTTTTCTGTTACAGGAAAATGGTTAAACATTTTGTAGTTCATAAAGTAAACATGATTAAATGAAATTTTTATCACTATAAATTTATCTTATCATTACTAATTTTATTTATTATCATTACTAATTACTAATTTTCATTCATGAAAACATTAAAATAATATAAAACCTGATTAACTATACAAAACAGACTTTGTAATAAGACTATTGCTTAATTAGTATTAAAAAATCAAATTTTAAATAAATTCCTTTTAAAAAAATGAATAAAAGCTAATAATAATCATTTTATTACACCACAACCCAAGCAACAAATTTGAAATGATATCTTCAAAACTCTTCCTTGGAAAATGGTTTAATCAAACACAATATGGCTGTTACATTTTTAAGATTACTGAAACTATCTGCTGTGAAAATGTTTTTAAATAAATATTTAAAAATATGTCAAAGTTATAAAATAATGATAAAAGGTACCATAAAAGCTTATACAGACATAGAAACAAAATTATGAAAGAATTTGTGTAAATATTCATTAATGCTTTCTTTGAAAGAAAGCATTGATGAATAATTACATAAACAATTATTCTAACTTATAATGATTAAAACTTATTTCAAGGAATTTTCTCCATTTTTCAATTGTTTGATGTTAGTCTTGAGAAAAACATCAAATTTATAACAAAAAATAAAAATCATCATTTTCTAATTCTTTCATCATTTAGTTAATTTGCAAATATTACTATTTCGCAGTAATCACCTTTTTCTTTGGTTTTATTCAAATATATATATATATATATATATATATTTATATATATGTATATATTACATGTTATTTTTACTGCATTACTGGTGAATTATAAATTATAATTCACTCTCTCATATATTTTTGTAATTAAAAAAAAGGACAAAATTTATTTCCAAAACAATAATTCATGTATAAACAAAATGATATGTGATCAGATACCTTTGTCTTCATCAATTTCAGAATATTCACTTTTAGGCCTAGAAAAAATTATATAAATTAAGAATTTAAAAATAAATAGGACACTGATTAATATTGCATATTTATTATGTTGTAAAAGTATGCATATTTATTATATTGTAAAATTATGCATATTTATTAAAGATAATATTTTTCTTTAATAAATGTACATAAATGTACAAATTTTTATAGTTTCAATAATTATAAAAGCAAAGCAGTAAAATTTTTTTATTAAATTACAATGTTATAAAATAAAACATATTTTGAAAATGAATTAAGCTTTTTTTTTAAATATTATTAAATAAAATTTAATAAGTAAATAAAATACAAGTCTTTTTATTTTGATTGTTAAGAGATTATATAAGAATTTCCTCAAGTCAAAATTATACATAATTTAATTATAAATTTACTAATATTGTAGTAGCATATTCAAAAAACTTAAGTAAATCAGTTTTAATTATTAAGAATATAAATTGTTTAAGAGAACTTAAATTCACAAAACAAACAATAACTTTTTAAAAAATTTATTGAAAACGAATTTTCTATTTACTTTAAAATTGCAATGATTAGCACCTTATTTACTGTAATGACATTATAAAAAACAATATCTCATCAACTTCAAAAATTACTAGGTTGTAAAACATATCTGAAGCAATATCTCATTCTCAAATATAGTGAAGTATTTTATAAACATTTCACCCAAGTATTATACCAGTAAAATAAGAGAATTAGAATTGTATTTTAAATTTTTAAGAGTGTGAAAAAAGATTCCGATAACTTTTATTTTACTTTAATAAATGTAATACAATGCATAAATTTTACAGTTATAAAAATTAAAAATCTATGAGAGTTAAGTGGTATAAGCATACTTATACAATTTCTCTCTCTTAAAACTTCAATCTCAACAGAACTTTAAAGATAACAATTGTTCATATACATCTCATCTGATTGAAATATATTGTACCAAATTAATAAGTTTATGTAATAAAAAAAAATATCATTGTTTTCTAAAAGGAGTTAAAATACTCTGCTTTATTCAATTATTGTATTGATTACTATGACTTATTTTAAGTCCTAGTAATCAATACAATCAACAGAAGTTATTTTACAGTACACGAGCCTAATGATTTCAAAAAAGGATAATTTCTAAAAAAAATTCAATTTCAAGGGTTGATATATATTGCAATAATCACAGTATATACATTTTAATTTCTACTAACAAATTTTCTCACCATAAAAATATAGATTAAAAAAGGAGGTTGTATTCAAATGAACATTAGTATAATCACACACACACACTAGATTTATAATCCATTTTGATTTTACTAACTGCAATGTACAAAAAGTTTTCAGTCTGATGACACAAATAAAAACTCAGCATACCATTCTTCAGGTCTTGGATAAGTTGTATGACGAAAAGCATTATCTGGGTCATATTCAAATGCAACGCCACAAGTTGGATTCCATTTGGCATGTTCTTTAGCAAATCCTTTTTTGGCATATGCTCGGACTTTTAATTCTTGACCTTTCCGAAGTTTTACAATAAGTATATCTATGTGATTAGAAAGAAGATTAACAAGTTTCAAAAAGTGTATTGAATAGATATTAAATAATAAACACATAATTCTGTTCCAAAGAAAATATTTATTTTAATTTTATTACCCAATATTGATGTTATTAACATAATTTTAAAGGAATGTTATTATTATTTCAGTATATATTAGACTTTAATACATATAAGCTAATTCCATTACTTATACAAATATGGTATTAAAATGAAAAATAAAGCTTTGTTAGTTATGAAACAAAAATCTCAAGCAAATCAGAATTAAATTGTATTGTTTAACAGAAATAAACATATTGGAGTTATATATCACTGTAAACATAACCAATCTATCAATTAAAACCTTAAGCAAAATTAATTCATTTGATTAAAGCAAATATTACTCATTTTAGTTTAAAATAATTAAGTAACATAATAAATAAAATTTATCAATAAAACATTTTGAACCTTACTTAATGCATCAAACTTTAACCACAAAAGCATATTAATTAAAATTGCAATAATTTTAATTTTTTACAAATGTTGGATGTCAACATATTTCTTTTTGAAAAGTTGACACCATCCATATCTAATTAACTTTACTGAGTTCTAAATCTTTCCAGAAAATTCTAATTGATCCTATTTTCTAAAATTGTAATGCATATCATTTATGCAAAATATAAAATGTATAAATTGATTTCATCGACATTTTTACAAATGTGCTAAAATATTTTCTCTCCTCCCCCACCTTCTATATCCTGATACTACAGCAACACAAGAAATCTTTTCCATACAAATAACACTTTATAATTTGCAATATATTTGTTCCCCACCAAACATGCATCAGGAAATACAATATTATCACTAGGTAAAATTTCATTTTCTGACAAATTCTTCAGTTCAGGATCACTTGACATGAGCTATATCTTTAGTATGTTTTTAATTTATCACCAATGTCATATAACTGTAGTGTTTGTCCATCCCCCCATTTGTAATTTTATTTTACAGATTTCCCAAAAATAAAATTTCTACTTAGAATAAATTATTTAATAAATGGCATTCAGTGCTGGCAAATATATACAGAACATGAGCAAATGATTACAGATTTTTAATGTTATATGATGTAGCACTAGAGAAGGCAATTAGAAACTCGTTTATAAATGCATAAAACAGTTTTAGTACAATCAGTATAGCAAATTAGCAATTGCAAGCAATATCGCAGAAAGAACTAAAACAGTTACAGTAGAGGCTTTCAGTAATCTTGAGGCAGCAGCTGAAATCATGGGATTGATGGTAAATAAAGAAAAAACTAAATTCATGGCAGTAACAAACAGGGAGGAGGGAATAACAAACAACTGCTGAAAATTAATGAATATGAGTTTGAATTTTTTTTTTTTAATTACGTCCTTATGCTGGCTCTTTTGAGCATAATAAGTCTTGCAGTCCAATAAAGACTTGAAGTATCTCCAGGAGAGGAGAACGTCTTGAAATGTGAAGAACTGTTGGCTTCCTGGAGGGCAGAACATTTCCAAAGACACTCACTATCCATGTCAACATAAAATGCAATCGGGGCAATCCACAAGCCCAATATGATACAGATGTTTCTGGAAAATATCATGCCCAGTAAGTAACCTGAAGCAGGAGACCCCTATAGATCTAGGTAGATCTCTGGGAATAATATGAGTGAATAAAAAGCCCAATTTAAAAACTTAAGCACAATAGTAATGATATAAAAATTGAAATCAAAAATATAATCTATTTGTCTAACAGATGTTTTCATAAATTGTAAAACTAGTTTAAATTCAAATACATAAGTAGCAAAAAAAATATACAATTACACAAAACTTTAGTAAGATCAATTATTTATATGGCAATGAATGTTAAGTAGTTAATAAAGTAGGAGAAACTAATGACATAGAAGAAAAAAAACCAAAAGAAAATTTTTTGTTATGGTAAGAGAAAACAGAAACTGGAAAATAAGATATAACCATAAGTTATAATGAAAATACAGAGAACCTAACGTAATACAAGCGAGCAAGGTTTACTAATAAGTTAGCTAAGACATATATTTTGAAACAACAATGAAAATTAACTTTTAAAATTCCAGATAGAAAAAGAAGACCAAGAACTAAGTGGATAGATAGTGTGAAAAAGTATTTGAAAGATCTGGAAGTAGGCAGGTGGAGAAATAGGCATTGAATAGAACAAGATGGTGTAAAGTAACTGAGACAGAATTCACTGGCAACTGGCTGTAACACTTGAGAATAGTAATCAATAGCAAATTTTTTTGATAAATAAATAGCTTTTATAGTTGATATCCTCTGATTTGATGGATTATTAGCAGAAATATATAGAGAGAGAGAGGAAGAGGAAAACTAATTATATTTTCAAACATTAAAAATATTTTCCATCAAGTGCTATTAAATTATAAAGGGAGATAAAATTAAGATGATTCTCTCTCAAGTTTTGTTCCACTATGGAAAAAAATATTATTTTAAGGAAATTTATAAAGATTTGGTAACTCATGCAAATGAATTTATTGCAATAATAATTAAAAGGAATGTGTAGCAAGGGAATTTTTATTTCAAATTTTAATGGTTGATTGGGAGTAGATTGAGTGTTTAAATTTTAACAATTATTACTTTCATTTATTTATCTTAATAACTGTCATCAAACAATTTGAAACTGAAACATTTCTAGATCCCTATTAAACTAACCTTTAATTTAAAAAGAAGGCAATCAAATGTAACAGTTTATTCAAATATTTAATATAAATAATCTTCCATGAAAATTCAAATAAAAATGGATAATAATGCATAACACAAACGTAACTATTACAGAGAATGACATATGGTAATAAAATTGCATATCCATAAAAGTTTTTAAATTCATAATTTTGGACATTACAGAGAGTAATTAACACCAATTTCAAATTTGAATAATTAATTAGACATTATTTCTTGCAAATTATTGATACATTATACTTTTCAAAAAAATTTAAGAATAAGTAAATTACTTAATATTATAGCTATTGAATATTTTTACTTTAATTAGAGCTGAATAATACATTCAAAAGCTTATTTAATTGCAGACTTGTAAGCCTCTTTTCTAAATGTATTATTAAAAAATTTTACATTAGATAAAATAAATTATGAAAACACATACCCCTTTTTTTTAATTTCTCGATTTATTGTAATAGAAATATGAAAACTTCTGCACATGCAAATTTTAGCTTCAATAAATTAAACGCCCTTAAAACTTTTACTATCAAGGATAAATTTAATATTTTCAATATAAAACAAGCATTCTTGACAATATCTTATTTTTTCCTTCTTGAATCATGAATTAAGAAAATGATATAGTTAAAAAAATTATGTTTCAAAATCCTTGTATATTTCTATAAAATAACAAAAATGCAATTTTATTGACAACAAAATATTCTTTAATATATGTCAAGTATTTGCAAGCATATTTAGTAATTTGGATTACATTAAGGCTTTCTTTGAAAAGCTAAATTTATAACTTTAGTGTTCAGTTAAAAATACATAAATATACATTCATAATTTAAAATAACATGCAAAATAAATTTATTTAATGCAATTAATTAAAAATCACACAAAAGACATGTTACTACAATAAAAAAACTGTTAAAGACAACTACAATTGTAAATTTAAATATATAATAATTTGTTTAACAAACTAAAGAATTTTTAAGAAATACTAAAATTCCTAAGAAAAATGATAAGCTTTTTTGAACTATATGAAAATAACTATAACAGATCATTTTAATTACAAAACATAAATGATACTTTATCTCACCATTAGATTCACAATATTCACTAGTATCATCTTCTCTATTACGGGAAGTTACCTGAAAAGAATTTTTGTTAATCAGAATATATAAGGATTCAAAGTATGGATAAAATTTAATTTGTTTTAATTCAACAAATATTTAAATGAAAATCAAAAATATATAAAAAAAAATATTATCACAGCTCAAAAAAGATTTTCAATCTTAACTTACACCAAAATAACCGTTCAATAACTTTTGAAACATTTAAAATTTAAATCAATAAATATATTACTTAAATTAAAGTCTATATTTGCTAAGAAAATAGTAAATAAATTGTGTCAAATTTAATTAAAATAACTTAATTACTTTTTCTAAGTATATTTTTTATAAACATATATTTTAAAAAAATCTTTGTTAAACTTATGTTATTATTATAAGCAATTTTTCTTTAATTTAATTCAAAATAGTTTTCAGTTGTTTAGATTTTCTAATTAATAGTATTAAAAAAATATAGTAAAATTTAGATGCAAAAAAACATTATTATTGAAAATAATTATATTTTCAATAAAAGAAATACAAATTATTTCTCAAGGGAAAAGACTAATATATAAAAACATTGCATAAACAAACATTTTTAAATATATAAATACATTACTTAGACATTACCTTGAAAGAAAAAACATGATTACTAGTATTTATATAACTAACTACTTGTTTTAACATCAAATTTCCTTTTTATAATGTTAATAGGAATTATATCTATCATAACTATTATGAATAAAATAAAAACCTTTCAAATATGAATTTTGAAAAAGAAACAAAATAATAAAATTTGATTAGACATTGACAAGCCTTGTATTGAAAATAATTAGTACCTGTATGCTATATAATTAAAATTTAAAATTAATTTCATATGAACCCCAGAATATATATATATATATATATATATATATATATATATATATATATATATATATATATATATATATATATATATATACATAAATTATCTTTGAATTTGAATAAGTTTTATGTATTCTATTCTTTAATCTCTTAATGAATCAGGACATACTATTTATTGAAAAAGGTTACTCACATAGTTGTATTTATATCCCGTAAATGATAGAAAAGATCACTTTGAAATTGCTGATTTGCTAACTAAAAGTATACAAAGTTTGTTTGTGTCATTATACAGCTCCTTCTCACATATGAGGGTTGCTTAGACTGGGATCTAGAGTTTTAAATAAATTTTAAACAATAAACATTCATGTTCGAAGTAATGAATGAGCTCGATAATAGGCATGATGTAGGAGCTGAGCACATAAACATGAACTAAAGAACAGAGCACTAAACATTCAGCACCCAGGTCAGCAAAAACTACACAAGTAAAAATAACTTAATGTCCCCAGTCAACATGCTTCAGATATGAAAATTTTAATTTAAATATTCACAACAAAAATTGTTACAAATCCAAGAAATGCACTTCAATATAAAAACTCATCCTAAAAATAATAATACTTAAGAAATATATTAAGAACTTTTGCATGTATTAATGCATATGTGTTAACATGCATGCATATATATACAAACACACAATAAGCTAAAATTTTTATTTTAAAATGATATGTAAGAAAAAAGGAGTACTTCTATAATTATAATAAACTTTTAAGAAATGAAAAAAATGAGAAAAATTAACAAATGTATAACCAACTTAGAATTTTTTACTGAAAAATTTTTTTCAACATTTAATTTCTAATGATTTACAAAAGTTTGTTTAAAATAGTAATTAAAAGTTTGATACTCTAGTCATTTTACAACATCTGCAACGTTAAAAAACAAATTAAAGCAATATTACAATTTGGTTCTCCAAATAAACAAAGGTTAATGGAAGTATTTACAAATATCATTCATAAATATATTGCAAGGTAAAAAAACAAAACAATTGCTAGATAAATCATCAATATAATACAAAGAATCTGAAATTGGAAACATTTATACATTAAATCTCTCATTATACTTGAATGAGAATAGATTTATAAGGGAGATAAATAATGCTTAACTTACTGGGACAACTTTAGGATCACTAGATTTCATATCAGCTGTAGTAACATGTCGAGTTTGTTCTTCAGTGCACTTCACATCCAGAGTAAATTCTATTGAACAATCTGGACAAAAGTCAATACATGTGCAATCCTGAAAGATATAACTATTAGTTTTAAAAATAAAAAAGTTAATTTTTTATAATCTTATAATGGAATTGTAATTTACAAAAAAATCATTTTAGGAAGATTTATACCAACTGCTACTTTATAGTAAAACAATATTGGAATGGGAAGATAAATCCCAAATGAAAAATGATTCCGATAAATATTTATAATTCACAGATTAAAATAATCAAATAATTAATATTTTTGTGAATTATTAAAAAATCAACACCTATCTGCAGTTTCCTTAAATGCATACATTTTTAATATTGATCTTTCAGGATTTCAAGAAATTTTTAAAATATATATATACATAAATATGATGCATTATAATTTTAATAAAAAAAATCTAGAGTGGATGTACAACTCTGATCAATTTAGGCTTTTTCAAACCTATTCCTATTCAACTTGTAGAAATTTCTCAAATATTCTTAAATGGATTTAGATTAATTCTAGCAATAGGTTTCATACACAAATTTAAAAAACAATAACACTTAATAACATTTTAAGTACCAAAATAAATTACAGGATATCAATATAAAAAAAATTGTAGTGAAATTTTTTTCAATGGTATTACATTTTTAAGCACATTCATCAAAATATTTGATATCTGAGATGCATTTTGAGATTTAGAGTTTAGATGAAAATTATAAGCTTTTAAGATGTAGAAAAATAGTTATTATACTTTTGGTTAATTATTATTATTATTATTTTTACTTATATATTTGGGAATGAAATTTAGTTTTTCCTTAATTCTTAACATGGATTCTTAATGAAAATTCTCTTAAGAAATAAATGAGTGTTACAGTTCATATTACGAGTACATTTAAAATTTTTTCACAGCAAACATTGTATGTTTTTAAAAAAAAAAAGTGGGTTCTTTCTATGATCAATAAATTATGAGCTTTGAAGTTTTAAGCTTAAAAGCTTAAGTTCTTAAAATGTTTTTTTTTAAAGTCATTTTATAGTGTAAGCTATTTCAAATTGTATATTTATTTCTTTGAGGCCATTTTAAGTACACGAGAGGAAATATAAACAGAGATAGGTTTTAAAATTCAATTTGAATTTCAAACCATCCCTAATATAAGCATTTGGGGTAGAAATCAAAAACAAAAAAAAAAAAGAAAAACAGAACACTTACCATTTACTTACTAGCTAATGGTTAGTGTCAGAATTTGAAGAACTAAACAGATAACATAAAGGAATATCTATAAAATAATTCCCATTGTTCTTGCAGATTCATTTAATATCATAAAGAATTCCAGCACACAATTTTTAAAATAAAACTTTTTCAAATTTCAATAGTTTTCATCTTAATTAATGAATAAGCAAAAACTATATTTTGTCAGCCCTTTAATTTTTCATTATATAAAAATTCAGCTTTGAGGTAGTTAAAAGTTCATAAATGTTTAAAATACTTGTTCTCAAACTATAAATATTTCATAATTAAAATATTCTATAAAATAGAAATTTGCTTTTGAATTAATATAAATTGATGCCTTAGAAAATGTAAAAAATTTAATAATAAAGAGTAAAATATTTCTTTAACACAATCAAAAATCCTAATACATTTAAAAATAAAAAAATATTTAAAATCAAATGGGGCTATATACTAAGAGCCAGCCTGGCAGTAAATGAGGTAAGCTGGTTTATTGCATGGAATATATTCTTGAGATTTTATGATAATAACCTCATGTGAGCATGCACGAAATTTGTTTAGTTTTAGTAACTTGGATGTTTAGTAACTTTTTTATTTATAATTGAAATTAGGTGTTTGAATATATATTTTGTTTTGAAAATTATATGAAATTGAAAATTTTGAATTTTATTATTAGTGTGTAGGAAGTGAAAAGTATGGATAGAGATAAATTGAATTGTTTAAATTCTTCTGCAAGTGATAAGATGTATACTTTTACTTTAAACAATTAAAATTATACTTGTAAATAATAATTTATGTATTTTTTTTATTATTGTGAAAAAATATTCTGAATTACAATGCTTAAAGTCAAGTTTTCATAAAAATGCATGTTTAATAACATAATTACAAACCTTAGTTTCATAAAAATATATTAATCAACAATGTATTAGTTGATTTAGCTTTATTGCCCAGTTGACCGATTCATAATTAAAATTTTTTTTAATTTAATTTATAATAAGCACTTAAAACTTCTAACCATATAAATGGAAACCTTTATTTTTAATTGTCTCTTAAAATCTTTCAGTTAATTTTTTAATCAAACACTAACGTCTTAAAAGGAGGTAAAGAGGATTTGCTTTTTAAAACAAAATTTCATAATGAATGATTTGAATAATTTAGAATTAATCAATAATTTGAAAAATTAGATAAATGATATTTTTGCAAACAGAATTGATTATTTAATTCAAATGTGACAATTTGCAGTCTATGAAATACAAAAAATTAATTTTAATTAGAAAAATTTCAAATCAAAGCCATTTAAAAAAGAAAGGACTAAAATAAATTATAAGAGTATTTTTAATTGAATTTATTTAAAGGATGCAAAACCTGCTTTATTCATAGTAATTATTTCACAATTTTTATTAAAAATTGTTAAAGAACTGAATAAAGAAAAATAAGCATTATTATAACAAAACTGTGAGTAAAATGTTTTAAAATTTACATTTAAAAATGTATTGATAAAAATAAACAGTTACTGACCCTAGAATATTGCATCTTATCAACAACCTCATCACTTGTGAGAGGAATCAATCCAAGTCTGTGTGCAATAAACTCATCATGGAGAACAGTAGAATTGGCTTCTAACTGAACCCAATCAATTGCTAACATTGGAACTTCTGCAATAAACACTCGACGCAAACTGTTTGCAACACTAAAATTTAAGAAAAAGCAAAATAAAATTAAAATAATACTTTTATCAAAATAATAGTCAATTAACATTTTTCAAAAATATTTACTGCTCCAATCTGTGTTAACGTTAAAATATTTCACATTAACTTTTTTATTATAAATTATGTATAATATTCAAACTAAATCTAGCATTAAAATTCTTTCAAATACAATATAATAAATTTATGGCTAGAGACAATAATTTTTTATTATGAGCCAATGTGGGTGATTGCACTATTGGCTTATCGCGTCAGAATGCATTTGTAAGATGTAACTTTCCTTTTATAACATGACAGTGTATATGTGCAAAATTTGTTTTGTCTGCTAGAGTGGTTCTAGCAGACAAAACAAATTTTATTTTGAAGCATTTGATTAATAACTTGTTTATATGTGATTACAGTTCAAGCTTTTGAAGTGGATGATTTAATATTCATATTTTGAAGCTTTTTTAAAAGCTAAGTTTTACCAATGATTTTTTATTTTCAATTTCTTAAATAAAATTTATTTTGAAAGTTTATAAAATAAATTAATTTTAATATTGTTTTATTAAAATAAAATTTAATCATAATATTTTTAATAATTTCTTTTTTCATGGTGTATAGGGCCATGTAATCATTCTGAAAACATAATGAGATACCGGTGTTGATGACTCTGCAAGTAATGATTAGGTGAGTTATTTCCTTTTAGGTTTATAATTAATATTGATGAGATATGTAATACTTAATATATTAATGTATTGTTTAGAAATATTTCATATATTTATGATTAGTTTATTTAGTATGGTTACCTTCATTATACTAAATAAATCTGTTCCATATAAATCTGATCTATACATCTTGCAGAGCATATTAGCAGACGCAAGCAATGTGCGGTCGGGCATTATCCGGCAAATAAAAGGCATTCAGCATCTCCTGAAGGTAAGGGAATGAGTGTCACCAGCAATAGTACATCATCCACGTAACATTGGGCTATCATAGTTCTGTGAATATGAACTATAATTGTATGCAACTGTATTCTAACTTGCGACAAGAATAAACTTGTAACTATTATTTTCCAATCAGCAATATTGATACAAATATTGCCCACTCTGCTGGTTCCTCACCTTATATCTTATTTTATGTCCTCTGGAGAGCTGCACATCTCACTGATTTGTGTAACAGGGTAATGTGCATCTACTCTGAAATTTGCATAGTTTTCTGGGCGGGGTGCTCAGAGTAGTGTTGCACTTTCAATGTCGGGCAGTGAAATTATTTGTGTAATAATAGTCTGTTTTTATTAAACATGCCTGTTTGTGCACCACAGCTTTTTCTCTACTTCATTTTATACCTAAAAGAAGTTCGGTTCATTTTTCAATTTTCGTGCCATGCTACACTGAATTTTTTTTTAAAGAGGGAGCCATTACCCAATATTTTAAAACTAGAGTTTTAATAAAAACTTGTTTCTAGTTATTAGAATTTCAATACTTCTATAGTACATAATTATAATGAATTACCAACTATTTGGAATTATAAGTAACGTGTGAGTCCAAAGTTGAAGTTCAAATGTGATTGGTAATTAGTGAGCAGATATTGAGCTAAATGACATAATTTAGGTTGGCAAAATAGCTGTGCAGCACTTGATGCTAAAATTAGAAATCGCGCCAAAACTGCAGTTTCGTTGTCTTTTACCCACACCTAAAATAAACATCTAAAACATAGTAAAAACTACATATATTTTAAATTCAAAATTAAATATTTTTAAATAAACACTTTCAAAAAGTTTTAGTTCATTGATTAAGTATCATGGTGATAATTTGCATAGGAATAAAAATAAATTCTATAGCATGAATTTACAACTAAATAAAATAATACAGTAAATAGCATTCTCTTTATTCAACTTCTTTTATCAGTATTACAATACAGTAGGCTTCAACCTCTGCAGCACAATTTCTCTCAAGACAGTAGACTTTGATTTTCCAATTAGAATTCTGAAGTTTAAAGACAAAAACCTATTGGAACTGTGATTTTCAGTTTTCTAAGAAGAAGATTATATATAGAATTACTTCTTTGCAAAATTTCAATCAAATGAATAAAATTTATACAATTCAAACTTCCATTTGGATCTTTTTATAGTTAAGAAAGTTTATTGTTTAATAATCATTTATAAGCAGGAAAGCTAATTAGACCTAGAACTCATTTAAACTAGATTCCAAACTACTACAAACAAACTAGTCTGAGGTGGGATTTGCACTCCTGAACTGTTGAATCAAAGGCTAGAAACAAAACCATTTGACTGCCAGCTTGGCTATGGATGGAGATTTCAATGTAAACAAAAACTAACCTCAGTTGACCGGAAGCCATCTCAAATATTTCCGGTTTTCTCATTTTCCATTGAAAATTACTGCAATTGCAAAAATTTTTATATAAATATTTTTAGGTATTTATTTCTGTTTTCAAAAAATTTTTTATCCATTAAAATCATAATTTTTAATAAGAGTGCAATCAGTAGTGATTTTGTAAATTTAAAAAAAAATTTTTTTTTTAATTTTTTCTTAAATAATCCAGATGGATTACCATATTTTGCAGAGAATCGCTCTTATTAGTCATATTAGGATCAATTGTTGATGAATGATATATTGTAACACATATTCTAATTCTTGCTATTATTTATCTCAATTGTTAATCATCTTCTTCTTTAACTAATTTTTAATTTTATGCATTTATTTTTAAAATTTCAGGAAATATATTTTGTGCGCGATTGAACTATAAATCATTTCAAATACTAAGCTAGGTATTATTCATTTATTGTATTATAAGTTTTATTAAAATTTTCTTGATCATGCTAGAATATATGAATTGGTATCAATAATGAGTAGAACAAAATTGTTGTGTTTATTTACTTTTTGTTTATTAATATTTTAATTTTATGCATTTATTTTTAAAATTTCAGGAAATATATTTTGTGCGCGATTGAACTATAAATCATTTCAAATACTAAGCTAGGTATTATTCATTTATTGTATTATAAGTTTTATTAAAATTTTCTTGATCATGCTAGAATATATGAATTGGTATCAATAATGAGTAGAACAAAATTGTTGAGTTTATTTACTTTTTGTTTATTAATATTTTAAACAAATCTTGGTTTAAATTCCAATTAATATTTAAGTTTTATTTTTAAGAGTTGATTTATTATATAGCTAATCAAATTAAGGATTGTAAATCAGGTTCCATTGGAAATTTGAACATTTTCACTTGCAAAAGTAAACTTGTAGTAAGTAAAGTAAACTTGTTCGCATATTGCAACCAAATGCTATGCAACAACTACTGCCTTTACTTGCTATCTGCATTTCAAAATTTTTTATAGGATAATTACTTTTAAATGAATATTTCTCAAAAACAATGGAAACAACAGAAAACAAGCACAATGGTATAAGACAATAATGGAATAGTAAGAAGTTGTTTTCTAGATCTGCACAGTAGTAGATCCCTCTGTTCTACGCTTTACAGAAATTTCCATTTATAGGTAAAAATGATATAGTTATAAGGCTGTAAGTAGGTTTATAAATTACAGTACAAATCTCTTTTTATATTACTAATTTATTTCTACTTACTTAAATTTAACTCCAAATTAAATTGTATTACAACTAATATTAAGGATAAAATTCCTCTTAAAAGCATCAAGCTATTTTTTGTATAAAAATACCATCAAAGATGTTTGTAAGTGAAAAACATTACTTTCCAAGAAAGTAGCTTCATTATAATTATACAAAATGTTATTTATATAACTACTAAGAATTAACTTTTGATTAGTAAATTATAAATCAGTTAAACTAGATTAATAAAATATAATATTTGAATAATCTCATCTGTAAAAGTTCTATTATAAAGTTTTTGTAGATAAATTTACATTACTTGATTTCATTTCAAATCAGATTAAATAAAGTATTTTTGCAATCTAAATAATGTCTTACAAAAAAAACTTCGCTTAGTAATTACTCGGGTTATAATAATATATTGTGGAAGCCAAATATTGTAATTCACTTTACCTCAAGTCAGTATCTTCGATGACAAATTTCACATTTTCCTTTGTCAAATCCTTGATATGAACGGATGGTTGATTCGCATAAGGCATTTTGAATAAGAAACTTTAAAACAAAAATATATTTATAAACATTAATTTCAGATTATCAAAAAAAGTTGTCAGAAAGTTTTAATATGATAAAACCTAACAAGCAAAATTCACACACACAAGCTACAATAAAATAAATAAACTTGATTGAAAGTTTCACATTGCCAATATGAAATTCGATTTCTTAAAGTTTCTTATGATTAATTTAATTTTAACTATGTTAGTATATGTAATCAGAGCAGCAACACAAAACTCGCCATTATAAAAAATTTTTAATTACAAAAACAATATTTTGTATCTTTTTTCTTCAATTTTTGATTTTATTAAAAAAAAAAAGTGATATTTTGATTTTTCTTTTAATGTCTCAGCTCTAAAACATTTCAACTTATAAGGCGCGATTTGCGATTATTTTGGTTTTCATGTAAACAAATATAGCCCAATGATCGCCCATTAATAAAGATAAGTATATCTCAAAAATGATATAATTATCATTTGAAATACAGATTAATATAATAAAGATAACAGAAAATTTTCCTGATCTTCATACGATCTCAAAAAAAAAGGTATATGATTGTTTGTTATGTCTTATAATTATTTTTGTACATTATCTGTCGAAACATTTAAATGTGTTATTCAATACCAACAGCAAAAACTCAATGTTTTTCAGTTGAAAACCGATAAGATAATTAATCCATATCTTAAAATTTTTTGATTTTTACATGTGGTAAAAGTTTAATTTTAACACTTTAACACGCTTTTTAGCTTATTTGGTCTAAGTTGTCAGCCAGATGTAAAGTGTTTTGATCTTGTTTCAGCATTCTGCGGTTTTGACTCCCGCTTCGGATATTTATGCTTGGAACATATCTTCTCTCATGTTCATGCAGTAGGTACCCATGTTTACTAACTCGTTGGGACCGGTAAAGCAGTTTGTAAAATAGGGAAAAAAATGATTAAGATCTGATTTTTTTTTCAGACAACTTTTTTATGAATAAAGAGTATTAGAAAAAGATTTATTGTATTTAATTGTAAGAATCATGCAAAATAAAATTCATTCTAATAAACAATACTTACTTTCATTTTGTTGATGAAAAATCAAATCAGGTAATGATTTTACTTTTTTACTTTTTTTAAATTTCATTTTTTCTATATTTTCAATGTATGAAAGCATACTGTTTGCTCCTTCTGAAAAAAGTACCATAGTTCTGTTTGAAATTTAGCTATTTGGTTTGCTGTTGGTTTTTGTATTACATCTTTTTTTTTTCTTTCTTTTTGTTCAATGTCTGTAAGCTCTTTTTTGTTCTCATTCATAATCTCAACAATTTTGAAATCCTTATATTTCTCCTGCTCGTATCATAGGTAAGTCTTTTCATAAGAAGGCATCAACGGGGTTTTTTTTTATCAGTATTCACTAATCTTGGCTCTAATCATCAGATTCTTCAATTATTGGTGGGTTTGTTTTTAATAAAGCATGAATTTTTTTAAGTGTCTCAATAGTGGATTTTCTTCAACATCATGACATACACATTGTTACTAGAAGATCAATTTCATAAGGTCACTTCAACTGCAAATCTGTAATAACTCTTTGCAAAAGTGTTAATTATACCCTGTTTCATGGGCTGTAAGACATTTGGTGGAAGGAGCTCCAAATCAATTGATTCAAGTTCTGAGATTTTAGTGGGAACAGTGCTGTTATTTATAATCAGAAAAATTCAACAGTTCTACATACTTTTCTATTATACCCCTGATTTTGATTCTAAAGAAATAGCATGTTTTTCACAAATAAGAGAAAATAATATAATGTAGATACAATGGTTTTATTGACTTAAAATTAAATTTAATAAATGCATATGAAATTGAATTTTTTTTTATTGTGTAAAAATTGACTAAAAAGTGATAAACAATAGTGAACAAGCTAAATGCTGAAGGACAAAGCTAATTACTGCAAAATATTGCTTAGTGATAATTTTGGATGGTTAAAAGAATCATTATGATCACAAAACGCAAAGAACAACTAAATACAGCAATATTTAATTTTGTCTCATTGAAAAAAGGTACTATTACATTAAACTTATGCAATCGATAACCGATGAGAATGTTAAGCAGTTTCTACCAGAAATAAACATTGGTATATAAATAAATTTTATCTATAAGTGTTTAGTTTATAAAATGAAAATAAAATATTTGCATTATTTTTAGTAGTTTCTGAAAATGTAAACATTTTTAAACAATACATATTGCAAATTGAATATTTATGACTATAATTTATGATTTTTTTTTCTTTCCCATTATGGTGATTATCAAAACTGGGGGTGTAATGGAAAAGGACAAAATTCTTTTATATAAAATGCTAGCTTAAGTCTGTGGCAATGCAGCATTCCCCACGAAGTTTTAATGTGACTGAATGGCAACTGGATATATATATAATATATATATATATATATATATATATATATATATATATATATATATATATATATATATATAATATATATATATATATATTCAGATATGTTGTATTGACAAAAACATCACCAATCAAATACAACAGCAACAAGTCTTTCAGCCAATTTTAATAAATATACCCAATTTTAATGTTAGTATGATATGCTGCTGGTAGTTTTTGAAAACTTTTTAAACATCTACACTTAATGCTAATTAAACATTACACTTCTGTCAAAATGTTTTTCAATGTAAAACAATGGCAGTTTTTCCATTCTATGCATGTTGGCTTAAAGCAATACTGTAATTCCTTTCGTAACTTTTTTATCCGCATTACATTTATCACCTTTAAAGCTAAGTGTTCTCTCAGGTAAGATCTTAAAAAACAAAGCTGATTTGCCTGTATTGGAAATATCTGGGTTCATATTCAAAATGTTCAATGCTTCTTTACTTTCAATTTCTTAAATTTTATATTCACAGTTCCACTTTCAACACACAACACTTTTCTAAAGATCAATTCATGTCCGCTTTTAAAAATTTTAGAACTAATCATCTGATGCTTAAAAATCTTTTATGGTCAGTTTCATAAGAAGCAGTTTGCTTTCTCTTTAATGACATTACCATTAAAAAGAATATTCATTCTTGTCCTTTTTCTCAGACAACTCCTCAGAACCTTTTCCTTTTTAGGATGCTTTGCTTCTCTACAATATTTTCCAGAAAGATCACTTGCACAGATAATTATTATTAACACAAATAATTTTATTTTCTATGCATAAATTCTGTATAATATGACAATTTTACAAGAAATTTAACTGGATGTATACTCATGCAACCACATATATGTATGTTTCAATCAGCAAATTTTGTATACATAAAATTAATTGGTAAAAATCATCATCCTTCAAAATTTATAATATAAATAGTACATATATAGTAAAATAAGAAAGCTACTTACATCTAATAAAAGTTTAGAGATTATCTGATTTTTACAGGGACTTCATGATAAACTGCAAGTCATGTGAAAACTACATAAGGATTAATTATGTACACTTTCACTTTTGATTTCCTTTTTGTAAAATTTCATAAACTACTTGAAATCATACTTTTGTATCAATTTAATCATTGTAAAAAAAATGCTGTGTCGTTTTTCCGGGGAAAACATTTATATTACTTTACACTCAATTATATATCAGTAAACACAAAATGCAATATAATGTTAATAAAGGTTTGTAAAAGTTATCCCCCGCCCTCCCCCCTAAAAAAAGTAAATAAAATGGAGCATTGAAGACATAACAGTTCATCATGTAGAATTGTGTATGATTAAATTCAAGTGGTAAAAGTTCTATTGGTAAAATATCCTTTCTGATTCCACGTAAAAATCAACTACTGATGTATAGCAGCCACAAATTATGCGTAAATTTTACTGACTTATCAATAATCTTGATGTTTTCATTATGTACTCCATTAAAAATGATTCATAAAACTGTTTGAACAATTTTTTCTTGTCCTGGAAAATAGTGAATAATTCTTAGAAATTTTTAATTTCTTCCTTAAATTTAAATCTTCTGTGAGGAAATGTTATCAGTTTTGTTAAATTTTTTTATCTTCTTAAATTTCCAATTAAATCAGATCAAAAAAATTTAGTTTGTACTATGTCTACTAAATATAAAAGATTTCTTAATGTACTTAATTAATCAGATAAATAGTCAAAATCAGAAACAGATTTTTATCAGAAAACATAAGATGCATAGTTGCTGACTAGTAAGGTTTATCCAATGCATGATTTTTGTTGGACATTGAAACTTTATGACTTGGTTGTAAACCATACAAACTCATGTTACTCTCAAATCTTGTCTAAATGTAAAAACTTCCTCTTTGGTTTCTTGAATATGAACATAACAATCCTTAGACATTGGATATAAAACTTTTAGGGAGAGAATAAAGAAAGATTTATCTAATATACTTAAAAAATATTAATAAAGAGTATTTTTACTTAAAGAGTATCAATTTTTTAATACATTTATGATTAAAAAAATGTAATAATAATGCAAAATGTTACAACAGTTATCTATATTTCTATGACAATAAGGATTTCATAAAATAGGTATTTTGTGTTTAAACAATAATAAAATACTAATTTTTCATGAATTTTAATTACAGAACTTATAGTTGTTAAGCTGCTGCTCAATTTTACTGAATCAAAAAGTTAATTTTCATGTTATGGTTAAATCAGATGTTAATATAATCACTTACATTACTGAATGAAAAGTATTTAATAGCTTTCCTGAATATATAAATGTTTTATGAAAATGTTTATTTTATTATATGTAAAAAGTGAGTTATTTTAAACAAATACTAGAAGTATTTTTGCTACTTTTACTTTTTATCTGTAGACATTATATTTTTTATTAATTTTAAATTATATACATAGAATGTATGCATTTTTGTTTATTATAGCATATATTGATTAGTAAAATGGAGCAGTATTCAACAAAATCACTTTGAAAAATAATAAGCTTTTATAAAATTAAGTGTTTGTTGATATGAGGATACAATTTATTTAAACTGTAAATTATTTATGACATCATTGGTAAAAAAAAATTAATAAAATATTATATGTTGCAATATTTTAATGAAATATTTCATATTTTAGTCCTTTAACTGAAAATGCTATGCTAAATTAAATTTTAGTCTGTAAAACTTTAGTCATTTTATTTATGTATGTTTAATTTATAAACAAACTAAAAATTTTTGCAAAAAAAAGAATCAATAAATATTTATGTGCAAAAAAAAAATTTTTTTTTAAGTTTTAATTTTATTTAAAAGTGTAACTTATAACAGTATTTAACATACTTTGCAACTACAAAAAATTTCTATGTTATTATTTTAAAATAATAAGATTGAAATATTTTGTAGATACTATGCTTAAAAAGTTATTAATGTTATAATGAAAAATTCAGTTGCTTAAAGTATAAATAAACATTACATTTTCTGCTATAGTTTTAGTTATGACTAGTACAGAAGATGATACATTACAAATATTGCTTGCCACAGATTGCCATTTAGGCTACCTTGAAAGTGATGCTGTCAGAGGTAAAATCAACTTATAAATTTTGTTTAAAGTTAGAATTTTTTCTAATTTATATATTAATTCATTCATTCTTTTTTACAGGATCAGATTCACTTATTACTTTTGAAGAAATTTTGAAAATAGCTGTTGAAAAAGAAGTTGATTTTATATTGTTAGGTGGAGATCTTTTCCATGAGAACAAGCCCTCTCGTAAAGTTTTGCATGATTGTATTTCACTTTTGCGGAAATATTGCCTAGGTAATAAGCCTGTTCAGTTTGAATTCCTGAGTGATCAATCAGAGAATTTTAAACATAGTGCTTACCCAATTGTAAATTTTGAAGATCCTAATTTCAATGTTTCTATACCAATTTTCTCTATTCATGGAAATCATGACGATCCAGCTGGTCCAGGCTGCTACTGCAGTCTTGATCTTCTTAGTGCCACAGGTTTAGTTAATTATTTCGGAAAATGCACTGATTTACAAGAAATAAATATATCTCCTTTGATGATTCAAAAAGGTAGGACTAAATTGTGTCTCTATGGCTTAGGTTCAATTAGAGATGAACGTTTACATAGAATGTTTGTAGAAGGTAAAGTTAAGATGTTACGACCAAGGGAAAATTGTGATGATTGGTTCAATTTGATGGTTTTGCATCAGAATCGAACTAAGCATGGTGCAAAAAATTATATTCCTGAACAATATCTGGATAATTTCTTGGATCTTGTTGTGTGGGGTCATGAGCATGAATGTCGCATAGACCCTGAAGAAAATGTGCAGCAGGCATTTTATGTGACCCAGCCTGGCAGCTCTGTTGCTACATCATTGTGTCATGGGGAAGCTGTTCCTAAACATGTAGGATTGCTCCAGGTAATATTTTCATTTTTGAAACATGAATAAAAATTTTATTCTTCATTGTAATATTAAATTTCTGTTACTTTTAAATTTTGCATTCTTTTACATTGCTTGTAACTCCTCTTATTACTTTATTCTAAAGACAGTGAAAGTTGGGAATTTTAGGTTGTGATTGCATCAGTATTTAACAATATTTATTTCAACTTCATTGAAAAATTATTATGTACAACTACTGGAAATTATTTTTCCTCAGAACTCAAGGAAACTACTAGAATTTTAACTGATTTCTGGAAAATGATGAATAACTCTTGGAAATTTTTAATTTCTTTGGAAATCTATTTTTCATTAGAAAATATTATCAGTTTTACATAATGATTTAGCTGAAGAAAAATGTTTTTTATTGAGCATTTGTGTACAAAAGAAATAAAAACAAATTTGTGCATATAAGAAAAACAAGGAAGAAAGATTTTCCTTAAAAGAAAAAATTTTTTTGTAAGAGGCATTGTTGTCCTTTAAGAGATTTGTTGATGGCCATCAGCATTGAACACCAGTGAGGCATTAAGTCAATTAGGCTATTAATTAGAGACTAGAATATTCTGTCCCGCTCCTCCAGAAGAGTTCTTTTCCAGTTCTTGAAGAGTTTTGGGGGTAGTAGGCATCCAGCTACTCATATCCCTAGCATGTCCCAAATATGATCTATTGGGTATGTGTCCAAAGAACATGCTGATCATTTTATTTGTAAGATTCCTTCCTTAAAAAAAAACCATTCATCAAATTAGCACAATGTGGCTTGTTATTCTTGTCCATTAATATGAAGTCATCTCCAATTGCTGAAGTGTCAAAAACTGCTAAAGGTGTGTCAATCTATCTCTATCGGTAACCAGATAGAACTCCATTTTGAATGATATGGATATGGGTGCATCCATCAATGAAGATTACAGTATAGACTCTCACTGCTGCACCACCAACTCTGACACTTTCATGCACAAATGCAGAGTTGTTTCTAGTACCATGTTCCCTCCAAATAAAAATGTACCCATTATTGAGATGAAGAAAAAAATGAGACTTGTCTGAGAAAAGAATATTGTGCCATTCATTTATCCTTCAGTTTACATGCTGTTTCTCACACCTTGTGGGTGTAACAATGTTCAGCAATGCTTGCAAAATTCATAATGTTACATACTCCTGATTGGCAAACATATAGCCATATGATGTTTGAGTGGTTTCGCATGGTATCTGTCAAAACTGTGGTAGTAAGCAAATTAGGTTGTTGAAGAATGACACTCATATTTCAATGCCTGTGAACTGTCGGTGTTAAATAACGGTCTTCATAGAGCATTGTTGTATGTCTACGACCTTATCCTAATAATCACTCTGCATTTTCGACCTCCAAGCAACGGTTCCAGATCCCGCAAATCTCACTTTGTGAAATTCCAACAACCTCTCTTACTTTGGTTTGTTTGGCTCCCCTCTAACTAAAAACTCCCCAAGCTTCTGATTCAGTTACATAACTTCATTGATATAACATGTCTACTAAATATCAATCATGCTTTGCTGCTTTATCTTACATTAAGTTGAAAGTCAAATCTCATTTGCTAGAGTATCATCTTTGATGTCAAAATCAAACTTTGCATACTTAGAAAATGAGAAAATTTTGCAAATATGTTTCTTTTATTTTATTAAAAAAAATTTGTTTATACTGTTATTTTACAGGAAACTTACAATACCCATTAATTGTTAATTAATAAAAGTAAAATTTTAAAAATCTAACTTCACCAAAGAAATATTTTTTAATATATTCTAGCTTCATTCTCTTAAGTCATAAGAGCTTTGCTTCCTAAACATTAAAATTACTTGTTATCAAAGTAGTTCTTATTTATTAACAATTAATTTTAAGTATATTTATTTTAATTTATGCTTTGTTTTAAAGTTTAAGTGAACTAAAATAATTAAGCATTTATGAAGCTCAGTAAAATTATCTGTATTTATACTAATGAGGAAATATCACTTCAAATTTGGTTAATATTTCAGAATCAGATCATTTGGCAGAAGTGACCTTTTCAATCACCAAGAGTAATTAAAATATTAAATTCAGCATAGAAAACTAAATTTACTTTCTAGATAGTATTGAGATTCAAAAATTATACTATCTATAAGTTTCATTGAATTTATTCATTGTTTTTAAGAAAACTTGTCATGTTGTTTTATATTCTTATTATCTAAAAACAATTATTTTAAATATTAAAATAATATTTATAGGTTATGATTGGTGTCAAAATTTACTTTCTTACATGTGTCTACTTGTCTATTTTCTTAAATTAAATTGAGTAAAATTAAATATTGTCCCAATATTGTATTTGTGCCCAGGAGTCATATCACCTTTAAAGTTGTCATTGAGCATATATTGTGCATTAACATAATATTATTACAGAAAGTTAAATTTTCGTATTTTTCAAACCAAATTGTTTGGGAAAATATAGGAATGTAGGCTAAGGATCTTGAAATTTTCACAACCTTTTTAAAATAAGTGTTTCTATGAAATTACTTTCACTTTCAGCTGATTCAATTAATATTGTTGAAAGTTAAAATAACTTTCATGTTTAAAATTTGGAATAGAATTTTAAGTTTTACTTATCATCTATTAACAAATATAACTTACGATACCCTTTAATATATATAATGAAATATAACTATTAAAATATTTTTAGTTATACTTTAAAAATGTTCTAATAATATACATTTCTATATTTTTAAGGATATTTTTTAAGTTATATTTTTCTATTACTAACTGAAGCGTATAATATTATAACAATTAAAGATTTTTAATTGAATAACTAAAAGTTAAATGATTACTCACTATAAAATTTTAACTGTAAATTTTTTTCTGCCAATCTATAGTGTTTCTTAAAATTTAAATATTTATTATACATAAAAGATAGAATTGCCTGGCCATTTTTTTAAATTATTAAGAATAATTGAAAATTTTAATAATATTTATAATTTTTATACATATATAGATTCGACAAAAAACATTCCAAATATCTAAGATACCACTTCAAACAGTGCGTCAGTTCTACATAAAAGATGTTGATCTTGCTGAAACAAGCCTCAATTTATATGATCCTGATAGCTGTGACAAAGTAACAGATTATTGTCAAGAACTTGTTGATCAATTCATTCAAAAAGCTGAAGAGGAACATTCAGGTCAGTACTATTTCATTTTTCATGTAAAGGAAAAATTGATTTGTAAATCTTTTTAATAGTTTTTAAATAATGTCTACAGGATAGCAAATTTTAATGATCAAAATTATATTATACTTTAAATAATATTTTACTTTAATTACTAGTATTATTTTAACAGACAATAATTTTTTTGCTGAAAGGAAAAATATTGTATTAATAATCTATAGTTATTCAATTAAACCTTGCTATGATAGATTTGATGTTTAGTGAATACTGTAATATACTATAACTTATAAATTAATAATAATAAATACACTTATACAAATTATTAACTATTCATAATAAGTTAAATAATTGTTGTTAATATACTATTTTTTTATTTACACTTTTAACGATATTGTCAAATTACTTGTGTGTAGTGAATCTAATAACTTCTGCTATAGAACTGTAATTAAAAATTGCTTTTTGTAAAATATATTAAATGATTAATTTTTCTCTTAATATTATTTAATCATGCTTTAAAAGTAAAAATATCGGCTTATATTTAGCGTAATATTTCTTCATCTTAAAATCTTATTTCAATTTCATTACTTTTTTGCCATACTTAATCTTTCATCATATGCTACTTTAATAATCTGACAAAATCTTTACTTATTTTTACCTCTTAAAATATTCTAACTATGTGTGTTTCTATTTTTTAAACAGTGAAATGTTTCTTAACAAACAAAATAATTTTCCTCTAATATATTATTAATTTCCATTGGCAGTAAATCCAATAGATTTTACAAAGTAATGAAAATTAAATTTTTTTAACAATGATACTTCAAAATGTTTTAGTATCAGTTATAATCATACAATCATAATTTATGTTAAATAAACCTTTAGAATTTAAATTGGGAATTTTCAACCTACTACTTAGATTTAGATTTAAGATAGGGTGGTTCCAAAAGAACCTAGCACCACAACCATAGATCTATTGTACTATACCCCTCAGGAAGCCCTATTTGAAGAGATAAGTGGCTGAAGCAAAATTCAGCAGACATTTTACAGGAATTTCCTGCAATAACCAAGGTTCAATCAAGTGTTGACCCAGGTGTTCAAATCTATGTGCAGAAAAGGCTTCACATTCACATAAGATGTGTATTGAAGTTTCTTCCATATAATGACAGCCTCTACAAGTGAGATAATCTGAAACTCCCATTATGGTGAGATGTCTTTTAAGGTGACAGTGTCCTGTAAGTAGTCCCACTGCTATCCTTAGACTGCTTCTATTGAGCTTTAATAATTCTTTTTGCCTTTTACTAAGGCACATGCTATTTAATAGCCTTGCTTGTCTTTGATCATTGGCATTGTACCAGTTCGTAAACTATTGTTTTCTGAAGAGATCAAGGAAATTCTTTCTGATCAATTCTTTAGAAATACCTAGCACTGGTTCAGGACCAAAAAAGTCGGTTGTTGATCCTGTCCTTGCTAGCTCATCAGCTAATTCATTGCCAGGAACACCAGAGTGCTCAGGCACCCACATTAAAGTGATGGGGTTATTATTAGCTAATTTACACAGAGTGAGATAATATTCCCAGACAAGCACTGAAGTTACAGTAGACTTCTGTAGAGCTAGTAATGCAGCTTGACTCTATCAAAGCAGATAATTATTCTTTTACAAGAATAGTTTCTGTCCAAGCATATTCTACTGCACATGAGAATTGCAAAGACTTCTGCTTGGAATACATTGTATATTTATCCAAAGGGAATGATAGCTTTATGCCATCAGCAAGACAACAAATACCAGCCTTAGTGTTGGAATTCATTTTTGAACCATCAATATACCAGTAAATACAGCTTTCACTGATGCCAACATTATTCCAGTCTTCTGTCAAGGGAAATTCGATTGCATAAGGCTTATCAAAAGCATACTTAACAATCATGCAATCAGTAGGCATACTTATAAAAGGATGACTAGTTACGTCAGCATTGAGGTTTCCCCAGAATAAAAATCTAGAGTAGCCCTTCCACTGACCTGTATTTTTAAGCCTCTTCATGCTAAGTATTGCTTCTACTTCAACGTGCTTATAAAGAGGATGCATACCAAGCAGAAGCTCCAGTGTAGATGTGGGAGTTGTTCGAATACACCCAGAGATAGCTACACAAAGCATCCTTTGTAATTTTGTTAATTCTGCTTTAGCAGTTTCATTTTTGATTTTAGGCCATCAGACCACTGAGCCATAGGTAATAATGGACAAATGATCATAGTGTAAATCCAATGAATAACTTCGGGATTTAAGCCCCAAGTTCTTCCAAATGCATTTCTAAATGACAAAAGAGCTTTTTTTTTTCTCTTTCAATGCAAAAATTGAAGTGCTTGTTCCAACTTAAGTTCATGTCAAAAAATACTCCTAAGAATTTAATTTCTTTGGAGCAAGTTAACTCTTGACCAAAAATAGTTATCTTTTTCAGATTAAGATTCTTTTTCTTTGTAAAGGCTACCATAGTGGTTTTTTGAGGATTTACAGAAAAGCCTTCTTTTTTACACCAAGTTTCAACTTGTTTGAGGGTGTTGGACATGATGCTAGAGATTGTTTCACCAAACTTATCTCTGATGATTATAACTAAATCATCTGCATATCCAGTAGTGGTTATGTCTGGTTTTTTAACACCTCTAAAAGGGAATCTACAACACAGCACCATATAATGGGTGAACAACACACCCTCCCTGTGGACAATCAACTTTGGCTAGGATCATCATGTTTTCACCTAAAACTGAGGCATTGGCAAATCTGTTATTCAGTATATTTTCTATCCAAGAACAGATTGTGTCATTAACTCCCTTTCTAGCAAGAGATTGTAAAATAGTTTCAATGGGTACCTTATTAAAGGCACCTTCAATATCAAAGAAAACAGCTAAAGCAAGTTCCTTAGCCTTAAAGTTCTTCTCCAAAATGAAGAATAGGTTGTAGATGGCACTGTCAGTGGATCTACCAGATTGATATGCATATTGAGAGTCAGAAAGTGGTTTTCCACTAAATAGACTTCGCTAATATATCTGTCTATCAGCTTTTCAATTGCCTTTAGAAGAAAAGATGTTAATCTGATAGGTCTAAAAGATTTAACTTCATAGTAATTATCTTTCCCTATTTTAGGAATAAAAATTATTTTTGTATGCCTCCAAGCAATAGGTATATGCCCAAAGGCTCTCCTTGCCTTAAAAATTCTACAGAGAATTGGAGCAAATCATTGGACTCCCTCAATAAGCAAAGCCTGTACAATTCCATCCATTCCTTATGATTTAAAAGGTTTAAAGGACATTATTGCCCATTTTGTTTGATCATAAGTTATGATTTTTTTTGGCAACATCCCATGTACTTCTACCACAATTTGATGTAGAGAGTGTAAAATTAGGAGTTTCATTTATTTCGTTGGAACCTGGAAAGTGAACTCTGAACATTGCAGCCAGTGTCTCTCTCCCAGATTCTGAAAACTTACCATTTGGCAATTTAAGAGTGTTTAGACAGCAGTTTCTATCTTAGACATTATTTTAACGAGTCTTGCAGTAGCAGATACAGTTTTAATGTCAGTGATATAATTTTGCTGAGAATTCTTTTTAGAATTCCTGATAGCTTTATTATAAGTGGTAAGTGCCAGTTTATATTTTTGCCACTCACCATTCTTTTTGGCTCTATTAAAGAGCTTTCTACATTGTCTTCGCAATTTACTTAACTCTTAGACCACCAAGGAACTAACCTTGGAGAGCAAGTATTGCTGACATTACAATTTTGATAGTATGCTTGGAGAATGGCATGTTGCATGTGATCAACGGATGACTCCAAATCTGCTACCGAAGTCACCTTCCTTGAGGAGGTCTTCCAGATCTTTTTTGTAGGAACCCCAGTTGGTATTTTTTTGGGTTCCTACATACCACCTCTAGTCTGTTTTCTCCTAAAACAGTAAAGCTAATGTATTGGTGTTCAGATAAGCTTATTTCATCAGCACATTTACTGTTACATAAAGTGATGTCAATGACTTCTCTTCTATTTATAGTAATAAAGGTGGGTTCATTACCTCTATTAAGAATAAATAGATTATATTACAAAATGTATTCTAAAAGATCCTCACCACGTCTGTTGCAATCACTACTTCCCCACATAGTGTGGTGAGCATTTGCATCTGATCCTATGATGAGTTTCCTACTCATGTTGTTATAATCTAGAAGACTGACAATTTGCACGTTAAATGTGTCTTTATCTTGGAAAGGAAGATATGAAGACATAAAGATGATTTATCTTTGATTTCTTGCAATAAACAGGATACTTTTACAGCAACATTATCCCCATTTAGGTAATTGACCTGAATGAGGGCCTTTAATTTGTTGCTAATAGCAGTACAATCTCTTGGTCTCAAACAACACTTATCATAAAATATGTTAAATCCCTGAACATGTAGGCCCAAAACAGAACCATTGCAAGTACATGGCTCTTGAATTAAAACAATGTCAACCTTCCCTCTAGTCATCTTCTTGCTAAGAATAGTTGAAGCTGATTGACTATGATGAAGGTTGATCTGTGCTACTTTGATGATACTTACCATTGTGGCACCCAAAGAAGCCAAGAAGAAGCAGTGCTTCCCAAGTCTCCGTAAATAGGGGACTTACTTACTTGAGTTTCCTGCAGAACCTTTTCTATCTCACTTTCAGATAGAGGAGAGCTAGGTTGCAGGGTTATATCAGAACCGGAATTTAAATCTAGCTCTTCAATGTTAGGTAATTCACTTTCCTTACTAGAAGTAGGAGAGGATTTACTTACTTGAGAGTAAGTTGCACCTTCTTGTTCAACTTCCATCTCTTCAATGCTCTCTACATCCTTCTTGGGTCCCAGAGAATTTTGAAGGTTCCTCAAACCAGTATCGGCATCATAATTTGCCTTTTTAATGGGTTCTGAGGCTTCCATATCAACCTCGAAGATCCTCCTAATAGAATGTGTCTCTACAGATTTCTGCAGAGTACGCCATTCTAAAGACTTCAACTCCGGGTTGAGTCTATTTAGCCGTTTCAAAAAGACTGCAGGATCCTTGGTATGAGTGTTCTTTTTCTTAAAGGCCACCTTTACCGGTTAGGTAGATCACTGGGATCCAGAACACTGAGCCCCTCACCACCAAATAGGCTCTTGTTACCATGGAAGGATTTTTTAATCCATTCCACAGTTTCACGGTCATCACATAGGAGAATTAGTGCCCCAGACACTAAGCTGAAGCCTTGAACCCTAGGCAGATGATTTCTATGGGGACTTCATCTGTCTTGGTCAGAATCTCCAGCTGTATGGAGTCAACATTCTCCTTGTTGAGTTTGGTGGTTGGAAAACCATCCTTCACAATAGCTGCTTTTTGGAGGCAGTGTAACTGGCAGAAGGGGTTGACACCTCAGACCTAAGTCTTATAGTACCACCCACCTTCTGAGCAGTCTCCACCTGCTCCCTTGCTTTATTGCAACGCCTTAGAGTGTGTCTTTGTGAGAATTCCTGATTCTCCAACTGTGGTGTCTGTGTATTGCCTTGTGGTAACTCCACTTCCTCCAGCAGCCAGATTGCCAGTGCTCTCCTTTTTGCAGAGATTCTATTCTGTAGGAACTGTTTCACCAACTGATTGGATTACACCAGGGAATTAAATCCAATCCTTTTTTTATCATTTTTATTTTTTATTTATTTATTTTGTTTTCGTCATCCATAAGTGACCTAGGAACTGGGAAGAAATATAAAGTTTCCACCTGCATAGCCTCCCTCTACAGGTGGAAGGCAAACATACAACGAGGTTTTGCCTGGTTCCTAAAGGGGCCCATTAGTGACACCATAACCCTATTACCATTCATCCATCAGCACAGAGCCCAACAACTTGGATTGGGTTACCTTTCTATATTAGCCAAGTGTATTAGTACAGCCTTCTCGCCATGGGTGACCCTACCAGAAACCTAAACCAAGTTTAGTTTCCATACGTACATTGCCTCTGCTACCTGTGTACACCCTCACACCACTTTGAGGTTACAGAATAGGATTTTGTAAGGAAACCTACTACTTACATAGATTTGTTATAAAAAAATGATCTTGTAATCTTATCTTCATTGATTGAATAAAAATGTAAATAAAAAGTTAAGAAAAATAGTTCCTTTGATTTATATTTAATTATTTTTGTTCTGCTTTTGTTTTCAATCTTACAAATATTAATAAGCTTTAAGAAATGCAGATTATAATTGCACAAAAATTCAACTTCAACTTAGTGGGAGATATTGCTTGATACATTGATGAAACTATTTTTAATCTATTGTCTGAAATTGCTTATTATTGCTTAATCACAAGAACTAATATTATATAAGAACACATTTTATTGAAAGATTATCTACCTCTTGATTAAGATACAAGAAATCAGTTATATTTTGAGCTAATCAAAAGTATCATAATAAGTAATAAATTGACTGTGATATTTTTTAAACATAACTTTTCATTATGCAAGCAATCTATCAGTTTTTTCTGTAATTTTTATCACATTAGGACATTATTAAAATTAGATTGTATTTTTATTTGGAGAATAATTAAGTGCTCATTTAAGCTTTTAATTTTTAAAAAGATTAAGATTTTGCAGTAGAATAATCATTTTAATTGTTTGATTGCATTTGTAAACCATTGATAACAAATAAAAATCTTACTTTTAAAAAAATATATATGCATGAAATAGTAAGTTTACACTATTTTTGTTCAACATTAACAAACAAATTTGTAGAATTAACCAAATTCTATCACACTTTATTTTGACATAAATTATAAAAATTTTAATTTCATTAAATTTTACTGTCATTAGTATGTTTAAAATTTATTTTACAAAATTACTTTCTCAGTCATCATATTTATTGTATAATTTTGTTGGATGCACATGCATTTATGAGAAAATTTAAAAAATGCTGATGTATAAGAATGAATACTTTATATTTACTAAAAACACCTGTAAATATTTTTATATGAAAATATTTGTAAGAGTATTTGTATAATTACTTATGCAAGTTTTTTTATTTTATATTTATCAGATTTAATTAAACTATAAAAGTAAATCATAAATGTAAAAATGATTCTGAAGATAACTTTTTTAATGAGTAATGATACTTAATGTTATTTCAACTTTATGTGCAATAATAATTCTTATTTGGAATCAAATATTCGTATTAGGAATGTGGTTGTCAACTAATATTAATTTTTGAAAAAACATAATTTTTCCCTCTGTGAACAATATTTTTTATAATCAAAAGGTAAGATTCTGTATTGATTTTACAATTTTAAATTTAGGATTTAGAGAACATGAAAAATCATTTTTTATTTAAAAATTTATTTTTTAATTTATTTAGGGAATTTAAAATTTTTTGAACATGAAAACTCGTTCCTTTTTAGTTTTTCTCTACATTTTATTATATTTATAATTTTTGACGAAAAAAAGAAGACTTATCAAACAAAATTTAACTTTTTAGAAAGAGAATAAAGAAAACCACTCACATTTATGCATGTATAAATAAAATTGACTGAGTCACAATATTACCTTTCAATTTTTTTTTTTCTGAATGTGGTTTATTGATTACACATTTTCATCATTTTCATGGATTGGAAATACTAAAATATTTTACTGAACAGACTGGAATTGTATAGACCATATCACTATTATATGTTATCAATTAACATTTGTTTCCCAGAATATTTCCTAGAAAATTCAAACTGGTACCAGAGTTCCATTAGTTTAGAATTTGTTATCACAATCTGTATGTTAGTTAATTTGCTGTATTCAGCAATATCAATCAATCCTTTTGCTATCTTTTGACTCTATACTTATTTGTAATTTCATCAAACTTCCTGTTTACTTTAGAATTTAGCTAAACTTATATGTTTTAATATTTTGTTGATTTGTCTCTAAGAAGTATTTCCTTTAATTATTAAAAGGAAATTACCGAAGGAATTATTTTTAAAAATCAAAATGTATCTCTTTCTTGCCATTCACCACCTTTTGAATCTGCTTTATAATTGAATTTAACTCTATATTGAAATTATTTAACATTAAAAAATACAGTTTATGTACAAAAAATAAGTAAACTTTCAGTGGGGTTAAAATGTAATTTAATTAAATAAAATAATTAAATGTGGAAATAATATGCAATATTTAAACTGCAACAATAAGAATAGTTTTAACTATGAAAATAGAAATAGGAATTGCTTTGGTTCTTTATTTCTTTCTAAGAGAAACAAAGTATTTTTAAAACAGAAAGGCTCCTTCTCTATTTTCCAACGAATTCTCTCATTAGTTTAAATAATTTTAGCAAGCAAATTGTGTAAATTCTGATTTCGAACAATCTATCTAATTTGAAGATTAAACTATTGCAATAAAGCAATTGTGCACTTTCCAAAGAGCTTAAGTTATATAGGTTAACATAGAAATATTTGTCCAAGTTAAGATAGGACATCCAGGGTTAAAAACAAGTTTTTCATAAAAGTAAAATTTTTAAGTTTTGAATAATATAGTGCTTTATGAAACATAGTATTAATAATTTTATATACAAATGAATGTGTACTTTTATATTCATAAACAGTTACAGTAAGAAATTTGTGTGTCATTATTTTGTCTTAATATGCTTTACTTCAAATTATAAAATTACATTTTTAGAAATAGCAACTGACCAGAGTTGTAATTAAATGCAACAAATCCTTCATATAAGTTTTCCTTTTAAATATAATTAGTCTTGCTTATAGGAAATTATTTTTTTCATTCATCTTTAAACACCTTTCTTTAATAACCTTCAGCTACAATCATTTTTTTATTACTATAGACTGTACATTGTGAAAAAATGGTGTTCAGTTATATTGCAGTTTTTTTATTTTATTAATTTTAATTTCATTTCATATTTTGTTAAAATCTATCATAATAATTTTTATCAATAATCTGAATTAAAATAATTGCATTTTTGTGCTAAATTTTCTGTAATAATTTAAGTATTTTTTCTTGAATTTAAAGTAGTAAAATTTTTAGTACATTTTTTAATTTTTTTATGCTTATAAATTTCTATCTAGATGAACTTTTTTTGTCTGTGTCTTCTATAATTTACAGTTTTGTAGATCTGCATTGGTTTAACTTGTGTTTTTTATATCAGTATCACTTAACAGTTAGGAATTAATACACATCATTTTGATAAATTCAAAAGAATATTTTGTCAAACTTATTTTTAGAATTTATCTGAAATCACTGAATATTTACATAAATAGATCATTGAAACTAATCATTTATATAAGTAACATTTCTGTTCATTGTTTGTATAATATAACAGGAATTTAAACTTAATGATACAAAATGTATTAAAAAAATGCAATTTATTTTATTTTTAATATTTTTATATGACTGATTAAAATTATTATTTCCTTGTTCAATATTTCTTATTTCATTAAAATATTTTGTATATGTAGGTCACCCAAAACAACCGAAACAGCCTTTGGTCCGTTTAAGAGTATTTTGCCCACCAACATTTGAAACCTTCAGTGTACAGAGATTTGGTCATTCCTATGTATCTAAAGTTGCAAACAGCAAAGACATAATTTTGTTTAGTCGCAAAAAAGTTGAGAAGTTAAAAGCAACTGAAATTGATTCAGAAATGTTGAAAACTATCTTAAAGCAAGAAGGATTTGACAAACAGAGAGTTGAGGACCTAGTTAAAAAATATTTTGAACAAACAGATGGCAACAAAAGATTATCAGTTTTGTCTGAGATAGGAGTTAGTAGCGCTGTCCAAGAATATGTTGATAAGGATGTGAAAGAAGCAATAAGCTTATTGGTCAGTCACCAAGTTAAAAAAACTCAAAGTCATTTGGAAGAAAAAGCTGTGGATCATACTTTAATTGATGAGGAAATTGACAAGTTTAGAGAAAGTAGGCGGAAAGATGTTCAAACTGAAGCTGTTGACTTTCAGTCCCTGCTTCAGAAAAAACCGTCAACTACTCAGAGAAATTCCAGTGATATAGAAGATGATGATGAACTTGAAATTTCAACTACTAAAACTAGGGGTAGAGGAAGGGGACGAGGTCGAGGAAGCAGAGGAGCTGCCACAACCAATGGAAATGTAAGAGCGCCTTCTCGAAGAACTACATCCCGTGCAGCTACGAACAAAAATACCAATGGAACACCAACAAAACGTAAACCTCGCCAAACTAACTTAAGTAGTTACCTCAGTACTTCTAGCAGTAAATCCAATGTTCAAGAAATTGATGTATCTGATGATGAAGAAGAATACCTTCCCAAGCGTCGTAAAGTAGCAGCAACACCAACTGTACAACGTTCCAACAGAAGAGGCATTGTGTTTGAGGTTTCAGATTCAGATTGAAAATAATGAGTGATTTATTATATATAAGCATCTTTGTTGTGATTTTTATTTTAAATTTATTTTATACTATCTGAAATTTAAAATAAACTATTGTAACAATTTTTTTCCTCTTTTTCATGCTCATATGTGTAACCATTAAACTTAATTCCAAGAAATTTGACTTTAAATTACTTTTTTTTTATTTTAATGGTAGTTTGCATTTATTTAATTATCTATTTAATTTTAATGTAAATTTGTGAATAATGTTAAGTTTGACTGATGCGTTAAACATATAGCGTACATAAGGTTACACTCAAAAATCATTGTTTCAAAAAAATTGAAAAAAACCGACCTATATAAAGTATGTGTAGAAATGTATATTATGAATATATGAATGTGATATACTAAGGGTAAGTCTTTAAATAAATAATTGTATTGTATTAATTGTAATATCTCATCTTATTTTATCTTTAGATGTGTTCAGTTGCTCTATGGCATTGGGAATGAGATGACGTCGTATTCCTTGGTTACTGTTTCAAATCTTACCTTTCATATGGAGTATAATAGCATTGATATAATATTATCACTAAGCAAAAATTTCGCTTTTGTTAATATATCTTATTTTTTTATTTCTAATGGAAAGGTAATACAAAAAATAAACTACAGGTAACTTTGAGCATAAAAATTTACTGAAGTCATTGCCTTAAAAGCTCTCCAATACCACGCCGTCTCTGAGCTGTCATGAAATGACAAGCAACATTGAAAGAGCCCATTCATTGGTTCAACCATATTATAAAGAGGGCAGTTTGGTTTGTCAAAAATTCCCAAACAATTAAAACGCTCTCTTGGGTAGTCTTGACCCTTCCAAAGACATCCGAATAGTTAGCGCTCTTGCCTTCGGTTCAACAGTTCGTGGGTTCGAATCCCACCTTGGACATGGATGTTTGTGGTGGTTCGAAATCCACTTTAAACCGTAGGTCCCGGTCTAATTAGCTCTCGTGTACAAAAAATGACCGTTGAGCAACAAACAACCCTTCCAAAGGCAGAAGTGTGTAATAGCTTCACAATGTGAACCAAGACGCTAAATTTTCAATTTTCTACTGTTTTAACTGCAAATGGTTAAGTAACTGCATTTTTTTAATTTTAGGCAATTTTCTTAACATTCGCTTAATGGAGTGATTACTGAATATCATGACTGAAATAATCTCAAGCACCTTCTTGCAAGGAAATCAACCTGTTCGTACCCGTTTACTCTACATTGATTAGAAATCCACTGAAGTGCCGCATGCTTCTTTAAAGCAATCTTTCATAAAGTCCCTACTTTGATGGATTTCATTCGATGAGGGAGAATCGGTTGAGCAAATGGCTTAGATTAGTGCTTGGGAACCGAAAAAAAAAAAAAAACCACTCTTGTAAATTTATCTTGAAATATTAGTTGCTAAAACAATTCTGATAGCCCTAGCCAGTTCTGTAATTCTCCGCTGAAGTATAAAAAAGAAAGCTTTAGAAAAATGACCCTGCAGTCATGTAATCATCAAAAAATAAAGCCAATTGCATTGATATGCATCCACTCAAAAATTAAGTACTTCGACTCAATTGTTTCAAGGTACAACACTTATAACATCTGCTAATGTATCTTTTTTTTTTTTTTTTTTTTGTACGAATTAATCCAAGATTCAAATTTATTTTAGTGCCTCCAATTTCATATATCATTCTTAAAAGATTAATATAGGCATAGAAGTTTTCCATTGAAGATCAGGCTACTACATTTATAAAATGATCTTAAGCAAAATAATAAAGACATTTATGTGTAGCACATACAAGAGGTTATCAAAATAATTTAAATGTCTTAAATTTATATCGAAATATATTTATGTAGTCTGGGTATGACCGCTTTTGGCATGTTAGTAATATAGCTCGGATTCGCCTTGGAATTGATTCATACAAGTGCTGAATATTGTACTATTATTCTTAGAGATATTGTGTGTGTGTGAAATTTTGGAAGGTATGCTGGTTAAGGATATTGATTCTGTACTGAACGTTCTAAAATAGGCCGTAACAATTCAATTATATTGAGGTCAGGAGGCTTGTTTAAGGGGAAGAAGTTTAACTTCATATTCCTCAAACTATGAATAGACAAGTCTCTCTCCGTTTCCATCCTGGAAAACTCCCATCTCCTCAAAAAACGAAGTTTGCATCGTTGGATGGACCTTGTCTCATAAAGTATCTCTACACTTCTCAGTGATCCTTCTTTTCAGGACTAAAATTGGTCCAGCAGAAAACCACGACATATTTGCTTATATTATGATAGACCCATCTCTATGCTGAATAGTTGGAAGGAGACAATCATACCCTTGTGCAAACATGCCCTCATCCTGTTGCAGGGAAAGACTATCAATCGACGGCATTTTCTAATGTGGCACCACTCTAGACAACGTTTGGCGTTAGCATCCGTGATAAGTGGTTTGGGAATCACTGTTCTGCTTTAAATATTCTGTTTATGAATGTACCTTATAACTGTTATCAGTTACACTGGAGAATCCAGATGCTGATTGAGCTGTGCGATCACTTGTACTTGTCGATCTTTCCGCCCACATTACCAATCTTGTCTTATCGAACTATTTATATACCGTCTTGACATTATACATTATACTTCTGTAAACGGTATACACTCACTTCCAAAAGTTCAGCACGAAGATGTAAAATGCAAAAAAATCAATTATATACAGAAATGAAGACAATATTAAATTTTTGTAAGTTATCAGATAATGACATACTGGAGATTTAAACAGAATTATGTATAAAGTGAAAATAAGCAGTTTAAAATGAAAAAAGGACATTAATAGGGTATGTGATCCTCCCTCATGTGTATACAAAGTTTACACCTTGTGACCATGTTTTCAATTAGGTGGTCAAAGACGGCAGAATTATGCAATAGCCATTCTTTTCGTAGAACAGTTTCCAGCTCAATAAGTGTGGCTGGAGGTGGAAACATGAGGATACAACACCCCGAGAGCATCCCAAAGATTTTCAGTGGGATTAATGTTGTGCGAATATGGTAGCCACGCCATATGCGCAATCCCTTCACTCTCCAGGTAGTCATTGATGATGTCAGCTCTATGGGTATGTGCGTTATCGTCCATTAAAACTAAAGTAGGGCCAACTGCTGCAGCATACCATTTCACAATGGGTTCTAGGACTTCATCTCGATACTGGACAGTCGTCATAGAACCCCGTTTAAAGCTGGTCGGTGCGGTATCCTAATGAAATCCCTGCCCAAACGATAATGCTTTCGCCTTGGAATGCGTGATGTTTTAAGGCTGATTGTGTATTCCTTGTTCACGCCATATCCTTATACGCTTGACACATCTAGCTTCAGAAAAAATCTTGACACATCAGTAAATATGACATTGTCCCAGTCAGACACAAACCAATTGACATGTTTCAGGCACCACTTTAATCGTGCTACTTTTGATTGGATGGATAGAAAAACAAACTCGAGGTACCCGGGCGTACAGTCCACTCATATGTAATTTTCGGCGTACAGTAGCTGCAGATATCAGCTTACCAATGGATGCTGGGACCATAAATGTCACACGTGTGGAGTGACTTTGCGATTCCGCTTGGCTAAAATAGCAATGTATTGATCTTCCGTGGGGTTAGTAACCCTTAGGCGACCGGCTACGGGCCTTCGGACAACTATCTATGTGGTTTGGAGTTGTTTCCATAGACATGAAATTACAGAATGATGAACGTCGAAGAAAAGAGCAACATCTGGGATCGACTGTCCTACTTCAATGCGCCCCACAGCACGCCAGCGCTCAGAATCTTCCATTCGTCTTTTGGAAGTCATAAAAACACGTACGTCTTGAAAACAAATTGTATGAAAATTTTAAACACCTTCTCTCAGCACTTACAATCAACTTTTGTAACCCTTTATAAAGCTGATATCTTATAAGACTGCCCTTTTTGCATATTTCTTGACATGAAAGCGCGATTGGCTATTACCTAACATATTTGAATACTTCCATCCACCTCTGCTACAATTTGCATCCTCTTCAATTCTGATTGGTTTCTAAAAATTAGCATTTTCATCACCGGGCTTAACTTTTGGAAATGAGTGTATTTTGATCACACTTGCTTTAATCAAAAGGGCTCCTTCAATTCAGTCTCTGCCAGTCCGACATTTTACGCTTTTGAAGAAAAAATCTATGACTTGCAGAATTTAAAAATAAGGCTAGTATATTACGTACATTTCTGTATATAAAAACACTGCTAACTATCATATTTCAATGCTTATTAACCTCATTAAAAATGTCACTTTTATGAACAAGAATTTCTTTCATTTTGATAATCACTTTTATGTTCATATACTTCTGTAATTTAACTTTTTACTATTTTTTCCTTCTAAAGAAAAGCGCATTTTTCATTTTAAGTTAAACACTATGCTATAAAAAAACTTTTAAATATACTCTTTTTCATCAGAATGGATATTTTTGTAGATTTTTTGTCTTAGTATGGCCACATTTTATTGCACATCTTTTTTTACCTAGTAATAATAGTAGTTTTTTTCCCTTGTATTACTAATAGTTGTTTTTTCGTTTATGATGTTGTTTAATGTTTTCAAATTAGTTTATGATGTAGATGAGACATCGATAATTCAAGATTAGGAATATCAATCGTTATGAAAGCAAGTTCATCTCGCACATTCATCAATCGTTACTTGTACAGTAACAAAAGATATAGACGCGTCGAAGGAGCTTGTTCGGGGTTGCTTGCTTTGCGTCTTCAAAACGAGTTTATTTTTTTGCTGCATAAAGTCACAAAATATGTAAGCGTTTGGGTATAGTGCTGTAAATAAACGTACGGCAACTCATTGGTTTCACAAATTGTCTTGTCCCTCTATGATGAAGATGCTGTCTAGTGGACTAGCTATCAAGCGGTTTACTATAAGCTGTTACCAATGATCCAAACTGCCATTGCGGACCTGTACTGGCAGCAACTGAAATGTGAGCAATGGATATTGCAAAAGAAGGAACAAAAGCTAGTTAGTGTAAAGGTGTACTATTCTTGGCCGATAATACGAGACCGCTTGTCGTACGGGTGGGCAGTAATGTGATACAGTGACTTGGTTGGGATACTTTGTGTCATCATCCTTACTCACCAGTTATAAAGAAGGAAAAAACCTGGTTTCTCTCTGGAAATAAACCCGGTTTATTCCTTGGGAATTTTAAAAATTCCCGAAAATTTTGAGACTTCGAGAGTTTGAAGAAATTGATCAATGAGTTTATAAAATTTTTAGTGATCGTAAATTAAATGTTTGCATAACCGAGCCTCTACTGGTATTTACATAAAACAATGAAAAAAATGTGTGAAGCAATTTGTAGTTATAGAAATTCGTATCATATAGAACTACTTTTTCCTAGAATTATTAAAATTAATTTTTTATTTTTAAATTATCCATACGTATGCGAAAACGATGATATAGTGGAAAATGCATGAAAAAAAAACGATATATGAATAACTAAAGTACTACAGTATATATTTTTCTTGTAGAAAAGATTTTCAAAACATAATATGATGCGGTTTAAAATTAGGTACTAGGTAATGTCTTTGGCCATATCCCTTTTCAGACAATCTTTTTAGGTTTGTACAAAATAATAACCCTCTCCAAAATATACCTATAACTATTACAGTTCACCTTGAAGACATGACTTTCCCCATAAACTTTCGTTACACTTCCACAGCTCACTTGTTACTCGTGGCAACGGAGACAGGATTTTTTTGTTACCACTCGTATAAGTTACCACTTAAGAACTGTAAGTTATTAAAAAGGGTTTAATGCGCCAGCGCTGTTTATGGATGTACAAATCGGTCTGATAGAGATTCTGGAAAAAATATGTCTACACGATTCTAAACATAATAACTAAAAAAAGTCCTCAAATCAAATAAATTACTCGCAAACGTAGCGATTTGGTAGTATCTCGATTAGCTGAGCAGATATATCAGAAAATAAATTATAGTATTCAAGAGTATGCAACTTTCAATTTATTTAATATAAACAGAATATTAAGATTTTGTGTAACAATGAGAGCAATGGAAATATGATTTATTACAAATCTCTCTCTCTAGAAATTATATATTTTCCTGCCCGTCTATTGACAAGGATTTAACTTAGCGGAATATATATTTATCAACTTCTCTAAATTTAACAGTTTTATATCTTTAAATACTATTCAAACAGAATTTTTCAATAATTTCAAACAATATTTGCTGTGAGTAGCCTTAAAATTAACTATCGAATAGCAAAAATATTTTAAACTAGTAAAGATGTGCAATATATGTATATATATATATATATATATATATATATATATATATACAGAGATAGAGAGAGAGAGCAGTCCTATAAGTGATATTTTTAATTAACTGTAATAAACTTAAGCTTATAAAATTAGTTTAAAATTCTTTATAAATGCATTAATGATAAATTATAAATATTCATTAAAATATATTAAAAAAATAGAAATGTTTTTTAAGATGATTTAAATGTATTTTATTAATAATCGATGCTTAAATCTATCAAATGCTTTAATAGAAAGTTCATCATGAAAGTGTGTAAATAGTTATTCTAATATTAAAAGAAATATTTTTTCAAAAATATCCTATAAAATGGAATTTTTTATTTTAAATTTTTATGTTAGAGTAAAATGTATACAATATATATTGTAAAAAAATTAATATTTACATAAACGTATAATTGTTCAATATAACTAAAGTTTAAAATAATGGAAAAAATCCTTAACTGTGTTATCAGTAATATAATTGCATTTTGCAACTACTTTGTAAAAATTTCAAGAGAAATAAATTCACATGTTAAATAATTGTGGGATTCTAAATATTTGTAGGCTTTCATCTGACAATATGTAATACCATGTGTTGAGTATACAAAGATAGTATCTACAGTACCTCCATAGTTGATTTTTGGCCATATAATTTCGTCATTACTGCCAGTACTTTGGTCTATAACATATGGATCTTCTCCGTTACATAAAACTAGTTTATTTTTGTCATTTTCAAGGTTTTTGTGCTGATGTTATTGTTGTAGTGTGCCATCTTGGCTGGCAAAATGGGGTGGGCTGCTCCATTTTTCCAACTGAGCCATATTTTGGTGTGGAGTTCGACTTCTTCAGTACACACATGCCAGTTTATATGGTAAGCCACCATTCACACCTCATTCATACATGAAAATGACAAAGATATTATAGATAGAGAGATTAAGTACATCCATGACTGAATCGGGATTCAAACAAAGGACCTCCTTATCCGCAGTCAGGCACGCCGACCACCAGATAAGTTGGGCAGACCTGTGCTGATAAACAAAACATATAAAGAGACATACTTGACAGCCATGATTTGCTTTTCTATGTGCATAAAAAAACCTAACAACGGTTGCTAGGTCCATCGTGACGTCAGTGAATACTCCCAATAGGAATGAATTTAGATTGGATCTACTAAATTATGTCTAAAATAATTTTCTATAAGTGTTATTTATGTTAGCATTGATAAAAATAATTTACTGTACAAATGCATACAAAATCAAATGCTTCCTTTAAAATAAAGCTTTTCATAATAAAAAAATACTCCACAAAATATTCTATTTTCTTTATTTTGGTATGGCAACCGATTTTACTGTTTATTTGAGTTATTAAAAGCAAATCGGAGAGCGCACAAAAAAAAAAAAACCAATGTTGATGTGTTTCAATGCTTATTTGTATATTACATTTTCATAATATTAAATGAAATTATTTTGTTATATATACATATGAATATTTATTGATGACAGGAAGTACCTGTCAATTTTCGTACATTTATTATTATCATTATTATTTTATGTGTAGTCATTCATATTTTGACAAAATCTAGATTTTAAAGGTAATGTTCTGTGCCTTACAACTTTATTAGCATGAATGTATATTTTTATTTGTTTTATATGTAGCAAATAATTTGACCCTAATATTTATGCATAGAAATCATACAAATTCAATATCAACATAATTCAAAATGAAAGATATTTTCTTTTGACATAAAATCTTCACTTTGTAGGTTGTTCCCATTAACTATGAATTAAGATGACAAACATTTTATAAGCAAATACCCTTGAATGTTGAAGATTTTATAAAAGTATGTTTACAATTATAGTTGATTGTTTATTTACCAAAGAAAATATTTTAATTATAAAGAATTCAGATTCATGATGTAAAATATGACATTCTTCCCTATTTCATTATTAGGTTATCACTTAGTGTATTATTTAAGTCCTAATGAGTGAAAGTTTTGAAACATTTAAATATTACTGTTTAATTACTTTCTGCATTAATTTTTAATTAAATCCTATTTCAATCTTCTAATAGCAATAGGAAAAGGAAGGATCTAAATGAATCATTTACAAATCGATTCTAAATGGTGATTAATAAAAACTTAAACAAAAGTATATGTAATGCTGAATGCAAAAACCTAATTAACACATTTTATTTAAAAAGGTTACATGTGTTTGCAAATGTTATTTATTAAACAAAGTAATACTAATTTTACATTAAAATTATAAAACTACTCACTTTATTTAATTGCTTTTTAATGTCTTCCTTCTAAATGTATCATGCAACCATATTTTTACATTAAATTTTATAAAAAATTCAATGTAATTATTTGTTGTGATTGCTCCCTAATGAATATAAAGTAATTCTAGATTTGAATTCAATGAAACAAATTTGTTTTTTTTTAAAGTTCATTTTCTAGTCTTTTTTTTAAATACTAAACACATTTTTTACAAATTTAAGGATTTTATTTTTTGCACATATTAACTTGATAATTAAATTAATCAAAAGCAGATAAAATATGTTCTTTTGGTACATGCCAGTGGTATATATTAACAAGGCAAATTGACTAGGTAGTTTAATTTGCTGTGTAGAATTTACTAACTAATAAATTTTTTCAGAAATGAATATAAATTTGAAAATAATCGATGTAAGTAATCTAACAATGCAATGTAAGGAAATAAGAAAGCAATATTTTGTTACATAAATTAATGAATACTGATTTTTATTTCTTTTGGTTCCATTGCAGTTTATTGTTAAAATACTATTTTTAGTAACCTATAGTTTTCATGGGAGACAGAAAATCAGAAACAAGAGGGAAAAGTTGGAAGCGAGAAAGAGAAGAAAGGGGACGTCGCCAAGGCTCTCAACGTGAACAGAGTGAGGCAAATGAAAATGAAAATTTAGAAACCAAAAAGCATTCTGAAAAGATCAAAACAAAAGATACTGCTGAGCCTTTCAGTGGAGTCGGAGCATTAAAAACTGATGAACCTAATACTCAAACAAAATCTCCTACTGGTAAATATTGTAATTATTTACATGCATTATAGTTATCCTTTGCTTCTAGTCTAAACTATATATTTATTTTAAATGTATGGAAATGTGACCCTATATCCTTTAATTAAACATCAAATATAAAAATATTTTACTTACATAACAATTCATTAATATTGAGAATTAGCTAGTCAAATTTTCTAATTGTGTTAATTAATTAAAATTTAGTTGTTTTTAATTGTTTTAATTATTGTTTTTAATTTTTTTCTGAATTGACTGGTTGATTTTGCAAGAACTTTTTACAGTGTAATTTGTGCACATACTTGTTGCTAGATAGTTAAAATATTTTGCTACAGATTATACTTAGAAATATAAACTGACTGATAATCTATAAAATCTAGAAAAATAGTTTTTTTTTAACTTAAAGAAAAAAAATTCAGTTTCAAGTTATGAGCTAATTTTGCTTTTAAAATTAAGTGATTTCTTGTTCACTAATATATATGTTTGTGTAAGAGAGAGAGAGTAGATGGCAAAATTATATGAATATTTTTAAAGATGTAGTAATTTTTTAAGTGCCTTTATTTTTACATTTTAAACTAATTTTTTTTATAGGAAACATTTTTTCTGAAGCTTCATCAGAAAATACCAGTGAAGAGAAAGATCTAGCCTGTGAACCTCAAAATGTAATGAATTCCTGTAGTGAAAAATTTCTTTATTTTATTTATATTTTATTATTCATTATTTCCAGCCATAAATGGGAATAAAATCTCATTAGATAATTGAAATCCAACCTTAATTATTAAAATAGTTTTTGTGAGGGGGATTTCACCCATTTTAATTATGTTTATTGTTCCATAGGCTTTGAAAACATGATGGGTAGAAAAATGAATTATCTTTCATTCAGTCAGAAAATATCATGCTATATATATACTCTTTACAATTCTTAAGGCATGGTCTTTTAATTTGATGAAGCAGCAAAAAAGAAACTTTACTCAAATATTATTGTTTAATCTTGTTTCAAAATTTTGTAGCAAAGGATTTTTCAGTGGCGTGACAACCTATATTTGATCCAAGGTCTGCAATTCCCATATGTGTTTTCATGACTGTGGATCCTGGGGCGTAAACCATGTATTCCAGTTAGTAGGTGGTTAGCCTGATGTAAAATTCTTGAGTGTGTTGTTCTCAATCATGCTTGCTACTTAGTTTATCGATCCACTGCAGGGATAAAAAGCTTAGTCAATCATGTCGTATGTGTATCACTATGTTATCAATCTCATGACAATTGATTTCACGAAAATTTTGTTAGCTAATTACTAATTTATTATATGAGTGCCATTCTACTTCATATTTTTTATGCATATAGATATTTCTGAAATTACCATTTACATACACACGTTTAAATTTATAAATTTTGCCAATTTGAAGAATATTATTATTAATTTGTCTATACTCTTTGAATCTCTGATCCTATTTTAATTGTAATTGCAGATTGATTTTAAATTTTATAACTATCAAGTACCCATGGATTAGAATTCTTTTTCAAGTATACTGAAGATAATATGAAATTTTTAATATGTTCTTTGATTTTTGTTTTTAGGATGTTGATGAAAATGTGCTTGAAGAACAAAAGGTAATATTTATGGCGGGAATTTCTTTGTTACTGTATTCTTTGTAATTCCAGTTCTATAAAATTTTTCAGCAAATTTAAGGAATTAATTTTTTGTAATTTTTACAATTTCAAAAGATTTTATCTGAAATAATATATTTTTATTTTTATGTTATTAAAATCTTTTTTTTAACTATAGTTACTATCTTACAAATGTCATTCTAGAGGATGTTTACCTATTTCTTTTATTGATGAGCATTTATCCTATTGGAACAACATACTTTTTCATTGCATTTTTGTCCTTTTAAATTACCTTTAAAACTAAACAAGTATTCAATTATTTCATTGCAAATTAAAACATTGCTTTAAAAAATGCTTTTTTTCCAATTTAAATATAATTCTTTGGTTTTTAATTTCCTCTAGTGTTTAATTACATTGCATTGCTCTATTTGTGCTTGTTATGTGTGTATCATACATAATTTCTCTTAAATTTCTATACAAAAAGTAATGTTAACCAAAGGAACTGTAAAATTGGTATACAATAACTTGATTGCAAAACATGCATTATTGGATGATGTTATTTTGCATTAGAAATATTTTTCTTTATACAAGGTTTTTTTTTTATATATATGAAATATTAATTGAAATACTTTTTTTCATTTGAAAAAATAAGATATTTATTCAGTGTGTTTGTTTATCGCATGAAGTCAAATATTTTTTATACATTTTTGCTTTTAAAATTAATGTATCCCAATTTGCACTGATTCTTTACAATATAATTTTTTATGAATTAATAAAAATACCATTTCTTAGTTATAAAACACTTTCAAGTTTAATCATAACTTTATTCCAAAATACAATTCAGTGAATGTGATTAATTCAGGTAGTATTGCTAAAGAAAAAATCGTGTAAACAGTCAATTTCAGGATCAATGAAATGAGTTTTAAAAATTTATCACTTACTTGATTAATTTATTTAATAAATCTTTATAAAGTGGCATTTGGTTAGAATGAAATAATAGTTGAAAATATTCAAAACTATTGTGCATCAGTAGAAAAGTAACAAACTGCTTAAGCTACTTGATAAAATTTCAATGTTAAAATAAATTGTTAATTAATTGTTACCATTTAAATAAGAATCATTTAAATGGTAACAATTAACTAAGAATTTTACTGAGAACTGCAATAGTTTGTGTTATTCTAGAAATACTGTATTTTCCTGTGTATAATCCACAGTGACATTTTATCTTCAAAAAAAATTTTTTTTTCAAGAATAAGGGAGAAAAACTTGCATAATTCATGGTAATTTTTTTGCTGAATAGTTGAAGATATATACTGCTAATGATATGGGTGCCACATAAAATACACAGTATGATTAAAAATATAATAAACTATACAGAAAAACATTATAAAAAAGATCTTTTTAAATGCCCTTCATTGCGAAGTGTGATAATCGAAGGTCAAAATTATTGGTCTTGACCGATCTTGACAGTACGAAATAGGCATAATAATTCTGAGAGGCTAATAAAACTTGTCGATTTTTATTTTTTCAGTATTTTTTGAAATGAGGTTAAATGCATTTTTTAAAAATAATACTTGTTTCATCAACAATTAAATGTAAGAAATTATTTTCAAATTGCACATTGGATAAATTATTTTCTTTTGCACCCTGCTTGACTTTTTTTTTTTTAATTTATTTCAACATGTTTGTTGCCATTGTTTCTATTTACTTTATAGCTTTTAGTTTAAAATCTGCTGTGTAACTTAAAAGTTTTTGCTCCAACATTATGATATACAAACTTGAGCATATTCAGAGTGAAACAACTCAGGTGAAGACAAAATGAAAAATGATATCAGCTGTTATTGCAACTATAATATATATATGAGGAACTGCATTCATTCTTGAACATGATAGCACAAAGCTGTGCTTACAGATAAAACAAGTCAGCTAAGTCGTGGCACTATCTGTTATTTATTTTAGGAATTTAAGTATTTTTTTTTTTCAAAACTTTATTATAAGCCTTTCTGATGGAGGACGTTTTTAATCAGATAATCTGCACTGGTGTATAATATACACAATGAAATTTGAAATGTTCTTAACACATATTCCACTGTATTATACAGGATCTGTAGAAATTTGTATACTTCTAATAATGTTTTATTAATAAGTACATCAACAATGAATGCCAAATTGTTTAATTAATTTACAATAGTTAACATGTAAATTTTAGCTAAATGTTATTTCAATATAGATTAATTTATGCATTTTTATTGTAATGGGTATTTTTTTTTTGTTCGATTTTCAGAAAGAATTAGAGCAATACATAGCAGAAATAACTGAAAAGTTAAAGCAGAAAGAAGAATTACGTCAAGTTAATGGAAATGCTGATGGTAATTAACTTAAGTTGTATCAAAAATATTTATTTCCCAATTTTATTTCTTAGTAAACATTAGTTTCAATATGCATAGGATATTTTATGTGAAGATCTATTCATGTGGTAAAATGTGTTTTAATAATCTATCATCTGGTATATATAAATTTAATAATATAGTAGTTATAAATATCCTTTAACAACATTATAATAAAATTATATAAATTGATTCTTTAACAACATTATACAAAATGATTTATGACTAAAAAATACCTTATATAAATATTTTTTATGAATGTATTTAACTGCTAGAAGCAAATATTTGCAAATTAAGAAGCTCGACTATTTTTTGTTCCTTACTGTCATATCTAATCAAATGTTCATTTATTCTAATAATTAATTAATTTCTAGTTGGTCAAAATAAAGTATTATATGACAAAAAATTTTGAATAATTAAATGCTCTCCATTTCACTATACATAAATTTTTATTATTTATATTTTTTCATAAAAAATTTGTGTTTAAATTCACATTTGAATTTTTTAATTACTACTTAACATAACTCAATTTGATACTGATTAAATAACAAGTATGTACTAAATATATTCTTAAAAAGGCCATCATTTTTTATAAATTGAGTGAGGAAACATCTCTTTTTATAATTTATTACTTTAAGCTTTAATAAGATATAAGGTATTTAAATTAAAAATTAATCTGTAGCTGCTACAGTTTTCCTAATGTAGTACCATGTAGGAAGAAAAATAATTGAATTCTTGAAGTACTGTAGTTTGAGTGTTTATTGAATTTTTTTTAATGTTATTTGTAATTTATTTTATTTCAAAACATGTTTACATGTTTATGTCCAATTTTTTTTTTATTATTCCATTATGGAACATATTGTCAAGAAAAATAATAGAAAAGAAGGAAAATTTTATTGGCAAATGTTAAATTTTTATTCTATGAAATACAGATAAATTATTTTAATATGTCACTGACTATCGTCTTATCTATTTTATCATCTACACTAAAAGATTTGGTTGAAATGCTAACTAAGCTTTCATTAGCTATCGTCTGGTATATATAAAATTTACTGGTCGGCAAACATTTTTTCTTTTTTACTGGACTTAATAGCTAATATTATTTTTACGAAAACACACCAAAATTAGAAAATGCAAACACTTCAGAAAAATAAATAATATTATTTAATTCAAATAATGAATCACAGAATGTATTTGCAGTACTATAATTTTTTAAAAAGTACTATAATTTATACTTGAATTTAGGGATAATTGACCTTTTCTTATAAACTTTTGAATTGCATTTTATAATAGTTTGGTAGGCCTTGATAGACTTCATAAGCATTGCATAAGCTTCATAAGCATTCAATTTATTTTGTTTCCAAAATAAATTGAAAAGCCCTGCATTCTGTAAGACATTTTATATATATATATATATATATATATATATATATATATATATATATATATATATATTGGTGCTATTTACAATGTTTTTGAAGCTTTAAGGTCTGAGAATAATGAGTTTTGATCATTGTTTTAATGAATAAATACATTTCATTTAATATAGGAGTTATAATAAGAGTTGCTATTTTTTCATCAGTGAAATCTGATGTCAACCTCAACAAAGGATAGTTATTAAATAAGAGTATTTTACATAATAAAAATCCAATATTCTTATTCATAATTACCTAAAGATTTATTTTCAAGGAAAAAAATCGATGAAAATGAGTCTGCATTAGCCTTATAATTAAAGGGAATAATTCTAAGTTATAAATAGAAGAAAGTAACCTTAAATAATTAGATATAACTACTTAAGTACACATATTTAATGTATATTAAGTTTAATTGTAAATATATTAGCTTTCTGATTTTGATTTGTTAATATTTTAGTCACAAGTTTAATAAAATATACGTCAAGAATGTGCTTTCTTAAATTTTCTATTAAAAAATATTCAGGGTAAAGGAATTTTAATTGTAAAGACCTTAACTTTTATTCCGTTATTCCAATTTGTTATTTCTGCTTTTAATGTTAACATGCTATTAATATGAATGTAAAAAAAAATTATTTTTTTTTTGTATACTAATTTTAAAAAAAATTTACATAAATAAAATGAGTTGTCATATTTTTGCAAAATATATTTCATTGGATGTTTTTCATGGCTTTTTAATAAAAAGTGAAGTAGTATCTAAATTTCCTTGTAATTTTCAAAATTATACTTGCAAACAATCTTGTGAATACATTATATAGCATAATAGTTTTGAGCTAATAAATGTGCTTCGTGACTGCTTTGTTTTTTATGTATAAAAATATTGGGAAAAATATTATTCTTAACATATTTGAATGAAACAAAGATATTTCACTTATATTGGTTAAAACCACAATTTTTTTTAGGAATTCTTTGAAATATTTTTCCTGCGAGTAAAATTAATTTCCTTAACAAAAATTTTTTTACTCTATTTCAGCTAATCGACCTGAAGAATCTTTCTTCAGTAAATTGGATTCCAGTTTGAAAAAGAACACTGCTTTTATTAAACGCTTAGTAGGTTTTTCATTATTTTTTAATATTTAAATTAATTTTATAAATTATGAATCATTTTGTCAGAAGTCAATGAAAAGCTTTTAAATAAGCTTAAATGTTGCAATATTGTGCTTATAGTAATGCCTCTAGAATACTTTAGTAATGTTAATTAAAAACTGAAATTTTAAAAAAAAAATTTATTTAGATTTTTTTTGTTTATTTTAGCGCAATATGACTGATGCTCAAAAAGATTCTCTCATTAAAGATATGGAATCCTTGAATCTTACTAAATATATAAGTGAAGCAGTGAGTTAAAAAATTTTATTATTTAATTCTGTTTAATATTATGTCATTCCTTTATAGTCGATTGCATTAATTTTTATTTCATAATATTGAGTTACATCTATTTGTTAAACTTGTGTTTGTCTGTATATCTGAAATTGAAATTATTGATTTATACTAGATATAATATTAATATATGATTCTACAGAAATAATTTTTTCTACATTCTTATTCAAAAACAGAATTTACGAAAATAAAATATGTTTTCATATTTAAATAAAATATTTATCCAAAATACTTTTTCATGAGATATTTGTCATTATTTTTTAATATATTACTAGTTAATTTTTAGTAATTATCATTTTAACTTGCTTAAAATATTTATTATGATCTATAATTTAATATGGCATGCCAAAAGTTTATTTAAATGATCAAAATGCTTAAAGGAAGTTTTAAAAAAAATTTTAATGCATAATTCATGTAGATATCTTTAAAATGAGAACTTTTTTATTTTTCTCTGACTTCTTTGCATTTAAAATTGGTTTTATTTGTTTATTTAACTAGATATACTTATATCTATCAACATTATAATTATATTTGATGGTTGTTAAAATATAAATTTACCAATCAAACACACCGTATTTTAAATAACCAGATTAGTTTATTACCATTTGAGAAAATAAAAATTTGCCATACCAAATGTTGATTTCACTACTAGTTATAATATGTTGATCTGGTAACCGAATTGTTGGCAATCTTGCCTTTGATTCAACAGTTTGTGGTTTCAAATCCCACCTTGGTCTTTGATGTTTGTAGTGGTTCATTATCTACTTTAAACCATAGGCTCTGATATTTAGTCTGCACATGAAAAGAGTGAACATTGAGCAACAAACAAACCAAACCCCTACCAGTATATGATGCTACTGCATGGAATAGAATCGTATAATTTTTATTTGAATGATGAAATAGATTATAAAAAGAAATTCATATTTACAAAAAAACTACTTTGTATGTTTTTTTACAAAAACGTGAAAAAAGGTCAGAATTCCATAGAACATGAAAAGAATAATCCATAGAAAACAAGGAAATAGGTAATTTTATAATTACAGTTTTACTAGTTTTTAATCCCTTATTGATTCATAAAAATTATATGGTACCGACATAAACTATACTATGTAATAACAGGACCAGAGTTAATGACATGATATTAATTTTGTTTCAATATGTGTTCATAACATTTAATAAGCAGTGGAATATAGTGATAATAGTACTCATGAATTTGATATTTCATAATTTTATTTATTTATTTGAAAATGGGAAATCTAATAGATAGATAATATTTTAAGTATAGAATTCTATATTGTAGTAACAGAACCTAGAAATATTAATAATGCAATAAACTGGTATAAGTTAAGAAGTATTTATTATTACCCAATAGAATAATATTTGCATATTTGTTTTTGTTTAATTTTATTCTTACTGACATTTAATATGTTTTCTTGGTATACTGTGTAAAGAAATGTAAAGGAAAAAGTAAACATGTACAATGTCTTATGTGTATTAAAAAAATTCTATAATTTTGTTTCTTATATTTTTGATATTAAAAATCAATGTTTCCTGATTTATATTATATAATTCAGTATTGTTGATTCTTTAGCTAACAACTTATCTTAACAAAATGCTAGAAATTATATTTCCTTAAATTTCTCTCTCTGTGTGTGTGTGTGTGTGTGTGCATGCGTGAGAGAGAGAGAGAGAGAAAGAAAGTATTGGCAGTAGAAACTATTTGGGTCATTTTAAGTCTTGTGATTTCATTTTTTTAATTAATTGTTACTTTATCAAAAATGTTAATTAAAATAAAATGATCTCTGTCAATTTTAATATGCTCGTGAACGATACACATTTTTTATGAATTTGAATTTAAAAAGTGAAATTAAGATTAATTTTGTAGGAAATCTGTTTTTTCTCTCTGAAACGGTGAATTCATGCTTGATTCTGAAACAGTAAAAATATTTAAACTGATTAACAACTTATTGCAAAAATACAAATAATTTGCGATTAAAATGAAACAGAACATAATAGTTCTAATTGCAAAAAAAATTCAAGCAACATTACATTTGCTAAAAGTATTTGAAAGCTTAATGTTCTTTATTAAGGAAAACAATTTTAATCATGGTTAAATAAACCTTTCCTAATTCAAAGAATTAAAAATCTTTGAATTTACATATACATATGTGTATATAAAAATCACTTAGTAATTTTTATATACACATATGTATATGTAAATGTCATATAAATTTCTCTTATTCAAAAATGTGTTCTTCTTTCCTTTTTTTTTTTTTTTTTTTTTCCCAAAATGCTAAAAAAATATTTTTTATATTTTCCTTTTATTTCTTGTAAATTTTTACATATTACTTGACTTATAAATTTCATACCATTTTTGAATGAATCATGTTTTTAACAATACTACTAGATATTCATTTTTATTTTTTCAAAAACTTTTTCTCTTTATTTGATATTTTATATAATAGGAAATTTTCTGAAGATAATTTCATTATCATCATAAAAGATTTTTGCATTGAAATCCACAGAAAACTATTTCGCTTTTTTAAGTTTTTATGCCAGATTAAGCTGCTTCAAAAAATTGTTACCAATAAATTTTGTGTTTATAATTGTATCCTAGCAACATATACTGTAAATCCTAACCTTGTAAAATAAGATTTACAGAAGGTGACTAGAATAATTTACTGGTGTTGACACCCTCACCCTTTAAATTATAACCACTTTTAAGACTTCCTAGCCTTGAAAATGGTGGGTTAGAAACAAGGATCAAGTAAAAGAACATTCAGAATGGGTTTGCCACCCACAGAGATATCAGAAATAAATGAATGAGCAGCGAATTGGTGAAGAGCTTTCTGTGTATCACAAAAACTGTTTTTCTTTTTTTCTTTCTTTTTTTTTTCCTTAAAATAAATAACATTATTTTAGAAGCAATGAAATAAATTTTTAAAAATGTTTAAATTTAATTTCACAAAAAGCACTTTTTCCTAAAATATTTTCTTAATTTTTTTCTTAATTTCTTTTAAAATATTGCTTTTTACACAAAGATATTTTATATATGCTGCTATGAAAGAAATGTATTTTTACTTTAATCAATTTTTAATTATAATTTCCTTTTTTTTTCAGGCTTCTGCAATTGTTGATGCTAAAATCAAAGTAAGTTTTAGTCACTTTTAATCAATTAAATATTTAAATGTGAAGTTTGTATGCATATATTTGTGTGTGTGTTACCTGCATATATATATATATATATATATATATATATATATATATATATATTGTAATTTTATTAAAATTTAAATAATAGAAGACAACAGCTTGCCATTAGTTTACAATATGACTTTTATGGAATTTTTAAAGTCTCTTAAAGCTGTTTTGATTTAAATAATAACAAATTGAAATGATACTGTTTGAAGCATTGATTTCTGTATTTGTATTCTTTTATAGTATAATACTAATTTTGCTTTCAATTTCCATTGCTCTCAATTAACAGACATTAGATTTATGTGAGAAATTGTCCATTCTTTAGTAAACTTGGGTCAATCTTCTTGCATAAGTGTACAATTAGAAATACTAAATTAAATTTAATTGATTTTTTTTCTTTTGTTGCTTTAGATATGTATAAAGACTCACTCTTCCTAAGGCATTTTACTATTTAGTAAATTGGTTGGTGTAAGAGTTATAAGTTTATAGTCCTTTATTTTTAATTTAAAATCATTGCATTAAGATATAAAAAATATTATAAAATTGATATGTAATTGGCATTTATCATCACTGCTGTATTTCCATGGTTGTAATTGTATTTGCTGTGAATCATCTTTATGAGAGCTTTATATTAAATAGTTTTTACTTTAATTTCCTCGTTTCTGAAAACTTAAGAGAAATTCTATATTAATAAATAAATAAAATACTTAAATTTTATATTAAATTAAACATTTAGATTATCTTTCAAGTTAAATTAGAATGCCATAGTTAGAGGGAATTATCTATTTCACAAATTTTAAATTTAAAAAACAATGGCTTTTAAATTATATAGGCCTTATATTTTTAGATAAAATATTTGTAGGTCTTTTTTACATAATGCAATAATTAAATTCCTGTTGTTTTTTTTTCTGCAATTTTTGATTATTCTATTTTACAAATATTTATGCAAATTATATTCATTACTTCCTAATTCTAGTTATAGAATTTATTTTTAAATTTAAGAGTTTATTCATTTTTACAAGCGATTTCTGTAAATTAATATATGAAAGATGAATTACGACTGAAATAAACTAATATTATTCATGTTGCTAAATGTATTACTTCTCTCTTATTGATTATTAAAAAGAATGTTTGTCAATTAGATGATACCTTGCCTTTGAAGATTGTTGCAAAATTGTACCCTAAATTGTTAAAGCAATTTAGATTTAATTGAATTCAATGTTAATATAGATATGTAAATTGCTAGTAGAATTGAAAGAGAGTTCAGACAACACTCAACAAGTGATATAAGCATAAATGTCTTTTGCTATTAATCATATTTAGTGTTTCAGTTTTTTTACTTAGTGTTAATTAAAAGACATCACATATTTTATTTGCTGAATGATTATTTTATGTACTTTAGAAGGAATATCTTAATCATTTAATAACATACTGATATAGATTGATTAAAATTGAGAAGACTTTGGCATTATTTTTCATAATTTTGTTTTGGTGTAAATTTCATCATATTTACGATAATGACTCCAATTTATATTCTCAATGTTACATTTTTTTTTTTTTATTGAGGAAGTATTCTGCTGGAATGAAAAAATAATTAATGCTCCCTAAAAAAGTTTGATTATAAAATTCTGTATATATCTATTGTTTACATAAATAACTAAATGATCTCAAATTTAATATGTAGATTCATGTGATGTTTTTATAATAAAAGAGACCTTGAGAGTCCCTTTATGTAAGCACTTTAAATAGTTGGAAAATATTATGAGCACATTAGCCAGTTCTCTAATTAATTTGAAGCACAATTAAAAGTCCCTGCAAATGACTTTACAGATTGTTACATTAGGAGTAACAACTATCTAGTATTTAATAATAAATGATGGAATTGAATCACTAATCTCTACTTCTGCAGTCATGTACGATAGAAGTTATAGCATTAAGAGGAAAATGATTTGGTCATTGAAAATATATTCCTACAATCAATCAGACATTGTCTAACTTTGAGAGTGATGGTAATATAAATGAGACTACTTACAGAGATATTAATAGTACTTAATGTATATTGAGACTTGGTTCCGGAATGTCTAAGGTAATCTGCGGATGGTTTGCCTTATATAAGTATCACCTAATCTATATTAGTAGTTTTTGATTAAATGACTGCAATACTGTTGGTGATATAGGTGTCTGATTATTTAATTTTTTAACCATCTTATTAATTTTTGTTCTGGTCATCATTATGACTGTTAAATATGCTTTCCCTAATCCTTGATGCCTAGATAATGCATCTACCATATTCTTCAGCCAACATTTTGGCTGATTTGTCTTTTAACCATCTGAAAATAAAATTGCATATTATCTTGAAGCCTTATAAGTTTTTACAAAATTGGGTTACTGTTCATGATGCCATTGAGTATGTTTTAAAGAGATAAATTAATTGTATTTAAAACTGTTGATTCAGCTCTGAACAGTTATGAGTTAAAATAATAGCATTTTTAAATATGTCTGTTGCTTGCATTAAATTTGCATTTCAGAATCTCTGTTAGTCATTAATATGTTAACATATTAATGATTTACATACTCATCTTATATATACTCTCAGCATGAAATGCTTCATAACCCTAGCTCAATATTTTTGAATGAATATAGATACATTTATAATGTGTATGTTTCTTTTAAAATGATCTATTCAAATTTTTATCAAAAAATATTAAAAATTAGATGGTGTTTCAAAAGTGTCTATGGTTTTGAATTTCATTATAATTTTATTAATTACCGTATTTTTTATGATATTATTTTTAATTCTTTTTACAGATGTCTGATGTTAATACAGCAGTACAAATATGTTCATTACTACATCAGCGCTATGCAGATTTTTCATCTCAACTTTTGGAACACTGGCAAAAAGTTTTTCCTATGAAAAAAGATGAAAAAGTATGACCATTTGTTTTGTATAGTTTTAATTATCTATTGCACCGAAAACTTAAAGCTACTTTTGATACAAAAAAAGAGTTCAAAAATAGAATATTTCGAACTTTATATTTAAATGGTTAACTTCTTACATTGCAATCTTTTGTTTAAATTTTAAGTTACAAAATAAGAAAATAAAATTACTTGAAATTTATTAAATAAGACATTCATCTTGATTTCTAAATCCAATTTTTTAGATGTCTTGTTTTTCAATGCATTCTATTTTTTTTAAAAAAATGCTAAGCATTCAAACTGTATTTAATAAGTGCACTAAAATTTGAAAGTATTCTTCCATTTTGTGTTAATTAGATTCATTTTATTTGTATTTTTAATAGAATTCTTATACTTATCTGATCTTTTTTTGTAATAATTTTAAAATAATTAATAAATGCTACACTATTTTAAGAATTTTTCAAAAATTAGATTTGTTATTTCCTGGATTTTGAAATATTGATTATTACTAATTAAAATTTATCCAAGTATATATTTAAGTTGAGTTTATTATTTCTAATATAATGGGTATCTAAGTTTTTTAAAATGATTCATAAGTATATTTTTAATCTTATAAGTCACAAATATATTATTCCATTAAAATATTTAAAATTTAATTTAAAACCTAGAAAGTATATAAATATTACAGTAAATATTATGGAATCTGTGAATTTATATATGACACCTAAAACATTGAATTGTATGAAACTATTTTTGTAGCAAATTTCCTCAAATTCTGCCATGTAAAAATTTGCTGTTTGATCAAAAGCAATAAAGTTTGAACTTATGTTTTTCCTTATATGAAAATATATTTTGTCAGACACACTTTAAAAGACAAAGTTGAAAAAGAAACTTCTCTTGTTTTCAATGCTTGCTGAATATTTGAAATTTTAATATATTTTGAATGATTCTAAAACCACTTGTGAGTTTCTTATTGTAATATAGTTTATTGTAAAACAGTTATCTGTCAAATTATTTTTAATGTTTTTCCTTTTTATTACCAATATAATATTCCAAATTTAACTAATCAATTTTTACCCCACTATAAAGGAAATTTTCATTTTTATATAGAGAGGATTTTTTTCAAAATATAACTTTTAAGAGTAGAGAATTGTGTAATATTTTTTATTATTATATTACACTTATATTATTTAATAATTCTTATAGAAATGCATTTATTGATTTTAGAATTATGTTCAATGAATATATTTTTAATGGAAATGTTAATTACTCCATGCCAAGCTATTTTATTGCAAAAATATTTGCATGATTGTCTGTTGTTAAGCTAGATATTGAACACAATTATTGAGTTTTATCTGTAAGTATTGTTTTTAATGAAATTTGAAACAAAATAATTTATAAATATGTATTTTTTAAATTTTTTGGTTTTAGAAGAAAAGAAAATTGCTAAATTAAAAATACCTATGAAGCATATTAGCCAGTGTTTTATTTTTATTACTAGTAGATGTAAAGGTGGTAAAACTGAGCAGTTTTAGTGTTCTGGCCAACCACTCATTTTGTCAACTACCATATCAGAAATTAATATTTCAGTTATTTTTTATACACTTTAAAGTCTATTGCTTGGAAAATTAGCTCTCATGAGCAAAAAGTGGTCATAGGGTAACAATTAAGTTTATCCTTCTGATTGGTTTGTGTTTAAATCACTGAATATGGTCTCTATATTATTTTGCATTAGATTGCTGACAGTTTTTTGTTGATATACATACTTATATACAATAGTGAAATTATATAATTGATACTTTGTAAAGTGTTCATTTAAAATTTTGAATCAATTTTCAAACTGAAATAATATGTTTCTATGGATTGTTTTAATTTAAAAGTCTAATATATTTTCTATTATGTTAAGAGCAAAAAAAAAAAAAAAACTTATTTAAAGCTTTGAATTCTTTGGAATTTATTTTCTGCAAAAATGCATATTTTAATGTTCTATTAGATCTTTATATTTTATTTACTGACAGCATTTATTCAGTTTTTTGTTATGAATCATATCTATATTAAATATTGTAAATTTATTTTATAGATTTCTAATCCCAGTAAAATCAGAGTGGATCTTCGTTTTTATGCAGAGGTATTTATGATTTAATTACTTTTAGCTATTTGTACGATATTTTCCAACATAAAATTAGAATGAAATCATTAGCTATCCATAAGATTGCATCATTTATAATTTTTTTCATTTTATTGACAAATATGATTTGAATAAAATTTATTTTTAGCTCGTATCATCTGGAATTTTTGTTCTGAAAGAAGGGTTGCCCTTACTTGGAAATCTTCTTACTGTTCTTACGGCTTCTGATCGGGAAGAGCATGGTAATGTCAATATACTTCTCAGCTTTTGCCGCCACTGTGGGGAAGATTATGCTGGACTTTTGCCTCGTAAATATAGGCTTCTTAGTGAAAGACTTAATATGGAAATTCCTAAAAGTAATTTCTTACCAGCAGACAGGCAAAAAGGCTTGCGCAATCTGCTTAAAGATTATTATAGATCTCTCTGTAAACATCTCCTCAAAGATTATAAAACTCTCCAAAATCTGGAGAAGCAAAATTACAGAATTATGCAAACCAAAGGAGAACTTAGTTCTGAGAGGAAAGAAAAATTTGAAGCTGCACAAAATGCTTTTCAGAAACTGTTAACTAGTACTCAGCAATTTGCTGATATTGTGGATGAAAATGTTCCAGAATTGCCTAAAGATGAAAGTCTTTGCCAAGACAGTGAAACAACTACTTTAGATGTTCATAATCGTTTTAAAGATCGTGATGCAGTAAGTTCTAATTTTTGCTTTTGCCTTTTAACTATTAAATTCGAATAAAGTGCTCAATTTAGAGAATAAACTATAATTCTTAATTTAATATAATCAAAATATTGGGTTAATTTATACATTAATAATAGTTTTGCAATTGATGAAATATTTTTAAATTTGCATTTTTTCATAAGCTTAATTTGTTTAATAGTTTATATTGTTAGTTAGTATTGATGGCAAATTAATAAAGTATATTGTTTCCAAAATAATGTAATTTTTAAGTGAATTGTGTATATTAATTTCATGAAATTATAAAAAATATTCTGACATCAGTATATTTTTTGAATATCTTTATAAATAAAAGTAACTTTTTTAACAAAACCCTAAAAGGCATGTTAAAATATCTTTGAATTATAATTGTTAAATGTTTTATTTATTTATTTTTGTTAATAAAGCATGAACAAGTTTATAAAATTTATAAATTAATTTGTATTTGATAGAAAGAATGGTGGCAAAATAGTAATAATATCTATTCAGAATTAATACATTAATTTAGGAGATGAACACCAAAGTTATATTTTTGTATAAAAATTTACATGTTTAAAAAGTTTGCAAAAAAAATTTTTTTTTCATTTTGATTTCAATGGATTTATTTCATGTTACTTCAGGGTGATGGAAGCCTTTCTGTGTGGGAAGATGATGACACAAGAAGTTTCTATGAAAATTTACCAGACCTCAAAGCTTTTATTCCTGGAGTAAGTTTACTTTTGATTATTGAAGCTGATGTTGAATTTTAATGATGTTACAACAATTTATTTTGTGTATTTAAGAATTTAATGACATAAAATTTGTTGTTTATAGTTTCCTTAAATACTTTTAATTGTAAATTGTAGTTAATTGATTGATTTTGATTTTTTTCATTGCTTTAATATTAAAATATTTTTTGTGTTTAATAGCATATACATAGGCAATAATATATATATTCCCCCTTGCTTTTTATTTCTATCTTTCCTCAATATTGTTTTCTTTTTTCCACAATGGAAGATTTTCAATTTCCATTTTTATTACTCTAATAGTTTTCCTTTGTTTTTTGAGCAATTTTTATTTAAAAAATTCTCTGAGTTCATGAAAACCTTCAGATTTGAGTATTTCTAGTTATTATTTTTTTTTCATTTATTTTGCTTAAAATTTCTAAAAAAATTTATTGCTATCTAATTATTTAATTGATGCTTGAACCAATTTACATGTATATTTTTTGAATTTTATGATATATATATATATATATAAAGCATATAGGCATTCATTCTATGGAATTCAAAACTTAAAATATATAGTAGAAATATACAAATATTGAAAGGTTGGTGAAAACATCAGTTAAGTATAAATGAAATTTGAATTTAAAATAGAGAGCAAATTAAGTATAAATGTTGAATTAAGTGCCAACATAGATAAGTAATCATAATATAAATATAAGAATATAGCAATTTCCTTTCCAAAAATTTTACCTGTTTTTTGTGTTTCATGAATTGCTAAGATATATTAGTATATAATTATTCATCCATGTAATTTTGCATTTAATATTTTTAATTTTTTGTTGTTTTGACAAAGTGTATATATATGTGTATGTGTTGCACTAATTAATTAGTAAAATATGATAAAAATATTATTCATTCTTGTAGTTAATAATTAATATGGTAAAGAATTGTTGCATTTTTAAAGTGTTTAATAGAAAATGTGTGTAAATGTAAATGCATTCATTTTTTTTCTGAGTGTATTTTTATGTTGTTGGACTTGGAAGTTTTAGATATTTCTCTTTCCATTTTAAATTCAAACCTTATTTTTTCGAATTTATAATAATTCTACAGTATGTTATTGCTTAAAATCTTTAAAAGAATATTTTAGAAACCCTTATGATAAAATAAACATTATTGAAATAATGGAAATAGTTTAATAATATTTATTTTAAAGAAACATTATAAAATTAAAAGAAAAATGTTGTGAAAATTGCAAATCTGAAAAGATATTTATAATTCTAATGTATACTTTATAATAATTATAAACTTTATGTCAATGCTTGAAGAATATTTTTCATCTTTCTGACCTGAATGTCATATATTCTTAATAGATAAATAACTACCTAAATAACTTAACTAAATTGTAATAGATAAATAAATGTATCATTAAAGTAGTATTATAATATATAAATATTAACATTTTTAATAGTACATAATATATTACATTAATATTAATGGTACATAATATATGAATATTAACATTTAAATTTTTCTGACTTGTGTTGTGATTTTTAAGCAATCTGTTTCTAAAATTACATAATATATTGTGAAAATTACACCGTAATTTCTTGTATATAATCCACACATTATGTGTTAAAGAAGTTTCAATTTTCTTTGTGGGTATTATACGCCTTCAAGGATAAACTGAAAAAAAACATCCTCCATCAAAAAAACTAAATAAACCTTTGAAGGAAATGTCGTTTATATTTTATAAAATAAACAACAGGTGGCACCATGACTCAGCTGATTTATTTTAACTGTAATCTACATTGTCCAATTACATTCAAGAATGAATCCTTGAAGGGATATTGCAGTTGCAATTAGCTCATATTATTTTGCCATCTGTTTTAATGTGAGATGTTTCCCTCTGGAAACATCTCTCAAATTTGTATATCATCATGTGAAAGTTATAACGTTTAAATTACAAAAGTTTTAAAATTACAAAAGCTATAGGGAATGAAATATAAAAATGGCAACAAACCTGTTAAAATAAGGTGAAAAACAAAGCAGGTACTGTAAAAGGAAAAATGTATTCAATGTGCAGTTCTAAAATAATCCATTTCTTTCATTTAAGTATTAATGAAACAAATGTGTTTTATTTTTAATATATGTCTTACCTCATTTGAAAAGTTATTAAAAACTAAAAATTGATTAGCTTTACTAGACATTTTAGATCTTGATCAATGTCGCATAGTCATCTCAATTTATCATACTTTGCATTAATGATCTAAGCAAATCTTTTGGATATTGGATCCAAAAATGGAAAGTTGACCAAAAAGGTCTACTTTTTCAGTACAATTTATTATATTTTTAGTCATGCTGTGTTTTTTATATGGCACCACATTACAAGTAGTATATAATTTTGAATATTCGGATAATATACAGGAAAATATGAGACTTACATCTATATTTTAACAATCAAATATGTTTTGTCTGACAATCTAAAGCATAAAAAAGTTTCTGCATTGAATTGTATGCATTTCATTTTTCAGATATTATTTAAAGATAGCTCACTTCAGTCTCAAACACAAAGCCCAACAGAAACAGCTGAGAAATTTGAAGAAGGTATTATCTATATGAATTTAATTTTTAATATTTGTTATTGTTTTGTTTTTAAAAAATATTTTAAACATTTTATTTTGCTTGATTTCTTGAAATTAGGATTCTGAGCTTGTATTCATTATAATCAAATTTTTAGACACTTGCAGCATTAGAAAAGTTTTCTATATGGTGGTCATTCTCAGAAAAACTAACTTTTAAGAAACTAAAAAAACCTTTCTATTGTAGATCAGTTTCTAATATTCTGAATTTCTATGGTTGGTAAACATACATATTACAGTGAAGAAAACTGAAATATTTACAATAAGATTTAGGTTAAATGTGTGTCATGGTTATTATTTACATTACAATCTTTTCTTTTTCCGGGTAGTTATCAGGCATCAAAATAAAAGCCTAACCTTTTGTAATTGTTGCTACATTCAATCTTACAGTAAGTCTAGGATTTCATCTTAATGTTTTGAAAACATCTAAGGAAATTTTGTATAAATGTTATTTTATGAAGATATTCTGTGTTACAGGATAATGGTATTCTGTTGAAATCCACACCTAGATTGATTTTTCCAACTTTAAATATGATACGTTTGTTGATATAATATTGCAAAAGTCATTTGTTTTGTTTTCTCCAGACTTTATAAGTGCTTATCATTGGGTTGTTGGACAAATCTTGATTCATCTGTGGACATAACTTAGCTTCCAATGAAACACAATCTAATTGATAGGTTTGAAATATCATTTAATCATTCCTATGGGAATTAAATGGATAGAAAAACAGAAACAAGTGATATCCAAGCATACAGATCATTCTTACACAGGTTTCTGTATTAAGTGCCACAATTTTACCAATAGCTATTACAACCATAGGTGTTGTGATTGTGCATGTATAATCTTTCTTTGGTTATAGACATAATATTATAATATGGTTTGGAATTATGCTATAAAATCTCAAAAGATAAACTGGTGAATGGTGAAAATTAACATTTGTAATTGATTATTCTCTTTAAATTTTGAAATCTGAGTGCTCAGAATTTGTCATTCAGAAGCTAAGGAAATTAATTTGACTTAAAAAAAATATTTCCATACTTTAAGTATCTTTTACTTGGATTTACATTCAACTGCTACTACACTGCAATATGTTCACTTCTTTTATGTACTCATTTTTTGCAAATTTCTCTGTGAAATTAGGACCGATTATTATTTAATATGTTAGCATAATTATATCTATATCTGTTCTAAATTTTCAGCCTCACTAATTCTGATTGACTTCTAGTTTGTGTTGTTAAATTCCAACAACTAGTTGTTTGAAATTGTTCAAAATCCAATTTAAATTATGTTTTAGTTCAATTTGCCTTCACATGTAAAAGAATACAACTTAAACAAATGAAACCAATTGACTTTTTGAAAATTTATATCTTCTTTTATATTTTATGTTTGCTATAGTTGAGTATATTACCCAGTAATTGAAAAATGGATTAGCACTATTTGTGCATATTTTATTAAAGTTTCAAGCACCTCTGCAAAGAAATATTTTATACATTTCGTCAATTTATCACTGATTAAATTCCAAACTTTGCATTTGGTTTACTTTTCTAGCTTATTCAATAAAAGAATCATAAATTATTAATAGCTGTTCAATTGTTTTAATTATAAAATATTTCAAATAAAGTATTTGAATTAATTTTTTTAAAGATTGAATTTTATCATATTGTTTTAGTACTTTCCAATGAAACAATAAGTAATTATACATTTTTTAAGAAAATGGAAAAATAGATTTTTACCAAAAGGATTTGTAATATTTTCATAGTTGTGCTTGTTAGATGTGTCGTTAAGACTTTAAAAGGCTGAAGAAATTATGCATTGTACATGGATCTTTATATTTAGATCACACACATCTTTATATTAGTATCACAGATGAGTCCATATGTCCAACAAAATATAAATGAATTGTAAATTATATCATTCTTTTTTCAAGAAAAATAAAGCATTTTATAGCATATAATCTGCAAGTTTTTTTAGAGTAGTTTATTTAAGATTATTTTTATTTCAGATCTAAATAAATTGGAAATGGATGAAACTGAACTTTTAGAAACTAAAGAAGTTGAAGAAATGAAAGACTCCAGCAAAGGAGATGAAAAAGACCTCACTGAAGCTCTTCTAATGCAAGAAATTGAAGGTAAAATTTAAATATATATATTTCATTGGATTAAACTCATTTAGGATTTCCATAGTTTATTTAATATAATTAATTCCATCATGTTTGAATTAATATGAATCTGATTTTGATATTCCTGATTATTCACATGTTGTAACTATATTTGTATTTGAGTTACACAATCTATTAATAATCTATGTCAGCATTGTATAAAAAATTTACTCCTTAAGAAAGATTATATTTTATATTGTGCAACTTTTAATTTAGTCACTTCTTAAAATTTTTATAATCAATAATAAATAAAATAAGAATTAACAAATAACTAATAGATTTCGATAGTATATAATTTATTATAAGTCAGATCCGAAAAATGACTGTAAAGCATCAATGCTCCCTTAAAAACTTGATAATTTATTTATAATGATTTGATAAAAAAAAAATCAATGTCAAAATATCTCTTATATATATATAATTCTTTTTAAATTAAACTTATTCACATTTTTTTTTAATTTATCAATGTTTTTAGGCTAAGTTATAAAAATATATGCAGCCTGTTCCCAGGAAGTCTAAAAACTAAAGTATGGTACATATCTTAAAATGTCTGACTTAATTACAAAAAATACATTCTGTACACTGTTTTTTTATTATTATTATTATAGCAAAAATTGACATGAGCCAATTTAATAGAAAAAAGTTGCATTCTTTTGTTTAAGTTATGTGAAAAATTAAAATTGATGTAAAAAATAAATTATTTATTTATTTACATTTCTTTGCATTAAATTTTTTCTAGTACAAATGTATATATATTGGGATATAAAGAATTTAATTATTTTCTTAAAATGTTATTTATATAATATTAAGATTATTTTATTGTTTTTACCTTTAGATGTCGAAGAAGAAAGTGCTGTTACAAATACAGCAAATAAAGTCTTATTGGATGGATTCTTATCGTCACTTTTAAATTGTGTAAACCGGGAAATCATTGATCAAGTAAAATATCACATTAATAAATTATATGATGTTTTTTTACATTTAATTATTAGAGTTTATTGAGAAATGTTAAATTAATTAAATGTACTTTGAAAATAACAAGATCTTCTAAAAACATTTTCTTGATGAAATTTTTAAAATTTGTTTCTTTTCAAATAATATTTTTTTTCTCCCTTATTTGATATAGGCATTCTTTTGAAACTATTTAAGTTTGCAAACAAATGTTTAATTAGTACTTTTACTTGAAATATTAAATTACTAAATTGGTTATAAATTGATATAATGTATTTTTTGAGATTGTAATGCTGTTTTTTAATTGTTTCTAAGTTGTGAAAAATTTAATGTTCAATACTTAGTCATGATTATAATATAACTAAAATATTCTTCATGTGAATTACAAATTTGTGCTAGTATTGTATATATAAATATATTTTAATTACTTTTTTTTCAAAACTTTAACATATTCTGATTAAGTATTAATAATCTGTATCAATATTATTCTCATTATAATAAAGGATCATCATTTATCATTTTTATTATTATTTTTAATTAAAAATTTTTTATCATTATTTATTAGATCATTTCTTATAAAGATTTATTTCTGTAAGTAATAAATTACTAAACTATTAATTTTTTTCTTAGGCCGCTATTGATTTTTGTATGAATTTAAATACAAGACCAAATCGCAAGAAACTTGTACGTGCATTGTTTCTGGTTCCTCGAACTAGGTAAACAAATTTTCTTTAATTCAGTATTTATAAAACAGTACAGTTTGTTTTCTTCACTTTAAATACACTATTTTAATACTTTTTTGTTTGTTATTCTAATTTTTATTTTGAATGTAATGATAAATATCTAAAATGACTTTATTTTTAAATTGTTTGTTTGTGTGTGTGTGCATGTGTGTATTCCTTCTTGAAAACATTTGAATTGGGCACATATTTCTTAAACTTAAAATAAAGATTTTTTTCTATTTATTCAGAAGCTTCAGTTTGCTTTTTGGAATGACTCTTAATAGATTTATATATGAAGAGATGGAAAAACTAGACTTTTAACATTTGAGAATATAATAATGTGCTTATCTGGAGGAGAGACTTCTAATGTAGTTGCACAGACTTAAGTATACAGCAATATAAAACTTTAAGTCTTCAAAGTTACAGATGAATTACTAAAATCTTTTATTTATTTTTATACTACTATAATTGACTATACTATCATTTTTTCAAACATACTGCTAATTCTCTCTCTTTTTCTTGCATGAAAATTGCTCTCATGTGAAATTTCAATTTTCTGTTTCATTCTAAGTTGTAGAAATTAATTATTTTCAAATTATTCCAAATTACACTGATTTTTTTTATATTTTTTCTCAATTAATTATTTTTTCTTTATTAAAATGTATTTTGAAACTGAAGGGGGAAGACAAATTTTCTTGCTTTTTCACTTAAAGTATAGTAGCTTTATTTTTGATAACTGGTCCAAAAATCGTACTTTTCTATGTTTAGAACCTCTTTAAATTAATGCACAGAGTAAAAACCTGTCTTTGATAAGTTCTAAGCACAGTGAGCAATCAGTTAACGAACACAATCTATTACAAGACTGTTAGTTATCCAAACTGTTTGTTAATCGATCATCGTTTTACCATAGATTTTTTTTGTGAAATCAATTGATTCGTTCTGCAGACACTAAAAATTAAGAAAAGGATGTATAATTTCTTAGTATGTTTATTAAAAAAAAATAATACATACATATAGTCTTCTTGTATATTAATCAGTCCTTTTCATTTTTTATTTATAGGTCATTAAAGAACATGTCTTATATCGATTGTTTTACTCAATTTTTTAAGATTTTCTGGAAATAATTAATAGCATTGTTGTTGTAAAAATATCTAATCTTACTGATATCAGATTGATTTGGGCAACACTCTAAGATCACTGCTTTGACATCCTTCCACTTCTTCAATAAATGAATGAGGGGGAGTTCTTAAAATGAAATCAGCTTGTATTTTGAATGAATTCAAAGCCTAAACTGTTGGTCTACTTTGGCTATAAATATTCTATTGGAAGAAGTATTTTTTTCTGGTATAGAAGTTTGAAGTTTAATTGGCAAGCAATATAGTTTATGAGGAATGAAGAATGATTTTTGCTCTGTTGGATTTGGCAACACTGAGCATCATGCTCAGAGATCCGAGAAGTGTTCATTAGAATTTGTTTTAGTGTGTTATCTGATGTGTGTTGGTTGCCCAAACACGAAAATCTTTTGTGAAAGTGTTCCTTCTCCGATTTGTTTGCTTATGAGCTGTTCATTAACTGATCACTCACTGTATATCTTTCAGCAAAGTTCTCTTAGACTTTTTTAGTGTGTGAGGTATTCTGTTTAATACAGTATTAAAATTATAAAGTAATTCTACCTAATATTATTTCATTCTGATTCTGTATAATCATTTTTTAAGTTTTTTATTTTTCATTAATTTTTTTTAATTTGACTTATTATAATCTTGACTTAAAATATTTATGTTTCTACATGTGTCTTTTGCTTGCATCTAAATTTGAGGTTTCAAATGTTTTTCTTGGATTAAAAGGTTTATTTCCTGTAGCAATAGAATGAGATTGATAATTTTCATTTCCTTTCAAATAATTTATTTTCTTCCAGGTTAGATTTATTACCATTCTATGCTCGATTTGTGGCGATTTTAAATCCTTGTATGCCTGATGTAGCCACTGATCTTGTAACAATGCTTAAACAGGACTTCAAATTTCATGTATGTATTGCATTTTAATATATCACATATAAATATAATTGTTTTGGAGTATTTATTATGAAAATATCCTGTAATGAGTAATACTACTTATATTTAAAAGTTTATATACTCAAATGTACTACTTTTCATTTGTTACTATAAATTTTTTATTTTAGATTAAAAAGAAAGATCAGATTAATATTGAATCTAAAGTGAAGACAGTTCGATTTATTGGTAAGCCAAGTTTGATAATTTTGGTTTCCTGCTCTTATTAATATTTTTAGCTTATTTGTAAAATAGTGCAATACTTAAGTTATTAAATTTTTATGGTAATATTAATCTTTAATGATGCATTTACTTGCTCTATATTTTTAAACAATATTATAAATTTAATATATAGAAAATTATTACAGAAGTTGTTCATTTATTGTTTCTTTAAATTTGGTATTACTTTTCTAGTGAGAGCTATAAAACTTTTTGTTAACATTCATTGCAAAAATATTTTAAATCAAATTGGTGAACTGCCAGTTCGAGCTTCAAGCTAAATATTACTTGCCAAGCTTATGGCTTATTTTCAAAATACTTAACGTTCAATTATAAAGAATTAGAAACAAATAAGAAAATTCCAATCATATGATTGAATTAAAATTTTACTACTTTAAAATTATTATTGTAAATGTATTATAATCAACACACAGTTTCATTTTACTATATATTTTCATGGTATTTAAAATAAATTTTTTTATTGATTTTATATGAAACAAAATAATGAAAATAATTTTTAACCTTAAATAAAAATTTATTTCAATAATCAAACAAAGTGATATTTTATTTGTTTGTTAAATTTTCAAAGTTATGTGCAGAAAAAATTTCCTACTTCTATCTCTGTTATGTTATTATCCAAAATTCACAATATATGCATATTACTAATTTGTGATGTTATCTGAATTTGATTTATTTATAGGAGAATTAGTGAAATTCAAAGTGTTTCCAAAGTCTGAAGCCTTGTTCTGTCTTAAGGTAAAAAAAAAGTGAATTATTATTAAAAGATTAATAAATATAATTTTTTGAAATTAAAGTTTTCTTCTAGCATGCAAAGCAGATTTTTGAAACTTTGCATAAATGTCAACTATGTGTCACCTAAATAGTTTCAAGAATTAAATTTACTTATAAACTGCAAAGGAAAAGTTGCAATTGAGTTATATGTACCTTAATTTATGATGGCTATTTTATCAAATATTTCAAGATTTTGTGAAGGAATTATTGAAATTATATATTTTGATAATATGTAATTTTAATTATACTACAGAATTTTACAAATTATTTAAATATATAATCGTCTAACATTTTAATTACCAATATTGTAATTGTTTATTAAGAAATTGTATGATTCCATTGTAAAACTATGCATTGATAAATATGTGAGTTATTGAACAAAAAATTAAATCTTCAGATTTAAATTATTAAATTAAGAAATATTAGTTATGTTAATTAATAATTTCCTTTCTATTTTTATCATTATGGACTTTCCATTTTCCTTTTTCTTTTTTACAGTTACTATTATTAGATTTTATTCATCATCATATTGAAATGGCCTGTAATCTCTTAGAGACATGTGGTCGCTTTCTTTTTCAAGCTCCTGATTCTCATCAGAGAATAAAAGTTTTATTGGTATGTCTTTTAAATAATATAAGCATTTTTTTTTTGTGTGTGTAATTCAATGAAGATTAATTATTTTTTGGATTCTAGGTTAATAATTAATTTAATATAATATATAATAAGCTTTACCCAAAATATATTTTTAATACCTTTATCAATATACAGAAACTTAAGTAAGAAAATATGTATACTATTAATCATTCAAATAAAATACAGAATTTTCAAAATTGTATATATTCTGTAGCAAACATCTTTAGATACTACTAGTTAGATCATCTGTAAATAGGAATTATGAAAAGTTTTATTTATTTATTAAGGTTTGTAATTGAATTTAGTTTACATTGCATCACATTTGATAAATGTTAAGTATTACATTTTATTAAATTTAATTTTTTATACATAATCATTATTAAAGATATAATTATGTGTTTAATGAATAATAATTATATAATTTTAACTCTTCACAAAATGCTACATTGAAGGTCCTTAAAAATGATTAATTGTATGAAATCAGAATTTTTTTATTTAAATTATTGTAATAATTTTGTAAATATATGATGAATAAAATGTTAAGTTAGCATTGTTATTTCTCTTTGGAAAAAATTATGCTGAATTCTATTGTTTTTATAAAATAGAAAATATGTTTTGAAATTTTATTCAAATTTATGAAACAAATGTGCCAAGAATTATTTTACACACAAATTAATTTGTTAAATTTATCAAGTTATAAAAAATTTGTGGTTTGCATTCTGAAAATGTAAGTTTTATATCATGTTTGATCTTGTATTATGCTGATTTTATTAACTTCTAAAGAGCTATGTTGAAAATTTTTCATTGTATAGGAGCAAATGATGAGAAAAAAATCAGTTCTTTCCTTGGACAGCAGGTATACAACCATGATTGAAAATGCTTTCTACTATTGTAATCCACCTGAAGTAGCACCCGTAAGTGAAATTTTTTCTTCATCTGTTATATTAAGCTTGCTGTTACTATCTAACCTTCTAAATTAAATTCTAAATCTAATTTTTTGATCCCAGATAGTTAAAGTTGAGCGCCCTCCCATGCATGAATATATTAGAAAGCTTCTTTATCAAGATCTTGCTAAAACAAGCACTGACAAGGTAATGATATGTTTATTTTTTGATTAGTCAATTTCTCTCTTGATTTCTCAATTTCTTTGAACTTAAATATTCTTAATAGAAAAATTATGAAGCAAAATTATCATTCTATTTTATTTGTTTAATTTAGAAAAATAGTGACTGATATTTTATCAATTATATCATCCTAAATGAATTATATTGAATTATTTTATTTTTAATTTCTGTGTTCTTGAATTAAAATGGTATACTTTTCATATAGAGCGCTGAAAAGTACTCTACCTCTACCAAAGTGTTAAGACAAATGCGAAAATTAGATTGGGAGGATCCCGAGACTGCCGCTTACATAACCAAATGTTTGGTTGCTGTTTGGAATGTAAAATATTATAATATCCGATGTATTGCAAATTTATTAGCTGGACTTGTTGCTTACCAGGTTTTTTTTTTTTTTTTTTTTTTTTTTTTTTTTTTTTACTAATTTTGTATGAAAGGAAAATAAAATTTTAATTTTTGACTAACTTAATAAGTACCAGATTTGTTTAGTGAAAAATATTTTTCTTCCACAACTGTTGACATTTGAAAAATTTATGTATTAATGAAATCTTTTAGCTGAAAATTGTGTAATGCATTAAAAAAGAAACAAAAATGAGTTAATTTGTTACCCTGGATATGAATGCTTATATGTCTTAAGTTTATATATGATTTTCTACTAATAATATATTCATAAATAAAAAAGTTGTTTCTTTAAAGTGTAAATGACAACTGTCATCTTAATATCGGTACATTTTAATGGTTTATTAAGATAATTCTTCTTCAAAAATATTTAATTATATTTTCCATTTATAAATGTTAAAATGTGAATTAAACTAATGTTAGTTGAATGAAACTTATTTTATTATAATATTAACAATTTCAATAAATAACATGTTTCAGGATATCTGAAATTTAATGTATAAAAATATAGTATTGCCATTTTTTTCTGTAGGAGAATGTAGGGCCTCAAGTTGTAGATGGTGTTTTGGAAGATATAAGATTTGGCATGGAAGTAAGTTTAACATATTCTTGTTTATCTGGAGTAATTTAAATTTCATTTATTATATATTATATTAAAAATAATTTAGATAGCACTGTTTAGTTTTAATTTCTAAATACTTGTTTCTTCAACAGTAAAAAGAAATATTTTTATAACAAATATTATGAGGAAAAAACATGTTTTTAAACATATTACTCAATATTTTTAATTGTATTTTTCAACTTTTTGTTCAAAAATAAATTTTTCCATATTAAAATATTAGCAAAAAAGAATGAGATTTTAATTCTTTGTAACTACAAAATGTGAAGAATAAGATTCTATTGCTTATTATTTGTGGAAAACTTTTTTTCCTATTATTATTTAAAGACATTAATGGTATTGTTATTGTTTATAATTTCAAAATAGATTATTAATTAAAATATTTATTTAGGTAAATCATCCCAAGTACAATCAGCGTCGGGTGAGCATGGTGCGTTACTTAGGAGAATTGTATAATTATCGCATGGTTGAATCTGCTGTGATATTTAAAGTTTTATATTCTTTCATCTCATTTGGTGTAACATATGATGGTAAGCATGTGTTTATCATCTATGGTAGAATTCAAAAATAATAATTATAAAATTTGCAAAATTTTCAACATTTAACATATCTATTGTATAAACTCACAATGATCTGAAAAATATATTGGAGGTGCTCTGTTATTCATTTAAAGTACTTCCTGAAATAAAGCAAAGTTTAATAGGAATAAGTTTTATAAATACATCACTTAATTATTTGATGAAATGAATTGGTAATACTATGTCTTGATCATTTTTAATATAATTTTATCTGTATTCTCCTTACAAGAGTTTCCATTGAATATTTTTCTTTCAAAAGGACTCCTCGAAATTCAACATAAAATATTAAGATTCTTGAACTTATCATAAAAATTGTTAAGATTACTGATAGGACATTTTAAATGCATTAAATTATTGTAAACAAATTTAAACCAACCTGATCTGTTATAAACTTATGTTTAATAAACATTTTTAGCAATTAGATATAAATATGTTAGTGGCTTGTCACTCAACAAATTATATGAACTAAACCATTAGTTCTATTAACTAATTATTTATGTTAAAATTAAACACAAATAAAATTTTCTGTTTTATTAATAAACTACATATTTTGATTTTTTACTTATTGTTTAAATTTTTTGTACAAGTTCTTGTTTACTCAATATGTTAAGCTCATCTTGTTGACTTTCAACATTAAATTTCACAAATCAAATTTCTTAATGTTTTTTTAAACTCTTATTCTGTTGCTAGTCAAAATTATTATTCTGATCAGTATTTTTATATCAAACATGTGCATTCTCAGTAATTCAAAGTTTTTAGGAACAATATAATAATTTATTGATCAATATTATTGCAAAATAATTTTTTTATGTATTTCTTCATCTGCTTACCTTTTTTGTAAATACTTTCTTTAATAGGCTACTCTGAATTGGATCCACCTGATCATCTCTTCCGTATTCGTCTTGTTTGCATTCTCTTGGAGACATGTGGGCAATACTTTAATAATGGTTCAAGTAAAAGGAAGCTTGATTGCTTTCTAATATTTTTTCAAGTAAATAATCTTTAAACTGGCTTTTATATATTTGTTTCAATTATGTTGGCAGTTTCCATTTCTGTATAAAAGAATTTTTCTTATCAAAATATATTTTACCCCGTAATTTATTTATTTTTGCTTTAAATAAATAGAATAGATGATATATATGAATTATAATATACTAGCTGATAAATATATGGAATGACCAATACTGCAGCACAAAGTTTAAAATGCTTATATGCTACTTCCTAACTGCAATGTGAATCATGTTTATTTGTATGTTCACCTTTGCTGATTCCATTTATACCTTCAATGCACTTTGCAACATGTTCTAAATGAATTTAATATTTTAAATTTAAATTTATGATGGTCTCAAAGTCAAGTGAATTTAGCATCATTCTTCAATTATCATGTTTCATTAAGAAGCAATTTGGCATCAATAACTTTTCTTTAAATATGAGTCACTTTTCAGTCCAGAGTGTGCCTTGAGGTAAATGGAGTATGTGCCATTGAGTTTAGAGGATATTTGTTTTAGATCCTTTATCTTATTACTGTTAGCAGTTTCTTTAAACTGCTTTTATAGTATATAAACAACTTATCAAAACAAACCATTGATCACTGAAAAGCAATCCCTGGGTTGTTTTGATAAGTTGTTTATAGGATATAATCAATTTTCCGTAACTCATCGAGCATTATTTGCTGTGATAATGTGGGTAATCTTGTCCTAATTGATATCTAACATTCTCTGTCTCTTATAGTTTATTTCATATCTTAAAATGATTCTTCATCAACATATGATTACTTTGATTCAGTATCATCAAAGTTACACCAAGTCTTGAATTATAAGCCTAGTTATGACACTGTTAAAATCACTGTTCCTCCAGAAAAAAGTTTAGCAGTTTACTTTGATATCTGAGGCAGAGGGAAAAAAAAAAAAAAACTTCTATATTTGTATCTTTCTAGTTTTTAATCTTTTGAATGTTGATTTATATGTAAGGTTTTCTTCTGTTTTCTGCTTTACTTACATTGTTACTTATAAGTGCTTACATAGTTTTAAAATCATGTGTTCTCTTAATTTGATGTAGTTTTGAGTCCCATCTTGGACATGGATGTTTTCAAAATCCACTTTAAATGCTAGATAAACACTTTAAACTGAAAAATGACCATAGAGCCATAAACAAATCTAATAAACCAATCTCCTTATTTTATTTTCTTATTTTGTGTACTTTAATAAATTTATTTTATATTGTTCAAAAGGCTTCTATTTCATTAATAATCTTTCCAAGTAGTATCGTTAATAAATAAAGCATAACAAATTTTTTAAATATCAATGTTATTTAATGTCTCAGAAATTACAAAAATATCTTAGTAAATGCAAAAATATCTTAGTAATTCATGTCACTATTATTATTATTATTATTTAAATTATTTGTGCCCATAAAGTTTTATTTCAAGATTGAATATTAACTTTGAATATATCACATTTTTCTGATAATAATGCATAGTAATGAATTCTTTTTTAATGATTTATTTCTTAACAGTAAACTATATTAACTAAAATCACAATAAAATTTTAATCCATTGTTTTCAAAATTTTTAAAAATATTCTTAATTAGATTGTACACACAATATTATATATGTATCCTTAACCTTTTAACTGTCATGCCTGAGACATGCACTGGTGTTAGAAAATGTCACGCCCAAGTATTGATCGGTTTTTTTTTTTTATTTATTTTTTATTTTTGAGTGCATTATATTGTTATACCCAAATGCATATTAATACATGTTTATTCCGGCTTCATCTCTTTGTCAAACCCAACTGTATCTCGGGAAAAGTTGATGTGTGCTCAATTCATCAGATGGCAGCACTTTACTGACGATTTCAAAGGTTAGATATTAGAAATTCTTTTGTTCAAAGTGACAATTTGTGTACTCAAATCATCAAAATAACTTGACAGTTAAGGGGTTAATTATTTTTTTTAATCTGTTATGTTTGTTGTTCTGCACAGCTTTTTCAATTCTTTCAATGTTATTAACTTTTTTTAGCGATATTACTGGTATAAACGTTCAGCTGATATCTATACAGAAGATTTCCCATTTCCTGTGGGAATCAAATACATTGTTATGGATTTAATTACATTATTGAGACCAAAACTTAAGCAATATGAGAGTTTAGAAGAGGCAAATCAAGCAGTAGAAGATTTGATGAATGAATTGAAACCTAAAATTGGTAGAATAAAAAATTTTCTTTTCCTCAAAATCAATTTTTAATCAAATTTTTTTTCACATTATTTTGTATTTTTTATTCAACTTATGTTGTATATTTCAGTTTTAAATACATTTCTTTATTTAAAATTGAAATTTATATATCTTAGTAAACAGGTGTTTTTAAAGGAAAAATAATCCTTAATTTTATAATGTTGATTATTTGTTCAATGCCTGAAAAAAAATTAGACATACTTATAATATTTAATGGATTTGCAGATTATTTTATGAAGTGTTTTATATTTTTATGGATAATATTTATTAAGTGTGTTATCTCAATTTTTCCAGCTGAAGTTTGCCCAACAATTTTGGGAGAGGAAATCGAAGAAAAATCTAAAGAACCTCAATCCAGGGAAGAAAATCTTGGGCCCATTGTGGAGGAAGATGGTAAGCTAGAAAATCTCTGGAATTGCAACTTAAAAGAATCTAAGCTGAGTTCTAAGTTTATGATATCCATCCTTTATCTAATTTTGTGTAGGAAATCATCTTTCAATGAAATTGAAAATTTTTGACTTATAATAGTTTTATTAAGCATAATAAATTTCTTAATCTTTGTTTATTTTTATTAGAAAAAAAATACGTTCTTAAATGCAAAGCAAACTGTTTTAGATTAATTTTGCTATAGTTACAAATGATAATGCCAATCTTAATCATTAATGAGTTATAATCTTTTGTGAACAAAAAATAAATTGCTGTTTTTTTATTGTTATTTTTAAAGTATTCTTTAAATTCCTGAATATTAGTTGGTTATTTTGATTTTGGTAAAAAAAAAAAAAAAATTACAGTAAGGAGTACATTCTTAGGGCATTTTTAACTAATAAGGCCTTCGAAAAAAATTGTTAAGTGAGTTCTTTTTAATCAAACAAATTAAGAGTTTATATATTCTTGAAATAATCCTATCTACTATTGTTTTATTATATTTCAGAAGAAATGGACGAAGATATGCAGAGTGAAGCAAGTCCAGATGAAACAGATACAGATGGTTTTAGTGGCAGCCAAAGCCAACCACTTGAGGTATGTGCATTTTTTATTTATTTATTTATTTATTGCTTATAAATACCATTTTCTTGTATCCATCTTTAACTAAATTCAATGCTATTTCGAAAAAGATATTTTAAGAACATTCTGTTTTAATCAAAAGAGCAGTTTTGAAGAAGTTTAGTATTTAATGTTTTGCAAATAAAATTCAGTTTTTGTAAGATGAATTGAGAATTTTATGATTTTAGTATTGTACAAAAAATAAAGTTTTTATTATTTTCTTTACAAAATAAAGTTTTTATTATTTTCTTAAGATTTGGGCGTGAAATCTTTCATAGTTTAATCTACTGATTGTTCATTCTCTAAACTAGATCACTAATGTTCTGCTAAATTCTGCAACCATTTTCCTAATCCAATTATGTACTTAAAAAGGAAATGTTATTTACTTTACCAAAATGTCAAAATCAGTTTTTAAAAAAAAAAAAAAAAAAAAAAAAAAAAAAATTATGTGTTATCTTTTTGTTGTATTTGAATCATTTTCAGATAAATTGAAAAATGTACCTGTTAATTAATTATCAAGTAATTAAGAACTGGAAAAATTGCATGTTCAAATTCTAATTTATTTCAATTAATTTTGGTCATCATAATTTTAGCATGATTTAAGCTTCATATATTCTTTAAACTAAATATGATTAATTAAACTGCATTTCATACTTATATTTTGAGTAATATTTTGATATTAGGATGAAAATGAAGTGAATAGCAGGCATGGCATGTCTCAAAGTGATGATAATACCGATCCTATATATGAAGGCTCAGAAGATACTCCTGTTGTTCGCCCTGTGACCAAACAAGTGCAGTGTGCAGAAGATGAAGATTTCATGACAGCTTTTGACAAGATGCTTTCTGAAAGTATATTGGTAAGAATTTTTAAGATTTTATTTGAAGCAATTAAGAAATTTTTGTTATATTTTGTATTAAGGCCAATGAGTTTTACTAATTTATTTCTTTTCTACTCATCTAAATGAAATTTTAAAAAAAAAACATCAGTTGATATAATTGAATGTTTTAAAATACTTCCTTGTTCCTGCAAATTATTAACTGCTTGAAATATTTAAAATTTCCTCTAGCATCGTAATCAAGAGTCTGTTAAACCGCAAGTAGATATTGTCATCCCAATGAATATTAAGGGAACAACAAAGAAAACGGGTATGTTTTAGTTTTAGTAAATTTTTAATGTACCTATTTAAAAATGTCTTCTTTTTGTACCTTGTTAAATTAAAAAAAATTCTGTTTCTAATAATTTTAAATTGTTAGCAATTTGCTCTATTAACTATGTTCATATTTTATGTCTCTAAATATAATATTATTATGCAATCATTGATTCCGTGATTCAATTTATTATTGTTTTATACTCAGAATTTCATTTTAAATGCACAAAATAAAATTAACACAGAAGTATGTCAATACTTAAGGTAAATGATCATTTTAGATTGCATTTGTTATTTTACTTTAGCATAATTTTTTTATCATGCTTACAATTCTGATTAGACAGGTTGCGAATATAATTTTGAAAAAAATGAAAAAATGTTTTACTAATTCTAAATAAGTGAATTTGGTTTTCAATGCAAAAATAATTTTTGGTTATCACATTTAAATCAAAATTTATGTATATCTTAAAATTTTTCCTGAGAATTTAAATCAGAAATTCTTGAAGTTTAACAGAAATTTTTGTATAAAATTCCTTACTAAAATTTTTTTAATGCTAATTTTTTTTAATAAAGGTTTGAGCGTTTTTTAAAATTTTTATTTAGTAATCTTTTTATAAAAAGGATTTTTTAAAAAAAATTCAAAGTTACACACTTTAAAAATTATATTTAGTTATCTTATGGTTCTATTACTCTTTTAAAACCAATCAGTTTAGTATAGAAATGGATCAAAATGTATTTTACATGATAGTAATCAAGAAATGTAAGCCATTAATTAGTCAGTTGACTCCTCTGTAAGAAAAAGTAGCAAAGTGTGTCTCAAAAACAATGTATCACTTGCCAAATTTGAAAATCATAGTAAAAAAAAATTGTTTCATTGAAATATTGTTTGAAAGAACTGGAATATTTATTTGCAGAATATATTTACACTGGCATTTGAAATTTTTGTATAAATACTTATTAAATATGCGTTCAAATTTTTTTTATGATGTAGATTGCACTCTGTTTAGAATGCTAGCATTAAATAACTTAAGAGTATAATGACAAACTTTTACCATTTGAAAAAAAAGATACCTATATCCCATTGTTAATGAGTCCCATTTAACTGCTGGTTTAATTTTGAAGACACCAAATCAGATCCATTTAAAAAATTTAGTCATATGAAAGGCATTTAAAAGTTATAATCAAACCCCTGATCTAGATGACATAAAATAGTTTTCTACAAGTATTTTCCAGAAGTAATCAGTGTATCAAACAAGAACTCTACTTGGTTTCAAATATTAAAAATTGTCTAACAAACAGTTTTCCTTACAGGTTTTAGTTTGAACCTTTTTTGAAAACTATAAAAGGATAGGAATGCATAGTCAAGTACTTACAAGAAAATCACCCAGTTTTGCCTAAAATGCAAAATTTTATATGGAATGGTGTAGAAAAGGAAGGCATTAGATATGTAAGAAATGTAGTCAGATGAATCATGGATAATGTAGTCAGATGACTCATGCTACATCTAATTTTGCACTAATTGAAGATGTTGAATTTTGAGAGTTCTCTTCAAAGATATGAAATCATCTTGTCTTACTCACACTTTGCAAGAATTTGATGAGAGTACCATTATATCGAAGTTATCTACCATCATTTCCCCTTTCCATGGCTACCAAGGTCTTCTCATCTAATAATAATGGATTTCTTGCTAACAGGATTTTCTGAAATCCAAAGTGTATCAGTTTTGTCTGTAAACTGCATCTGATTTGAAAGATGTCATCAGAACTGTGATTCAAGAGATTCCTATTATCATGATACATGCTGCCGTGCTATCCACTATATGCCTCATGACAAGTCTCATCATGTGTAAAGGAAGTCATGTGGAGAATTTGAGAAACATTATAAAATCCTTTAATTTATGCTGCTTTTGTGTTCTTATTGGTTGTGTTCTCACTTTTAGTCTATATACCGCCAATGATTTTCATGCTACAGTTGCCGTTTAAACACTGTTTAGGGTCTTTCATAATGGAGATCACATTAAAATGCAAAAGGCTTGGTGTTGCTATTTGATATTTTCAAGATTTTCTCACTGTAGTGTGTGTGTGTGTGAGAGAGAGAGAGATCATTAACTTGAATAATGCATTTCCACTGTTTAGGTTATTTTTAATACATTCTATATTTATATTGAATTTTTCTTGCATAATTTTTTGTGTTAGGTCTTCATACGTAAATATATTTAAAAAAGCTCTGTGTTAGTATAAAGTAAAATGTATTTATGTAAGGGTAAAATGTTTGTTATTTTAGGAAATTTCAAAATTTGTGATTTAAAAAAATATATAAATTATCTTAAAATATCATTTATCTAAGTAAGATATTAAAGCAGATGTATATTTTTGTCATTTTAGTTTCTGTATTGGAAATGCGGGATACTGAAAAACCTACAATGAATTTTGTTTTGATGACAAGAAGAGGCAATAAACAGCAAGTATGTATTTTTAATATTTGTTTTCTTGTATTAAACATTATATTACCTAGTATATCCTAATAGCAAGTTTTGAGTATTTTGTATCACCAAACTGGCAGCCAAATAGTTATGTGTGCTCTGAATTTAAGTTCAATAGCTGGTTATGGGGTCAAATTTTTGGTTACTTTAGGAATGGATATTTGTGATGGTTTGGAATCTGCTGTAAGCTGTAAGTCACAGTTTAATTAATCCTCTTGAACAAAAAGTGCCTTTTGTGCGACTAACAAACCAAATATGTTTGTAAATTAAATTGTTTTTACAATTTGTGATTTTTAGTATTTTACAGCTTTCAAATTTTTAATTTGAAAATTACTGATATTATTTTAATATATGATACATTATGTTCAGTTTGTGATAATGATATATGAAGATGAACCTTTAATCAAGATATTTGCCAAAACTTCAGGCAACCTGACATAGTAAATATTATCAAAAAACAATATATGAATCTCTTCCTTTTATATAGAATTAAAAACACAATTTTAATAAAGCTCTCATTGATCAGAGCCCACCAGAAGACAAGGAAGTCTGTTGATTGGCTCAATTTTGTTTGTAAAAACCAAACTTGAGGGAAATTGTTTCTGTGTTGTCATGGATATGAGCAGGTTGCATAAACTGATTGAAATCACCTTAGCGAACAGCAAACTGTTGTATTCACAAGAAAAAATAACAATTATTAATAATTAGTTTGAAAACCTATATAAACTATCAGAATATCATGTAAATCACATTAATTTCTTTTTATAAAACATTAGCTATGTTACTTAGTATTGATGAGTTGACATCTGAATAATTGCAGGTCTAAATTTTCATGAATTTAATTCAACTTCATGCACTACAAATCAGCAGCTAAATAGTTAGTACTTAGCATTCAATTTAACACTTCATGAATTCATTTTTCATTATGAGCAAGTCTATTTATGGTGCTTCTGAATTCATTTGAAATTATGTGTCAGTTGAATTAGTGATAATTTACAAAGAAGTGACCATTGAATAACGACTAAACCACCACATACTTTGAACATGGAATTTTATTATCAATTTTAAAGTTTATTTTCCCCTTTGAGATCAATGCCAAAATTGAAAGAGTAGATCCTCTGGTGCTGCCATCTATCAGAGGTTTTGAAGAGCAAAAGTCATACTTTCACCTTTGTAGTGCTCTGATTAAATGAAAGACGCCCCCAATTGACTTAAATTTGCATAGCCGAGGTATAGCGAGCTTGCCTTCTCCAAGTGTCATTAGTAACAACAACAACAAATTTTATTTTCCTCTCAAGTTACCCTTGTATGTGGAAAATAACTGTAGTGTGACAAGCAAACTATCAATTTTTTCATATAGCATCAAACACACTCTTTATTTAGTGTACATAATTTCATTTACTTTATTATAATTCTTTTTAATATTTCACTATTTTAGCTACATTTTCATATAGTAAATTCTTTATTATTAAACTTCTAAAAATAATCCTTATAAAACTCATGTATTTACTATATCAATAATTTTGAATGATGGAGAGGTTTTAACACAATAGCTATTTATACTTTTGCAGTATTTTTACAGAATTTATTTATGTTAAAATATTATAAAATTATTTCATTATGTAAGTTATACAAATTTTCTTCTATTTTACAGTTTAAAAATTTGTCTGTACCTGTTACATCAGAATTGGCACAAAATCTGAAGTATAGAGAAGAAGTATGTTTTTATTGTGATTTGGTAGAAAGTCTAACTGTAACCTGCAAGGATTAATTTAATTCTTATCTTTTTTTATAAATATTTGTTTTTAAATGATAATTTTAAATTATAAAAGATTAGTTAATTTATAAAATTATGATTTTTTGTTTTGTTTACCATAGTAAATATTTTAATATGATTTTGTAATAACTCTAAATATCAACATATTTAATATTTCAATGCAATAAAATCATGAAATGTTAAAATTAAAAAATGTTAAATGGAATATTAAAATTAAAAAAAAAATTTTTAGTTGCAAACTGATTTGTTGTATAAAAATACAAAATAGTGACTTTAAAACTTTTATAATATTGATTTAATTATCGTATTATTTTAAAATGATCGCTTCATATTGAATGCCAAAATGTTTTGAAAATAATACATTTGATGTATTACCTATAACATTTATTTTTGCTCACTTGTGTTATTTGGTACATAGAATTCTTAATGCTTACTGGCATAAGTTTTTTCAGGATTTAATAATGTATCTAATGAGTAATTATGTAATTTTTCATAGGCTGAACGAATGGAAAAACAGCATGTAAAATTGTTGACTCTCAATATTAATGAAAGACAAGAGGAAGAAGATTACCAAGGTAAATTATTTTTTTTTATTTCCTTCTTTTTTTGTTTAATTTAATGTTAAAATAAACTAGATTTAAAAATATTCATGTACATCAAAATAACCTAATAAAGTTCATGAGAAAAGAATTGCCCAATATTTTTATCACAATATTAAATAGTGTAAAGTATTATAATCTTAGGTTTATTATCTTAAGTATATGACATATATTTCTGATTATTCTTTCTCTTAAAGAAATGCTGGCTGCTCAACAAAGACCTTCTGTAATGAACCTTAATCGAGATCGACGGCAGAAATATCATCATCCAAAGGGTGCACCTGATGCTGACTTAATTTTTGGCAACAAGTAATTATTGTTCATATTTAATAAAGAAACCTGAAATGTATTTCTTCATAAGTAACCACAACTTTCATTATTTTCAAAATGCGTAGCTTTTAAATGCTAAAACATTTAAAAAACTATTTTAGCATACCAATTGCTGAAATATAAAATTTTATATTCTTAATTTCCCACACATCATAGTGTTTTTCTTATATAAAAATATTCTTAATTATATTAAAGTATCCTTAGTTTTGTAGTAGAAATTATTATTAGGAAAAATTCTTAATTAATAGAATGTTGTATTTTATTTGAATTACTAAATTTGATGCCTTCATTGGTTTTGCTTTCACTTTTTCATCTTTAAAATTGTTTTTCTTACTTTATTAGGATAATAAAAATTTTGCGAGCCTACAGTATGCAAAGTGGTTCAAATGTTGGTATAAAATTTAAAAAAAAAAAAATTGTGAATAATTTTTTTGTAATAGGGGAATTTTGTCAGATATTGTCAGTAGATACAGATCTTCAATTAAAGATTTCAGGTGTTATTAGTTGTGGTTATTTATGAATCTGCTATTTTAAGACTTTTTAACCTATTTGTATTACATTTACTAGTTTACACTGAATATTAATACAGGAATATATATATTTTTTAAAAATTAGTTTTCTTTGAAGAGTCAATTATAGCTGGGTACATTGCCATTTGAATATCCCAAATAAATTATTATGTTTCAGAACATAGTAAAAGAAAAGTGACAAACTGATAATTTTCCAATTAGTTCATTATCAGTTTTTCTTAATTTCCTTCAGTATTACAGTTAAATTATAAATTCACAATATGTAAAATATTTTTATCACACATTTTTATGTGCATTAAATTATTTTTGTGTTAAAAATTAATGCTTTGAATGTGTTAATTGTTTATTTAAACATTTATTGTTCTGAAAAGAATTAAAAATTCAAGTTTTATTTAAATAGAAATCCATTTTTTCCATCACTTGATTTTTTTTTTTTCTTCAATATAATAAATAGTATTCCTGAAATTATTGCCACTATGTGGCTTTAACAAATGAAAGGTATAATTTATGTTGAATATACATATACAAGAATCAGCATGTGTGTCTTATTTTGCATGGAACAACAATCTAGTGTAGTGTGTAGTGTTGTAGACATTCAGAAGTAGTTATTTTCTAAGTGAGAACTTTTTTTAAGGTAAAACAACTGAGACCTGGCTATCAATACTTAAACCTGACAAACAGTTTTAAATTTAGTGTTCTCAGCATTGACCACAAGTGCCATTTGGGAAAAGAACAAATTGAAAAGAATGGTTTTGGTAAGTTAGCAAACTGCCTTAGCTGTTAGTTTATTAACAGATCTGAAGTAAATTAAAGCCAGAAAAACTGGAAATATTTTGTCAAGTACACAATATGTATACATTTTTCAGAAAACAATATATAAATAGCAATTTAATGATATTAAACAAAATCAGATTTAGGATATTTAAGATTAGATATAAATGAATATTTAAAATAAATTTTTTTCAAAGTATATTCATGCATATTTATTTGTTTATATTTTGCTTAGAATTTTTCTGAATGTAACATTCTGTTTAATTATATGCTGAAATTTAAATTTACGGTTGTTAATTACTAGTGAAATATTTTAATCCTGGGTTCATTTTTATAAAAAATAAAAAAAATAAAAAAATCATCGCAAATAATTTATTTTATGTTACACATTTTGCTCTTTAATTTATAAATATTTAATAAATTTACATTAATTGAATATTAACCTTTTATGGTATTTGTATTTCATGAAAATATTGTAAGAACAATTATTCTAATCTTTCTTTTATTTATAATAGTTCTCCAAAGAATTGTTGATATTTGTGACCACTCAGGTGTTAGTATTTGTGGCCAGATGCTCGACTGCAATTACTAATATACTGCTGTCAGGTGATAAATGGGACTGTTTGTGCCAGATATTTACCCGCCGCCAAAGAAATTTTTATTCCTGCCAAAAATTAAGGTGCCTGTGACCTATGGACACATGATGAGTCATCATTCTGTGATTTTACATTGTACAGATTTTTTTATTAAATTGTATAATAAATTTTGTTTAAAAAGTTAAATATTTTTATATGTGTTATTTCGTACTGTTCTTATATCACAAAATCAACATAAATTGTCATTTATTTAATTCAATGTGGGAAAAATCTATGTAATGTTCCGTTTTTAGTTGTTCACAGTATTGAAATATTTTAAGCTAAAATATTTTTGTGTGAATGTTTATTGACATTCTTTCTGCTAAAAAAAAATAATTCTATTCTCCCATTCTAAAATTGAAATTTTAAATAGTAAATTTTGCATAAAATTGACTATCCAATATTTAAAGTTATACATTTTACAAATATTCTATAGTAATGATATATACTAAATTTGAATTATAAAAATAATTTTTAGATTTTCATTCAAAGCAAATGTAAATAGATTGCAAAACCCAACATTAAAATAATATATAAGAACCAAACTTATTTTGATTACTATTTTTAAAAATCTAAAAACTCCTCCTGATTTAAGTATTAGCATTATTTCAATTTTTCCCATTGTGAAGCTCCATTGTTTCAAGTAGCTACCTATCGAATTAGCCCTCATGTGCAAAAAATTACCATTGTGCGACAAAAAAACCAAAATCATATTCATCTTTTTTATTTTCAAGATTTGGACTTAATATTCAAAGTATAATACCAAATAACAGCGAGTCCTTGCAATTTGTCCTCACTATAAACGTAAAACAAAGACTTATTACATTTAATGAGGAAAATTTAAACCTTATACTCTTTATCTATCCCCATCTCTTAATAATTTATTTATATAATTAAATGGATTTTATTCATATCTTACATTATATTGAGACATTATATTCCTAGCTCCTATAAGTAGTGCATCTCATATTGAAAATTTATGTTAGTACTAAAATTGATTAAGAATTGCCCATTTAAATGAAATAGTAATATTAGCTCAGAACCTTTTCATATTGCGTTTGCAATCCATTTTCATTATTGTTAATATTTATTTAGTATGGTTATGTTTTCTAATCCTATTCAACTTGATAAAGTATGCATGTGTTGTTGCACCAATTTACTTCCTTGTAAGAGCCCTCAGTTGGGGTCTACCAGTAATTGGATAGAGCCCAGTCCAGTACTAGTCTTAGTAATTTAAAAGCAGATACCAAGACCTCTAATGCTTGACCTGCCACTCCCAGAGCAATTATTTCACTTAGAAGACATGAACTATTGAACATGCCCCTGCTGTCTTTAGTGAACGCAAATAATTTTCAACTAAACCTGGATTCAAACTCACCACCTACTGATAATGAGAATGATTCCCTAACCAACCAGTATTGAAAATTCACAATTAATGCAAGTTCCTTGATTCCAAGAAAGCTAATCTATCCATTCTTAAGATTCAAACAACTTAAAATCGAACTTTGTTTTTTGATAGTGGATCTATTTTGATTACTTCATGATATATAGAATTGCATAACATGACATTAATTTATCCAAATTACATATCTATTAAATTTTTATAAGCATAATTATTCCTATTACATCATAGTGAATACATGTTTCGAGTTGTGTGTAAATTAGTTTTGAAATTCAATGTCACATCTTTCATCCTCTAATCAACCTATAATTTTCTGTGATATATTTGACAGCTTCAAAGTTGCATATCAAATTATTTTTCCATCATATTATTTTAAAAAAGTTACAAATTTTTTTATTTGCATTCATTTCTAAAATATTTATACTAGACTTATGGTCTAGTGGCAGAACAGCGCTCTTCAAAGCATAAGGCTCTGCGTTCGATTCTAACCATAATTGAAAAACGAGAGATAAACGTCGCCCTTCTACAGTCACGCCTGTCGGGGTTAATGTTTGAGAGTTTACCAGGTTTTCTTCGCGACACTTGAAAGTGAGCCACTATGAAAAGTACTAACAGTACGCTGATGCTAAAATGCCTTACTTTGATCTTTATGTTGTATTCCAAACAGTGTCAAAATTCTTGCTAAGCATCGTTATGTATAATAGTTCTACAAACTACTGAGTGTACCACATCCGCCTGTAGCGATCATGATAATCCTTCAGACTTCTTAAATAATTTCATTTCTAATGCCTGGCTGCTACTAGGATTCTCACCTTTCAACACTACAAGTAGTGAAAGTAATGGTATGGTGGTGCACTCAATAAGTGTGTCATCGTTGTCCCTAAAGTGGATGAATCTTCAGGATTTAAAAGCGAGGACTCAGCAGAAGACTCCCATACTTTGCTTGCCACTCTCAGATGTACCATTTCACATGGAGGATATTGTGACCAGGATGCATTTAACATGCCACAGCAGTTATCAGCTATTGGATAGACATTGAAATTCACTACTGTCCGATAACGGGAATGAACACCCTGACCAACCAAGCCACAGCAGCTTCTCTTAAATCATGTCCCATTTCTTTGAAGATAATAAATTTTTATGGAATAAGTGATTTTTTCAGGGGATACAAAATGTGTCAAAAGTATTCGAATTGTTCAGGAGGTGAAAATTGATTCATTTTATCCATTTTGCATTTAATAAAAGTAAATTTTTAGTAACTGATATTATCAGTTGATACTGTGATAATTTGGTCAATTACTATAATTGGGTTCATGTCCAGAGAATGCTCTGGCTATTCCATTCACACGATTCCTTCTTACAAAAGGAAATCATTCTCCAATATATTCACCACACAATTGTCCATGAGCGTGGAGTTCTTTCCAATTACTGCAGCATAAAAGACTAAGAATTTAATCCTTATGACCGATCAGAGCTCCATTTCCAATTATATGTTGATCGGTGCGCCCTGCAATACAGATACCAGGATAGATAATCGCTCCCCACCACCAAATATGACACTGCATGTACGAACACAAAATTGTTTTTAGCACTATGTTCAATCTAGATAAAAATATGTCTTATCAGAATAAAGAGAAAAAATATCATGTGAGAAAAAAATATTGCACCAGTCAGTCATTTCCCTTTCAGTTCACATGTTATTGCCCACTCTCTGTGGGTGTGATAGTGTTTTGCTGTTAATGTAACACCATTGATCGGCAAACATACAGCCCCACAAGGTGATGGCGGTTTCTAACAATTAATGTCAAGATTATGGTACCAGTAGCCGAGCTTAGATGTTGAAAAATGACATTCATTTTAGCATCTCCGAGTCGTTAGTATTTAAATAATGATCTTCAGTAGATGTTGCACTTCTAAGACTTGCCCTGATCTTCTGCATGCATTTTCAGCCTCCAAAAACGGTTCCAGATCCTGTAAATCACACTGAAATTCCAACAGCCACTGCCGCTTCGTATTGTCTTTTTTTAACAACCCCCTTTAACCAACTAACAACTGTCCAAACTTCTGATTCGATTAAATTAATTCGTTCAGACTTCACATTCGTCTTACAACATGCTTATTGAATATCATTCTTTTCAACTGTCTTGTTGAAAGCCAAATCTCATTCACTGCCACTAAAGAATCGTCTTTGAGGTCAAATTCAAACTTGGCATACTGAAAATGTGTGAAAATTTTGCATTTGTGACTCTCTTCCTCAATTTTATAGGCCGAGCTGGCAGCCAAATGGTTAGCGCTCTTGACTTCGGTTCAACTGTTCATGAGTTCGAATCCAACCTTGGGCATGGATGTTTGTAGTGGTTCGGAATCCACTTTAAATTATAGGTCCAGGTCTAATTAGCCCTTATGTGCAAAAAATGACCGTTGAGCGACAAACAAACCAAACTTATATTTTGAGAAAAATTTGCTTATATCGTTATTTTTTTAAAATTTACAATATTATTTTTTTGAGCAGGGTATTTCGTTTCAGATATCCATGTTAATTTAAACTGTTTTATAATGCTTAATGCGGATTTTGATATTTATTGAACTGTTTTTAAATAATTGTCTACTTTGACAAGGATTTTTTATAGCATTTTCCTTATCAGCTGAGTTAAGAAAATATATTTAAAAATATCAAAAAATAGTTTTTAAAATTTATTTAGGTTTTGATAATTTTGAGTAAAAATAAGTCTTTTTTAATAAGTGTTTGGTGTTAGTGATGAGAATATTTTTAGGTTTGTTTTCAGTGATTATTATTTTTTTATAATTAAGATAAATTCATTTTTGCATATATATAGATAAAAAAAACAATAAAGATAAAATTATTTCACTGCTTATTTTAAATACGCCCTTTTATAGCAATTTATTTTTCATCGGTCCTGTGGTCGATCGTTGAGCAGTTACCATGGGGTAATGGTATGGAGAAAATTGCTTCCCCATCCAGATCAATATCATACTTTCACCTTCGTGGTGCTTTTGTTAAACCAAAAACGCACCCTACTGACTTAAATTCACATAGACACATGGCATAATGAGCTTGGCTTGCCCAACTGTAATAAGTAACAACATTTTTCATCAGATTAATGGAGTAACTTTTCTTTTAAATTTAATTCTCTCAGTACAATTTTTTTAGTAATAGTAATCTTAAAACTAAATATTTTAATGTGATAATCTTATTATCACTTTGAAATATATAATTTTTAAAAAAATAATTGAAAAAGCATTTCAAAGTAGATTTTAATACGTAACATTTAGTAGGTTATCATTCAATGACATTAAGAAAAACTATGTTTATAGTTAAATGTTCAGTCAACAATGCATGGTTTTGATGCTCATTTGAGGAATGTGTTTATAACCATTTAAAATCTATCTTTCAAAAAGCTATATGAAAAGATAAAGGCAAACTTAATTATTCTAAAAGCACATTCAACACTGCATAATGGATTAATGCTTTGTAATGCTTTTGAAACATTCATTATTCTTTAATATTTCGTGTTATTACTTTATTGAGGATTATATTTATAAATCACTAGTAAGCAAATTCATCAGTATTCCACTTTAACAGATGTGCAAAAATAAATAAAAATTCCAACATCTTACCCCACTAGCTAAATAGAAAATGATATTAAACCAAGTCTTCCATTTCAAAGAGCATTATTTCTTCCACAACAAGGCTATATTTATTACCCTTAAAATGTGGTTAAAATTTAAAAAAGAAAATATTTAACTAAATGTATGATGAAATTGATAAAATAATAAAAAATTAGCAAAATTTTATTATATACATTTATTAAAAACATAAAAATGTTTTCAGTTAGCTAATGAGCGCTACCAGTCATTATAATCATCTCCCCTTAGAGAAGAAAGTAAGACATCTTGAACTGGCCTTCGAGGATTGCATTCTAAATCTGTTTTCAACACACCAATTTCCGACAACATCCATTCTAACTCTACAAAAATACAAGAAAATTGCTTTAAAAATCTAGTTTCAATTTACACTTTTATAAAGAATATTACAAATGGAAATTATTTTGTTTAAATAATTTTAAAAAAGCAATTACTAAATTTTAAAAATATTTACACGCACTTTTCCTAGATTTATAATTCAAAATACATTTTGCTTCTGCCAATTTCCAATGTATACATATGATATTAGTGGAATAAAAGAAAAAACAATGTTTACCATCAGCTTTAAAATTGAGGTTGCCAAAAGCTTCTGGTCCAATAAGTTTCTCCTTTAATTGCCCTTCATAATAGATGAAAAGTGTAGGAAGATTTTTATCTGGATAACCTTCTATACAAGTATCTGAAATACTTCTCAAAAATTTCACAGCAGGAAATTTCCTTGACAATGAGATCATGTAATTGTTGATCATTGAGCATAAAGGTATTCTGAAAATATACATTTCTTATATTGTTTATGGGGACAAAATATTAAAAAATATGCAATTATAAATAAATAAAAAAAAAACTTTTTTTAAACAGACTTAATTTAATTAATTTTTAAACATAAAAAAGCTTTTTTTTTTTAATTTAAAGTACTTTCTTTTAAATCCAAAGAAAACGTGTTTTAAAAGAAAGGTAACTTCAGATAGCTATGCAATATATTTGAAATTAAAATTTTTAAAGCTTTAATATAGTACTTTCAAATTTAATTCACTCTTTGGTTGATAAAATGAACTCTACTCCTAAAAAAGAATATATAGAGGGTGTTCATACATTTTTGTAATGATTTTGCAAAGACATATATAAAATAAATATAAAAAATTTATTTTCTAATATATTAACAATTTGATAGTCCTTTCTTTGAATTATCATATACATCTTGATTTCCAAGATAAAAGACCTATTTTTTAAAATATCAAGGATGGTATTATTTCATTCCTCCAGTTTTCCAGAGTTCATCAATGTTTTGGGATGTCGCTCATAAAGAATTTGTTTTAATTGCTCAAATGTAAGGTAATCCATAGTCAGAGGACTTGGGCGAGACGCATTTAAAGCTTCAACTACTATTTCTTAATTTTCGAGAAATAGAGCAGCATATTTTGGGGGGGAATCACTTGCAGTCTTATTCAGATGGAGCTAAACACAGTGATGATTGTTTGGATAAAGGGATGGGAATTTCCTCTTTGAAAATAGGAGGAAATTACTATTTCAAGCCAGTCACATTTTTATTTTTAAATTAATATTTAGATCCAAGGAGAAAAGCAAAATTATAAAAACGTATGAACACTCTCTGTAAACATTAATCAGAATTAATAAAATACTTCCTCTTTTTAAATATTCACTTCAAGCAATTCAATGATGTTCAGATACTTAAAAAAATTTACTCCATTTTGTCAATATTAGATATACTCTTTTCATTTAATTAATTGAAAATAAAGCTTTCAAGGGAAGAAAAACTGCATATCAAATCCAATAACTACAGAAGTATTTAACACATTCATTTATGCATTATTCAATATATTTCATTCATAATATATTTCATTTGTACCATTGATGAAACTTCAATTACATTTTACATAAGACCAACTGAATGGAAAAAAATGTGAAAGTGTTAATATAATGATTTTGAAACTGAGACTTTAAACCTATTAAATGCAACTGGAATAGGAAAGACACTCCAGATTATTAAAAGATTTGAAACCAAAATCTAATAATCACAATTGCTAATTAAATTTCATAAGCAGTGAAATATTTCAATCCTTTATTTTTATGTAAATTATATGGAGTTTTATTTGATAAAATGTAAAAATGTTTTTAAAAAATGCTGCAGTTTTTAAATATTTTAAGAACAATCAAATTTGGTGAAAAGAGATTATGTGTATATATATATATATATATATATCACAATATTTGACTAGAGAGAAGTAACATTACTGTGAGTACTGTTTACTTCAGCAGGGTGCCAATGGAATGACAGCATATTTAATCCAATACTCGGAACATAAGATTTTTTGGAACATTGGAACCTTATCTAACACTTCTGCACGATTAAAATGTATAATTTATCTGATTTACAAAAAGGATCAGACTTTAGTATTAAAGATGGAGGTATTTTACAAAATACATGATTTATGAACTGTTCAAAAGCAATTGTTAAAAAAAAAAAAAAAAAAAAGCTCAATTTATTACACACCATATTTTATTAACTTAAGTGAATATTGTTTGAAGTGGAATGTGAAAATTGAATGACAGGATAATGCAATCAATCTGATGGATAAACCTTAGGCACAACTATATTTACTAATAACTTGATTTTCACACTCAATGTTTGGAACCAGGTGCAAGTTAAGCTGCTGGCTGAATAATTTGCATGGTAACAGTGGGACTACAATTTAACAACAGTCCATCGCTGCATCAATTTAAAAGTGATACTGCGATGGACTGCTTTTCTTAAGCATTACAACCTATCACAAGCCAGAACGGTCTTAGTAAGTGTTATTTAGAACCATCTGATGCTATAGTCCTCCATTGGGCCATTCCTATTTTATAAATAAAAAGCAATGAAAAATAAGTATAATTAACCAAATAGTAATGAAAAGTTATTAAAATATTTTCTCATTACTATTTGGTCACCTGTTACTATATTTGCATATTTCCTTTTTTACTTCTCTATGAAAATTACTTTTTGAAACTGAATTTGAATTTAAATTTGTGAATTTGTCTAAGCTGTGATAACATACATTTTAACTATTTTAATGATATTTGGATCTCTGAATTAACTTTATATGTGTGTATTAAAACAGATTCTCCAAATACTAATAGCTTTAACTATGCAATACATTTTTCTCAAAATTTTCAAATCAAATATAGCTTGATTCTTGTGGCGGTTTCAAGGAGGAAAGTTTCAGTTACAACCTTTCTGGTTCAGATGATTATGTCAGTGGCATTTGTATATGTTAATATATCTATGAAATTTTGGAATATTGTTTACTGGATTTGTATTAGTCAGTTATTGCTTTTTTCAAGACGATTTTAAAGAACTGAAACTCACCTTTTACGTCCTTTTTCTGTATGAAAACATTTGAAATTTGTGTCTAATTTAATTCTATTGAGGGTTACCTTTGTAAAGTTCATTGAGTTTTATGTTTGCTAACAGAAATGACTACAATTAAATGTTACATGCAAACTTCGGAAATTAATCCTCCACTTTCAGAAATAAAAGAATAACAAATCTTAAATTGTAGTTCAAGATTTTAATTTATTACAATCTAAATATCCTGAATTGTTACATGCATCTTCTTGCTACATAAACTATATTTAAGGTTATAATTTCAACACCTATGAATTCTGATAATAATATTGAAGATAACTTCACCAATTACCATGCACTTAAACAATTTGCAAACTACACTGGAATATTTATATGAGTTTAAAAGAAAATTGAACATTGCTGCATTTAAAAAATTTAGAGATTTACATTTCTGGAAAAACTACTAAAGAATTTATATTGGAGATAAAATCCAAAGGCAAATATAATTTGGAGTGTATTGTATTTTAAATGATAAACTTAAATCAAGGGAGAAGAAAATTGATATAAGAGAAGGAAATTGAGAATCTTTTTTCTTGTATGTTTCTCAGATATATTACTTTAGACACATTTTGTACTTCTGTATTTATTTCAAATTGGAATCATAATTTTTTGCCTTCATACTAAATTGTATAAAAATATCTTAGCTTAATGAATTCTACAAATTCCTATTATATAATAGCAATTTAAAAAATAAATAATATATATAGTTTATTTAATAAAAATAACTTTCAAATGATTCATTTTTCAATTTATAAATTTCTAATTTTATTTCATTTTTCGATAGACTACTTTAATTGGGATTGCAAAGACTACCATGAGACAACTTTAATTAAGATCTCATTTTTTATAATCATGAATTAAAAACTAAATTCTGAATTTTGAGCAATTATAAAAAGAAACGTTTTTGAGTAAATCACCGTATTTTCCTGTATATAATCTGCGGATTATGTTTTTAAAAAGTTCCGAATTTCGTTGTGCGTATTACACGCCACCACGGATTGTCTGATAAAAAGTATTTTTCAGTAGAAAAACTTACAATAAAGTTTTGAAAGAAATGTCGTTTATGTGTGTGTTTCATAAAATAAATAACAGATGGCGCTACGACTCCATTGAATTATTCTAACTATAATCAACATTGTCCAATTACGTTCAAGAACAAATTCAGTTCCTCTGAACGATATTAAAATTCCAATTCATTAGCGTCATTTCGCATTTTATCTTGACCTGAAGTTTTTTGCTTTGAAAACATTCAAATTTGTATATCGTCATAGTGAAGTAAAAATTAAGTTACTGAGCAAATTTTAAACTGAAAGCTATAGAGAAAATAAATGAAAAAAAAATGTCGATAAACGTGTAATGTAAGGTGAGAAACAGCATGCAATGTACAAAAGAAAAATTGTATTCCATGTGCAGTTAGAAAACTAATTCATTTCTTTCATTTAACTTTTAACCAAACAAATATAGTTTATTATTATAATATATCTAACCTCGTTTTAAAAGTTATTAAAATTAAAAATTCGATAAAATTTACTAGTCTTTTCTGATCTTGATGTCATGCTTTCATCTCGCCCTTTGTTGAAATGGATTTAAACAGATCTTTCACACTATAAATATTTTTTTCTGTAGAATTTATTATATTTTTATTTTATTTGGCACCAAATTATCTGGAGTTTAAATTTTCGACTATTCGTCAGAAAAATTGCCACTGCGAATTATGCGACGCTTTTTTTTCCTTTGCTCGAAAAACGGGTCTTGCGGATAACACGTCGCTGCGGATTATATACAGGAAAATACGGTAACATTTCTTTTGGGTAAATTACATCACAAATTCATGGTAATAGCTTTCATTAATTTTACAACAATGAATTTAAAAAAAATTTCTTAATGTCTAATATATAATGTTTTTGCTATATTAAAATATTAGATATTATAATAATTAGTTCCCTTATAGTTCACATTACATATTTCATTTGCATTTTAAATAACAGCTAATATAAATTCTAACCCTCTTACGTTGGTTTGTAAAGATGTAAAACAACCCAGACTCCAGAGCCAGCTCGGTTGACTTGTTCTACATAGTCTGCAGCTGATATATCTCGGACATCACCAAATACGTATTTCTCTGCTTCTGCTTTAAGCTCTGCAATTCTTTTCTTCCTTTAAAAATATAATTTCAGAAAAAGTATTCACATTTTTTAAGTTATTTTAATATCTCAATTTCAATTTAATTAAAGAAATTCAATTTTCTCATTTTTAAAAAAATACAAGTTTTTCAAAAAATAAAAAGAGAGAAATTAAATATGTATTAAATAATAAAATATTTCATTTTTATACAAGTTTTTAAGAACAAAATAATCTGAATTTATTTATCCAAACATAAATTCCTTAATATAAATATAACACATAAAAATCAAATTTTAAAGAAGCTAATCTTTACTTTATACTTTAAAATTACAGAAAAATATTTTATGCCATTAATTTAATAATATTTACAGCACTGTATATTTATTAATGATTATTTTTGTTATTGCAATAACTTTATTGTATAGTTTAAATAACAATAATTAAAATCATTCACAATTTGCAAAAAAAGTTTCAATAAAGATTTTAAATTATCAAGCAATTTTGTTAACATGTTTTTCTAATATATTTTTTCCATTTGTATTGCTTATTTTTAAATACAAATTTATTGCTATGTGCTTCACTTGAAAACTATACATTACTATGTGACAAGCTAAGCATTATTTTCTTTTGTGTCTTTTACACACAAATAAAAGTATAATAAAAAGTAAAAAGAATATGTCCCTTAAGTATATTTTGAAAAATAAAAAAAATTTGAAAGAAAATTTATGTATAATAATTTTTTAACAGCTCTGCTTTTGAATCCCAACCAATTTTAAAAAGGATAAAAAGTGTAAATTAAAAAAAAAGTGAATTTTCATTACTTTCAGATATCAAATGATTATAAAGTATAAAATAGAAGTGGATATGTAGTATACATGGCTTAGAATAGATATGGATTCAATGTATAGAATACAGAGAGAGACTTAATGAAATTTCTGTCTTCAGTGGGCAAGCAACCTCATTTGCCAGTTTTCTGAATTTACTTTGAAAAATGTTTTATAAGTGAAAGACAACTTTTTCAAAGAAACAAAATAGAAATGTTAAAATAACTAGATGAAAAATTTATTATGAGATAAATAAAAAAAATTATATATTATTAGTATAATATGTATAAAGTTAAATAACATTTAAGTTATCACTTCTAAAAGCATAGTCACAATATAATTTTTAGAAGAAAAAATTTTAACACAACATAAATTTACTTTTTAAAAAAGTTTGTCAAATTTTGATTATTTATCATTTTTAATGCTTTTTTTAGGAGAGGGGGGAGTTAATTTCTTGAAAGGTACTCTAATAATGATTTTCTATACAAATTCTTAACAAATATATTTGGAAACATAAAAAAATAAAAGATAATTTTCAGTGACACTTTTTGTACATTCCGTTATAAATTATTAAAATGTAATTAGAATAGCTAGTGGATAGAATATTCAATTGTTTCTCACAATAGTAATAAAAACAGTTTTAGGCATTCATTATGTCTTAGTTCAGCTTCATCAATTGTAACTTAAAATTAAAAATATGATATTTATTCTTCTTAAATATGTATATAATTTAATTATAATAGACTTTAGTTAACTTATATATGATTCTGATAAATGATATTTTAAACACAATATAAGGATTATTATCTTCCATATCAAATTAAAACCATCAAAACTCTTTTTCAGCAATTTAATATTAGGCAGAATGGGATATTTTCAGATCATTTTACTTCAGAATCTTCAATCTAATTCAATTTACAAACAACAAGGTTGTATGAATTAAGTAAATCACATTTTAATACTCATGATATAAAAAAAAGATAACTTGCAAATAAATTTATAGGTTATAAATACAAACTAATATACATTTTAAAAATGAAATGGCTAACCTGTATTCCAGTAGCACTCTTTCATCTTCCTCATCTTCAAGCAAATCCAGTTCTTCAAGGGTTAAATCTTCAATAGTTTTTTTAGCCATGTCTAAAACATATTTATAGAATTAATCCATATATGCGTATATCAATTGTTTCCTTAAGAAAAATTGAGAATTTATTTCAATTTTAAAAACATGAATTAAAAACTTTAATCAACTAAAATTTATATATTTCCCATTTTATTGTACTCATATTATCAGTACTTAATAATCGCTAAAATAATCTTTTTTTACCTCGCACTTTTTCTTCCACTGTATTGTCAACAATATTAACAATCTCTTCTTCTGTGATAACTTTCTCTTTTTGTGGAAGAACTCCAACTCTTCGCAAAGCATCATTCCATTGGGTATCAGCATTTGGATCCTAAAATTAAGTAATACAATTTTACAATAAAAATACATTTTATTGAATTAAAAATAAAAACTTATTAAAAAGTATCTTTAAGTGCAACTAAGGATACACAACTTGTGGTCACATTGCAAGTATGGATTGTGAGAGGTAAATTTCTGACCAGCTAACAGACTTTTTCTTAAAATTGTACATATATTTCATTATGATTTAAAGGAAAATAATTTACTTTTCACTACAGAATAATATTAAATGTAATATTTGTTTTTTACGATAAAGATAAACTTTACAGATTTGCACTAATAATGAGTGTAAATCAATTAGTTTTGACTCCTAGATTAAAAAGAGCTTTCTTAACTTAATGATGTGAGTCTAACTTTATCCCTGAACTTCATGCTGGAAGAATTCACTTACACATCACAAATCACAAGAAATGCTGTTATTTTTTTTGATTTGACACACAACATTCGATATCTAGAATGTTCATGTTTGTTTTGTTTTTTGCGTTGTTAAAGAAAGATGTTCGTTAAAAACATAATTGGGTTCACTATTTTGAGCACTATTTTATTTTATTTACAATGAAATTTACATAGTATTCGTATATTTTCCTCAAGAGATTTAGGTTTTTTTTATCATGGTGGAAAAATTAATAAAAAGAAAAACAAATCCAATATAAAATACAGACTAATAACCATTTTCAATTTATTATGAGAATACCAACCATGTGTTGCTTATTAGATTCAAAACACAGTAGATAAAATTCTATTCAATCTTCACACAAATGTATTTGAATATGTAATACTTTTTTATCATTTGATTTTTCCCCCTTTTCCTAAAATGGAAAAACTCAGATTTTTGCATGAATTATCAAATTCTTGACTGTAATAAAATTTTATATCTAATTTCCATCAAATAACTAACAATCTCAGTAATTTTCGAATTTTAACCGTTATTTTTATTGATCATATAAATTCAAGGACTAAAATAATACTTAATTTGTATGAATATTTTTATCTATGTATGTTATTAGTTTCATTTGCCATAAAAAATTTCATTTCAACAGTTGCTTTTACTTCAATACATTCTTGTTAGTACAATATTTTTAACCATTCTCTTAAAAATTTAAATTATATAAATGTTAGAACAAAACAGTTACTGTCTAAATATATATATATATATATATATATATATATATATATATACTTTATAATCAAGTAACACTACAGAAATGCAATGTATGGTATTCTTTAAAAAAAATTAAATTCTTAAAATAATTTTAACTTTGAAAAAATTTTTGAAAATATGGTTTATTTTTCATTTTATGGAAACAAATATAAATTTATATTTCTTTCCATAATTAAAAATTGAATTTTTTTTATTTTTTCAGACTGCTATCCTTATTTTAAATGAATATTTTAATAATGAATGAATTTTTAAATGTGCTTCATTTGTAACTTTTTACATTTTGAAAATAGTTCAATTATTTATCAATTCATGTCAATTAAAATATGAATATATCATAATAATCGATTTACGTATTTTCAACATGTTATTCTTTATTAGTTATACCATTTATGAAACTGTTCACTAATGAATACTATCATAATACTATTATATACATTTTCATGTTACATTCTTCGTTAATGATATGATTCATGTGTGAAATTATTTACTATTATTTTATAAATGCAAAGCATAAATTTTTGATCAATATTTATTGCAATATAGGCTATACATAGCTACACAAAATACTTTTAAAAAAATATCATACAGCAAAATATTACACAATATTCTGATACTTATTTATTTTTACTTTATTGTTTATGTTAATCACTAAAAGTCCAGTAATTAGTAGACAGTAATAGTCCAGTGATTAGTATGAGTAACCCTTCTTTAAATATTTTGCATTCCTAATATACATTAAATCTTAGGCTGATCATTAAACAACTTAAATTTGAAATCAAAAAACTTTAAATATGTTGTATTTTATTTCTAGATCATTTTTATTTAAGGTGAATAAATTTGTAAGGAAACAGTTTTACAAAATTTTCAGCAATTTATTAATTTTATGGATAAAAAAAAGGATGAATTTAATGAAACTTCAATAACTTACCTCCATCTTTTGTTCAATTTTTAGCAGCAAGTAATCTAATAAAAGGATAAGAGATATAAAATTGGTATGAATTTAAATTTAACATAAAAAAGCAGATCATAATACTTTTTAAAACAGCAATAAAGAAAGTAGTCTAAAGTGAGTCAATCTTAAAGTAATATTATAAATTCTTTAAATTTTTTTACCTACAATTTAGCATTAATTTAAATAAGAAGTTTCTAAACTAGATGACACTAGCCCCTTGAGGTCATGCTCAGGAGTTTATTGAGAATAGGATATCAATGAAAAATTTAGTTAAAAATCCAATGTAACATTCTTTATAACTTTTAACAAAATACAAATTTTTCAGCAAAATTTACAAAATTCATAAGTTTTTCTGTTTAGCACTCATTAAAATGAAAATTATATAATTGTCACAATTTTCTATTTTCTCTTCTCAGGGATATATGAAAATATTCAAAATTTAAACAAGTTATAATTTACTAAATAATGAAACAATAAAGCATATGCATAACTTTAGTTAGAAAAAAATTCTTTGCTTTCTTAATTGGTTGTTTATAGATAAAGGACACAAAATTTTTCTGTCACGTGATATCTATTCTGAATAAGTTTAAATTTTGGGTTGTTATTATTTGAAGTTCTTAAAAATTAAGGGTTGAGTACCCAAATCCCTATTTTGCTTGAAAGACCTTAAATAAGAATAAATTACATAAGTTAGACAATAAGAATTCTGATTTTACATACAGCTATAATGTTCTGCTTTGCATATCAATATTTTCTTTGAAAAATATCCTAAAAAATGTAGAATAAATTTGTGATGAGATAACATGATATTACAATAAGTTTGTATGACAAGTTTTTGATACAAGACTATTTTAACATCAAATGAAATATAGTTTAAATTATGGCTTTGAACTGCAATTAAGCCAAAAATCACAAAAAACTTGTTTTGGTCCAAATGAATACTGGAACTGAACTGAAAGAAATATAAAAAATTTTTCCATTTGATATATTTTCAGTCATTTTTTTACTGTAACAAACTTATCAATGGGATAAAACGATCTAATTTTGATAGAACTACATATTTGTTCATGATATTTTTGACACAAATATGAATATATATATATATATATACATAAAATTATTTATCTGCAACTGAACCAAAAACCAGAACTACACTGATATTTTATTTATGTTGAACTGGAACAAAAATTCGAACAAAAAAGTATGGTTCGAAGGTCTAGTTTAAACATTATATAAAAAACTTAAATATTTAAATTTTGTATAAAAAAATTCTTTGTGAAAATGATACGTATACAAAGTTAGTCACAAAAATTTAAATGTTAAGTGAAGAAAACTTTCTGTGGGAAAGGACATGAGTAAAAATATATAACACTATTAAAAACATAATTTTCTTTGTTTTTATTTTCCCCTTAATAAACATTTTTATAAAACTTAAAAGGTACTTTTTAATTAGCAAAGTACAATCTATATTAAGCTGAATAAAATCTTTAATTTTAAATATTTTCTTATTTTTCTTCCAATATAGTTAAAATAATTGATTTAGACATACACTTAAATAAACATACTATGCCAAAAACTATTAAAAATCTGAAACAATGACTAATAATTAATTAAGAAATAATAGGTAATAACATACTAATTAAAAATTGGGTATAAAAATTTGTCAAGATAAAAAATATTGTGCAATTATTGCTAACAACTAAAATTACATGATTTGTAATATTAAATGAATGGAAAAAGATATGAACAAATAATACTAAATATAATAAAAAATATAATTCTCTTTGTTTTTCTTAACTCTTATATTGATAAATACCAATAATATAAAATTTTAAAAATGCTGTTTGGTACGCAGAGAGAGAGAGAGAGAGAGTACAATTTATATTAAATATATTCTACTTTATTCACATATACTTATAATTTTTCTCTGAAGTATAAGCAATATTATTTGTCAAGAAATATGCTAAATTTATACAGTTAATGTTATTTAAATTTTGTCAAATGTAATAATTTGCATTAAGCAAAATTTAGGAGTATATTTGGAAATAAATGCAGTTATCATTAATATTCTAATTTTAGATTACAAATATAAATACAGATAATATTAATTAAATTTTTGACATGAATTAGTAAAAAAATGTAACTAGAATAACTTATTATGATTTGAGAAGAATTTGATTAATTAAAGATATATTTCTATTTAATATGTATATTCTATTAAAATATTCTTTAAAACTATAATCAAAAATTTCTGAAAATTTATGGTGGTCTAAGCATTTTTGAGATAGCTTTGCTAGATATGGCACATTAAAAACTCAATCCTGATTTTTAGTAATCAAAAGATATTTAACACAAGTAGGCACACAATTTCAAGAAAATATCTCTGAGTAGTTTTATAAGTTCTAGAGATAGAAGTTGAGTGTAAATAAATCCTGCGATACTCTGATAAAGCATATAACTATTATTTCATGAATATAGTTCTCTAACTAAATGAACTGATCAAATTACAAAAATAACCTTTGTTCCTTAAAATTTTGCGCTATATAAATATGGCTTCACTGGAGCACATTATATTTGATAATAATAATAAAAATATGAAAATACGTTCATAAATCTTTAAGTAAATAATATCAAGCTAGAATTAGTAAAATCATTTTTCATGTCTGAAGAATGAATAAAGTGGAATGATTTTAATAAGAATGTAGTGTTCATATATTTTTTAAATATAATAATTAATATTTTATTCCAATAAAACATTTTGTGTGCAATTAACAGAAAATAAATAAATCAACTTTTGCTATGTTCAATAAAATTATATATGTATAAAATTCTTTCAATCATAAAAGTTGATGCAAATTCCACCAAATCATTTTATATTATTCTGCATATTTCATAAGAATTAAGACAAGTTTATTTATTTAAAAAAATCTTAAAATTAATGTTTTACAACATATTATCAACATATAAAAAGAAAAAAAAAAAAGTTTTTCTTTTTCTGTTTGATGGGATTTTTACATATACCAACAAAATTTTTGATTAAGATTACTTTAATTATATTAATATTATTTTTGGTGCTTCTGTAAGTATAAATTTAACAACATTTCTAAAAATATATAAGCAAAATAAATTTTCCGAAATGAAAATTTATTTGAAGCTAAAATATCAAGAACATATAATCTTTAATAAAAATTATATGTATCAAAACTAAAAACAAAAGATACACATTTTACCTTCCAAAATAAATAAGAAACATTTCTTTTAACACAACGTTTTTAGACACACATAAAAAATTTATTGAACACTAGAGCGAGATGAAAATTTTGCTCATAATTTATTCACTGTTTACAAAGTGCATTATAGAATTTAACTACAAATAACATTTTTAACAGTAGAATTTGCAGCGCGCCATTTTAAATGCATTAAAGTTGCCATATAAAATTTATAATCATTTTTATAACTTGCTTGACAAAAAAATATTTTTCTTTTAAAATTGTAAGTACTTTTTCACCACACAAATAGTCAGTCAGAAATATTAGCTCAGAATATTATATTTGCATAATTATACTACCTAGCATTACCGAAATGATTTCAAATACTTATCAATCGTTATAATCAAAAAATTAATCATGTTATTTACAGTAAAAAAATAGAGAGTAATGTCAGACTAAATAAAAACTTGTTTCTTTACGTACATTTAAAGAAAATTCAAAAAAATTTAAGAGTTTGAAATGAAGGCGTATATCTTAACTTTGAAAAAATAAAAATAATTCACAAGCTAAAATTATATTCACAGAATATTTTGAAAATTATATTGAAAAACAAATCTATACCTTAATTGTAGGATAAAATTTGTATGATTTAAGTAAATTTTTATGATATGGGTGACTAACTCTACCTTCCGGCAATTCTCAATAACCTAAAAAGGAAGAGTTAACTTTTTGTTTTGATACCTTGAAATCAAACACCGTGACCAGTTCTTTATGCTTGCTTACGTCAATAATGGAACGCAATTGATTAAAAAATACTCTTGAAGTTGAAATCATAGGAAAATATAATTAATAAATTTTCAGGCACCAGTGGATGAACCATGATGAAGATTAATATCAAAATTATCATTCCTGTCCGGAGCTTAAAGTTTTTAAACAATCAAACACATTATATAGATTGCGAAACAAAATGCATCATCTATTCAAATTATTCTTGTGACGTAAATTAAGCCCCTATTTTACGATCTTCCGAAGAAGAAATATTAATCTAATATAATAATCATTTTTGTTATCTTGACATACGATTATTTTAATAGTAAACAGAATTTAATGCCTATTGAAAGTGTAAGCGAGGTGATTACTTCCATGGATAATTTCATTTCTTTTAGCAAAATGTGGATAATACTACATGATATCCATTCAGTAGTTCTTTCAACAAATTCTTTTTTTAAAAAAAATTATCTGGTAATGTAATAAATAATGTATGGAATTCAATTTTAACAAAAATAACACTAAATAAAGCAAAATTGTGTTTCTATTTCATTGTTTGCAATATCGTGAATTAAAATATGATGCTAAAAATAAAAGCTTGCTTACATTTCTTGTAAATTTGTCCAATTATCCATACTAATTAAAATATACATTATACATAAACATTTATTTAAATAAACTAAATTTAATTAAAATATAAATCTTTTGTATTTAATTAAATTCATCAATATTATTATAACACAATATTGAGAACTGGTATAAATAAAGTTTTATTTATATCAGTTTAATATAGCTATATTAAACTGATATAAATAACATTATACTACTGGATGTGTAACCACACATGGAAATCAACTGAAAATTTAAAAACTCAAGAGTCGGCAAATTCTTTGGTTAATCTTCTGAATCAGTCGCTTAGCACTCCTTATAAAGTGTATTCAATATACAGTAATAGAGAAGATATCCAACCACAGTGAGGTCTACATGCATGCTAAGGATTGGCAATTTCAACTATTCGTGAAATACATTGCATGCCATTATAATCCCAATACACTGAAGAAAAACAACAAAAAAGATAATAATAAAAAAGCAAATGGCAGATAATAAAAAAGAAACTAATGCAAACATGCTGAAATTAAATTTTTTTAAATTAAACAGATCATTTCAAACAATCGAATTTGTTCGATCTGTGCATTGCAAATAAATTCGACCTCCCCAAATCGACTGGCGTTGAGCCATGCAATACAAAAAACAGTTAAAGCAAATAATCGTTTTCTCTTAAAACCAGGCACATATAGAATCACCAGAAGGCTGAATGCAGAAACGAAACTCGTCTGAGAAGATTACGTTGGGAAATATCAGAATTACTGTCAGTCTCTATACTGCACTGTGGAAGTTGAAATAATGGTCACCATCTTGGCAGTCTTTGCTGCTCCAAATGCCATAAAATATTGTATGAGCAGAAACTGGACGTGCTGCAATATATTTCCTAATCTGGTTCTACGATTTTGTACACCGATCTGATAATGTGCTTATTCTCGTGAGAGTTAGTCATGAAAAAGTATTGAAATCCTGAATGTTGTTCAATCAGCAACCTATTGAATCCATATTCACATGATATTGGTAGGATTTCGACCAGTGAGGAACAATATCAAGTACGATAAACCACAGTCTTGACAGGCAACAAATTCCAACACTTGCTGGTAAACATTTCTTATTTCTATTGAAGACATAAGATAATATTTTGAGAAACTCTTACCTCACAACGCAATTTTAGAGTGAGAAATTATTCGCAGAACTTTTCCTTTATGAAGGTTTTGTTATAACCTTACCCATCTTCTAAATGTCCTGAAATATCTACCTTTTGCATATTTGAACCTTTTTCAAGTGATTTTGAAACTGGTTAGATAATTTCTTTGCTAATGTTGTAATTTTAATGGCCAGCAGTATAAAATATTTTTTACAAGCTATCTGTTTCGAATTCCCATCTTGTTACTCATCTGGAAACTACTTCTATATTAGGTTGTGAACTATCGCATTGAAATTACGAAAAATAAAACAGATATTATTTTTTAACTTGTGTAACGAAAATAATAGAAATTCAAAAAGAGTACTATTGCCTAATTTTAGTTCCAAGAACAAAAGAATAGAAATATGAATTTTTCCATATGCCAAACACACACTATTCAGTTTTATTAAGAATATCCAAACAAAAAATATAAAAATGGATAAAAAAATTAAATCTTGTTAAAAAATAAAAATAAATTGCTTATCGCGCGTGCCAAGACTTCAAAACTCTACTTGAATTAAAGATTTCACGAATTCTGAATTAAACTAGAAACTCTTGGCAGTTCAAATATCTCTTAATCACCTTCTTCTTGCAAAACTACTCTGAGATATATTTCCTATATTCTTGAATTCTGATATTTTTGCTGGTATCTTTTACATTTTCTATGCACTTCCAACACATTTTACAAACCATAGTAGTATACTTTTACATTTTCAGTATATATTAAGCGTTCCACATCAGAAAATTTAAGTTTACACATGTAAATACCTCGGCATTTCTTCTTGAAATTATAATTAAATTAATAGCCGAACTTCATTAGATGTTGTAATTTCTTTTAAAATAGAGCACATTTCAGAAAATTAATTTAAGGAGTAGAATCCTTAACGAGGCTGAATTAAAAAAAGATAAAACTGGAATAATTGAAAAAGATTAAGAGTAAAAAACGATGAAGGAATTAGACGATTACATGATGAGGAGAGATTTAGAAGAAAGAAGCAAAAATAATAAGAAATTAACATATTTTAGAATTGAAATTTATTTAAATTTCCTTAAATGTTTTTTATCTTCCATGATGAAATGGTTCAAAGTAAAGTGGAACAAGATGAAAAATTTCATTTGATGCAAATTGAGCCTAGATTTGATGAAGTAAGAAGTGAGTTTAAAAGGATATTTAGTAACGTAAAGCAAATATGCTTTCTATTTTGAAACGGTAAACTTACCTTTTAAGTACTTTACCTTCTGAATAAGGAAATCCTTAAAAAATGTCGATAGTTATGATTAAATTAGGATCTTATGAAGCCGGCCAACTTGTCTAGTGTTCAGCGTGCCTGAGTACGGATAGGGAGGTCCTGGGTTCGAATCCCGGTTCAGGCATAGATGTACTTTCTCTCTCTCTCTATCCTGTCTTTGTCCTTTCCTTGTGTGTGAATAAGGTATGAATGATGTCCACACTATAAACGAGTCCCTATGGCATGTGTGAGGGTGCGATGGTGGCCCACTCCCTGTGGTGCACCCGGGGCAACGCCTCGGTTGCAAAGAGGTCGATGTTTCTGGCCGGTTCCTTGGGTAAAAGGGGACAATACATCCCGATATACCCCGACCATTGGAAAAAGATAAAAAAAGATCTCATGAATTCTTACGTTGAAGAAGCTAGTTATCAAGCTACCGCAAAGTCATAACTTTTTATTGCTTAGTTAAACGTTATATCTATATATATATATGTATATATAACAACAAATTGCCCACAATAAATTCTATATATATACATACATATACATACATACACACATATATATATATATATGTATATATATATATATATATATATATATATATATATATATATATATATATATATATATATATATAATTTATTGTTGGCAAGATGTTCAGTTTTAGGCATTGTTTAAAATATTGGAAAAATTTATCACTACTTTCAAAATTTTGCAATTTAGATTCGTTTTATAACTAGTGATTTTTCTAAATTATTTTATTAGTAATGAATTTTAACCGTAATTTAGTAAAATTTTGTTCAAAAGTTTTCAAATGTTTTTAGAAAATAATCGAAAAATGATTTTAAAACTGAAATATGAATATTATTTTTATGAGCCAGGAATGTTTTTATATTTTGATACCACATATACAAGGTCCCAAAACTAAAAGCTATTGTAGGTGAATTAAACCTCCGACTCATACTGCTGTTTGGGAGAACTTTTCGTTCATGCACCTCAAGAAAGAAGAAAACCAGGAAATTCTCAAACATCCACTCCAGAAGACATGCATGCAGAAAGCAAAAATTATACCCTTATCTTCATGTGTGACTGGTATCGAACACGCAATCTGCAATTTCGAAGAATGGTCTTAAGGATTTATGGAAGGTAGAGTGTATAAGGAATATATTCAATAACTTATTTTTAGAATTTAATTTGCAAAAAGAACTTAACTCTAAAGTAAAACGAAAAAAAGTTCTTTGAAATAAGAATTTATTATGGAGTCTTTCGGAAGAAAGCGGAATTGGCGGCATAGTTAGTGCTCAGGCGTTCTGTGCCGAGCTGACAGCTGAATGGTTAGCGCTCTTGCCTTCGGTTCAACAGTTCGTGGGGTCGAATCCCACCTAGGGCATGGTTGTTTGTAATGGTTCGGAAATCACTTTAAACCGTAGGTCCCGGTCTAATTAGCCCTCGTGTGCAAAAAATGACCGTTGAGCGACAAACAAACCAGGCAGTTCAAATGTCATATGGAGGTTGAGTTTTTGTAGTGATTCCAAATCCATTTTAAATTGTAGGTTTCGGTCTAGTTAACCTTCTTGTTCAAAAAATGATTCTCGAGTGATTAGCAAACCAAATTTAGGAAAATTAGGGTATATCTTTAAGGAAAAGTATGCCTCCTTTGTAACAAACATGAAATTTATGATTATAGCATAAAATCGAATTCAATTAAAATCAAATTCAAATTAATCCAAAACACAAAACTGGTAATTGTAAGTGAAAAAATTAGTTGTATAAAATTCAGAGTAAAAAAAAAAAAAAATGGAGCCAAACGACACGATTTTTTTTATAAGAACAGAAAACTGTATACCAAAGAACTGGTTTTTACTTCGATAAATATTTGTTTTTTAAACAAGTGTTCAGTTCTAACAATTATATCTCTGCTTGCTACAAAAATTTTTTTAAAACATTTGGGACATACCTATTGAAGAATTAAAGAGTGTTTTTTTTTATTTATATATATATATATATATATATATATATATATATATATATATAATTTTTTTTTTTTTTACTGCCAAAATAATTGTATTCTTTTTTATGGTTTTCTATTTAAAATAGTCTATTTGTTGTTACTGTTAAAATAATCCAATGTTTATATTTAGTTGTTTCAACAAAAAGAAAACACTGAGTGACTTAGTCTTACACTAATTTTTTTTATTTATTTTTTATTTTAGAAGTAACTGCTTAAGCTCTCATTAAATATACTCTAAGAAACAATATGAAATGATTTGATGTCGATTCGGTGGAATTACAGTCAACTTTTTTATCCATAGGATTTTATACAGGTACCAAAAAAAAATTATGTGTAATATAAAATGCGTACATTTTTTACTAGCGATGAAGAAATTACAAGAAATATTAATGTATCATTTATCTGATAAAGCCGAACTCACAGATAATTTTAAGAAAATATATTAGGTCACACATTTATTTAAAAAAATCACAGTTTATAATATTTACAATTAAAAACTTATTCTCACCCGTGTGGTGACCGGGTGTGAAAGAATAGTCCCAATGTAACTCATGCATGTCGTAAAAGGCGACTAAAATGGGTACCCAGTGTTGGGAGGTATAGCCCGGCACCCCTGTCTCCAGGGGGCTTATAAATATGGAGGCCTGGTCCTCCAGGTTGGGGGTTGGGCGTGGGGCTAACGACCCCACCCTGTGAAATCTTAATTGTTGCGAAGTCTCATGAGAAAAATTCTGGACGGACCTTTGGAAAACGACTTGGAACTCGGCACAAGGACTTGAAATTCGGACAGTGGAACGTGCGGTCATTATATCGAACCAAACGATTACAAATGTTAACTGAGCAAATGGATGGTTACCAATTGGACCTAATTGCTTTACAAGAACTTAGATGGACAGGACAGGGTATCCTGGAGAAAAAGAATCATGTCCTCTTCTATAATTGTCATGAAAAGAAACATGTTTTTGGCACTAGTTTTCTTTTAAATAAAAGAATCAAACACTTAGTAATAGACTTCAAAGCGAGTTCTCCAAGACTCTGTAAAATAAGATTGAGAGGTACTTTTTCAAACTATAGTATAATAAGTGCCCATTCACCTACTGAGGAGAAGGGAGAGGATAAAAAAGATGCCTTTTATGACGATCTGGAAATTTTGCTCAATTCATGCAACAGGCATGATGTCAAAATTATTTTAGGAGACATGAATGCTAAGATTGGCAGAGAGACTGAATTTCACCCTATTATTGGAAAGCATAGCCTTCATCGTGAATCTAATGAAAATGGCATAAGATTAATTTCTTTTGCTGCTGCTCGTGACATGGTTATAGCCAGCACTTTATTCGAATACAGGAATATTCATAAATTCACTTGGAGATCACCTGATGGCAATTCAACTAATCAAATAGACCACGTACTCATTGATTCAAGACACATATCAAATATCATGGATGTGAGATCAATGCGTGGAGCTAACAGTGATTCAGACCATTATCTCATTGTCGCAAAAATTCGAAGTAGAATATCTGATGCTCGAAGGGTAAGAGGAGAGGCTCTGATTAAATTTAATTGTGATAGACTAAACGATCCTGTAACATTAAAGCGCTACCAATTAGACCTAGATAGAAACTTGAAGGAGGTTAATACTGATGGTGACATTAATGATAAATGGCATGGAATTAGAGATGCCTTTAAGGCATCAGGCACTGCTATCTTGGGAAAATCAGATAGAAGAACTTCAAGTGATTGGTTTGACGCTGATTGTAAAGTGGCTACTGCCAACAAAAATAATGCTTATAGGAACATGATTCAAGGAAAACACACCCGAAGAGCTGTTGAATCTTATAAAGAAGCAAGAAGGGATGAGAAAAGAATCCCCAGAGCAAAAAAACGACAATTTTTGCGGGATCTATTAAAAGATGTTGAACATCTAAGAAGATCCAATGAAAGCAGAGCTTTCTTCCAGAAAATTACTGTGGGTCGTAAGGAGTTTAAACCTAGAGTTTCATTTTGCACGTCTAAGTCAGGGACCATTCTAACAAGTACTGCTGATGTACTCCAAAGATGGAGAGAACACTTTAATGATCTGCTTAATCAGGAATTGTATTCTCATGAACCCATTAATCCTGCTGATAGCTCTGAAGTTGAGGTTCCACCTCCTACTTTTGAGGAATTTAGAGAAGCACTGGGAAAGCTTAAAAACAACAAGGCAGCAGGTCCTGATCAAATTCCGGCAGAACTTTTGAAATGTAGTGGTGATGTTGCACTTGTTGGACTATATGATCTTTTAATTGACATATGGAACCAGGAGGTGTTACCCATAGATTGGAAGGAAAGTATTACTTGTGTCATTCATAAGAAAGGAGATCTTTTAGAATGCTCTAATTACAGAGGCATTAGCCTTTTGTGCACAGCTTATAAAGTTTTATCAGGTATTTTATTCAACAGATTAGTCCCACTGGCTGATAATATAACTGGAGACTACCAATGTGGGTTCCGGAAAGGGAGATCTACTGTGGAACAAATTTATAACTTAAGACAGATTCTGGAAAAATGTAGAGAGCATGGAATTGACACACATCACCTGTTCATTGATTTCAGAACTGCTTATGACAGTTTGAACAGAAATGCAGTAATTAATGCAATGATAGATTTTGGTATTCCTGGAAAACTAACCAGATTAGTAAATCTAACTATGCAGGAATCTATAATGAAGATTCAGATTCAGAGTTATCATTCAGAACCATTAAAAATTAAAAATGGTGTAAGACAAGGAGATGCCCTCGCCTGCTTATTATTTAACTTTGCTTTAGAAAAAATCATCAGAAATGCAGGCATTAATACTAGAGGTACCATTTTTAGTAAAAGTTTACAAATCCTGGACTTTGCAGATGATTTGGATTTAATTGCTAGAAATCCTGATACTCAAAGAATCCTTTCTGGCATTGGTACGAGAGGCAAATAAAATGAATTTAATAGTCAATCAAAGCAAAACAAAATATATGTCATGCATAAGGCAAAATCATCCTTGCTCTGTATTCACCATAGGATCTTATGATTTTGAAGCTGTGAAAAGTTTTACCTACCTTGGATCTGAAATAAATAACTTTGGTGATTTGGGACCCGAAATAAACAAAAGGGTAATTGCAGCAAATCGTGCATCTTATGGGTTAAAAAAATATCTTACCTCCAAATATATCAAACATAGGAAAAAAATTTTACTATATAAAACTATTATTAGACCCATTTTAACTTATGCTTCAGAGACTTAGGCCATGACACAGAAACATGAATGCCGTTTGGCTATTTTTGAAAGGAAAATTTTGAGAATCATCTATGGTGGAGTGGAGACAGATGGGGTATGGCGTAGAAGGTATAACCATGAATTATACAAAAGTTTTAAGGACATTGATGTTGTCAAATACATTAAAATACAAAGGATGAGATGGGCTGGCCATGTTATTCGTATGCCAACTGAACGCACCCTTAAAAAAATCTTTCTTGCAAGGCCAATGGGAAAGCTTTCCAGAGGTAGGCCCAAAATCAGATGGATTGATTGTCTTGATAGGGACTTTAACACTATTGGAACATCTAATTGGAAAAGTGCTGCTGAATACAGGCCAAGATGGAATAAGCTCATTGAGAAGGCCAGGATCCACACAGGGTTGTAGTGCCATTGTTGATTGATTGAAAAACTTATTCTTACTTTAATACTTTAAATAATGTTTTTTAAGAAAATTAATTATAAATATTTTTTTAATCAATGAAATTAATTAAAAGTAAATGATAGCGATAAATTAAAAAATAAGATAATCTTTTTAAAACTTAGAATCAATCGGAACGCATTTATGTGGTTCTAAAATGCCGATTACTTTACCTATAAACGCTTACTAGTAAAAAAGTTAAAGGCTATCCAAAGTTTCTTGGGAAGTCGAACTACCAACAATTGATTAACTTATCGATGGTTACAATCAAATTTTGAACAGAAGAAGTAATTTAACCAGAATCTATCATTTAAAGTGGACTCCGAACCCTTTACAATCATTCCTAAAATATACATATTCTGGAATTAGATAAAAATATTAAGCTTATAAAAATTCATTTTTAAATAACTACCCTATAATTTTAAAAGGTATAATTTATTTATAAAGTTAATCTATTTATCCCTTTTTTAAAAAATGTCTTGACAACAGCTCTATTGCTACATGGACATAAACATTTATCAACGTAAACTATGTTATTTTTTTTTTTAATTTGCAAACATAGTAAATTTCGCTTTTATCTATATGCATTTATTTCACTTCATTGCTTGCATTTTTTAGTAATAAATATTGATATTCTAAAAAATTCTAAAATCTTCGGACTAAATTGGCTTAATAAATTATGAAAGTATGAAAATGAATATTTTAATTTCACTTTACAATTTCATTACAATTTTTTGTGGAACATATTTCAGGCCATTAAGTTTTATTTCGAGTTTGAGGTTCGCTATTTATTTTTTTACATTATATAATTTACTGTTTATAGCGAAACAAAAAAAAAGTTTGAAGAAATAAATTATCGTCTGTAAGGCTCGATAATGTATAAACAGCGCAACAGCTTCATAATCGTCTGCATGAATAAGCACACATGCGATGGTTAGAAGAGAACTGTTTTCATTATCATCACCCAAACAATTTTTTCCTTTCATTGCTTTTGCGGGGTTAAAAGAAGTCCATTCAGGGGCGAACGAACTGTTCAGCTGTTGAGACTCATTTTTTATCGATTAAAACGTCATCGGTAGTGGACGGAGTTCTGTCTCAAAACGCAGTTTGTGAGTCAGAGACTAATGGCTGATGCAACCAGTCTGGCAACACAGTGTTATGTTCGCATTGATATTTTTATGGCTATTATATAAAAGATCGGTTACGTTAAGTATCTGATAAATGCATGAATATATTTTACTGAGATAAATTATTAGTGTTACGTCTATGTAAATGTAGTTACAAACAAAAAAGAAATTACATAAAGGTTAACTACTTAACGAATAATTTTAAATTTTCAAAAATATTTTTCTTTGACATTCTTTAAATGGGCAGAACATTTTTTTTTTGGTTATAATTATTTTTTTTAACTCCTTATGATTACCATACGAATTTTAAATTATGTATAATTATATCAACACACATATTCCTGTTTACAAATAAATTGCATAAAAGTACGGATCTTTTCATTTATAAACTTTTTTCTAAATTAAATTCACTATTTTAAAAACTTTCAACTTCATTTTCAGATTTTAAAAAGTTTTACTTAGATAAATAGTAGCATACTAAATTGATTTGTAAGTGGAATAACAGTCATTTGTTTTCTGTAATTTTCTCTTTTGAAATTTATAAAAGATTATAAAATCATTAAGTGTTCAAATTTCCTGAATTTTTATGAAATTAATTAACACATCTTTCTCCACCCATGAAGTTATTAACAAGAACATGTAAGAATCATATGCAAAGTGTTTGTTTTCCATATCAGTCAAAAAATACATATAAATCCAATAAAATAAAGAAAAATAAAAAAAAAATCAAAGAAAAAAAAGAAGGGAAATACCCATTAAAAAATCAAGCCTGCCCTGGTCAGCACGTTCTCCAGATCTTTCACCAATAGAAAACGTCTGGTCAATAATTGCCGAGCGACTGGCTCGTCACCTAACACCAGTCACTACGGATGATGAACTGTGGCATCGTGTTGAAGCTGCATGGGCATCTGTACCTGTACATGCAATCCAATCTCTGTTTGACTCAATGCCCAGGCGTATAATTGCTGCTATTACTGCCAGAGGTGGTTGTTCTGGGTACTGATTTCTCAGGATCTATATATATATATCCAGCCAAATTTTTTGGAAATTTAATCACTTGTTATTTCTAGTATAATATATTTGTCCAATAAAAATCATTTTGTTATCTGAATTTCTTCCTGGTGTAGCACTTTTAATGGCCAGTAGTGTAATTACTAGTAATTTTTTAACTTGCGAATTTAATTATTTATTTCAGATTTTTTTCCTTTACAATAAAGAAAAAATTTTATTAAAAATGTACCCATACAAATTTGTTATTTTTAATATTTATATATTATACATTTAATTTCTTTTATTTCATTGGACTTAACATATTTTTCCCAGACTTATTTGTGAAACAAAAAAATTATTTTCAGTATTTATACGGTCTTGTTAATAACTTTGTTAATTAAATGAAGAATAGACAGTTATTTTTATCAAAATTTACTAAATTTAAGAAGTTTTATAATTGTACAATCTTTTTATAAAATATAAAAGAAAAAATAATAAACAGCAAAAAAAAATAAATAGATGATATCCGATTTACTGAGAATATTTTAAAAAACAGCAGGGAAAAAAAGTTTTCAAAAGAAATGTATGTTCTAATGTGGTCTTAGGTAAAATAATTCAAAAATTTTATGATCCCCCCCTTTTTTTTTTTCCTAAAATATAGTAAATGTGGGTCTTAATAATTATTTTACTTAAATGAAGTTTATTTATTCTATTTATTTAAAAGATTATTTATATATTTTTACAAAAAAATATAAATAGCTTAAATATTTGTACAACCTTATTTAGTTAAGTTTTTTTTTGTAATATTATTGTCCGAACAACGCGTGCGCGCGCGCGTTTATTTTATGAAAATAAGGGTTTTCAGAGCAGCAAATGAATCTTGAGATAGGTTGGCGTCATTTAGTGATATTTTTGTCGTCTCGGCGATAAAAATTTATTTAACATTCCTGAAGTTTCAAGTAAATCGGACCAATAGAAACCGAATGATCTCATAAGATTATTGTAAGAATGTTCCGGAGAAGCTTCTAGGGATAATCTTCGAAGGTCAAAACTATCTTCCTCATCCAAGCATTGAGTTGATTGAGAGAAAAACAATGAGTCAGTTGATTGACCGAGTCATCAGCTCTTGAAACTCTGTGTTTTTGTGCTTTATTTATAGAAAATATAAGGTTTTTAATGTTTGGAAAAGCTTTGTGAGTTGTTGTACTTCTAGACACTGCGAAAGAACTAAGAATAAAGTATTTGCTTGAAAGAAAAACAAATCTATTTCATTTCACACTCATGACTACGATGAAACCTTAACTATTTATATTATATTTATTACATAAATGTATGCATTCCTGTGTGTACATACCCGTATACTACTATTCAAAGGAACGAAGAAATATTACGATTTAGAAAATAAATTATGTATGAGAAAATGTCTTACTAACGATATCTAATGGTGCTGTAAGATATAATAAAATAAAATAAATAAAGAATTTTTTTTGAATTCCATTCGCGATATTTGCCTGCATCCTAAAAGAATACAAATAGTGTATATAATATAAGAAATCCAAAAATGTGACTTCTGGGAATAAATTAGGTTTAAGAAATACGGTTTCTTCTGACAAAAAGCAATGTTGTATACCTGTAAAGAATGGTATTAATGAGTGATTGAAAAAATAATTTAAAGACGAAATGTTAGGGTTGATAAATGACAAACAATCCTTGTATTTAATAATGTCTATGATCTTCTATTGCTCACTTATTTGATGAAGATGATGGCAGAAAGATCGGCCATCATCTTCATCCGATATCTGCCCACTAGAACACGTTTGAGTTTCCAAAGAATATACTGTGCAATAGAACATGTGAGAGAGGAATCGATGGACGGTTCCTTCGTCAAAAAGGAAACTGTCCACTAACTGAATATGATTTGGTCTATCGTTATCATTTATGAGAATGAATTTATCATCAATTGCTGAAACACACAATAGCCCTTATCATATCTTTGAGCTATAATAGTCATGTACTACGGTATCTGCTGGATAATATGCGGGTCTGTAAGGCTTAAATCATCAAGAAGCCTCAGCTAAATTTTTATGCGTAAATATATTTTTATTCCGACGACCATTTCTTTTTGTCTCAAAGAGTGGAGGTGTTTGCATCTTTTACAATGAAGCTTTTAGCAGGAAAATTATAGTACCATCAAAAATGTGTAAGTCCTCGTAAAACTTAAAAACAGAGACTTAGAATAACAACTCTTGAGGTATCATTTCACAAGGAGGACAATGCGGCAATCACCAATTTATCTGATTTTGGTGTCATTACGGAGCACCACTAATCTCCGTCTGAGTTGATACTGGATTTATTACCTTCCAGTTAGGTGAGCGAGACTAATAATCTGTCAATTGCTGCCTCAAAATGAATAATGTTGGTTGAATTTTACTCCTTAACTACGGTAGCTTTCAACTTTATAGACAGAATTTGCATATTACAAACATTGTAGACTTTAAAGTATTCATTATCAGTCTCTTCTATTTCGTATTTTCACTTTCATATTTATCGTTTTCAACATTTTCCTTTTATTTTGAAAAAGTCCATTATAGTATTGTCCTAAATATAATTATTTTTTTTCGAATGTTTGTATCACTCATTCATTAATATTTTCAAATATATAATCTCTCTTTGTGATTGTGTGAGAAGTATATATAATTCCTAAATTAGAACGCCAAGAAGTATTTACAAAATTAACCGCTACCAAATATGGGCCATAAGTATTCGAATTTTACTGATGATGTCATCTCACGCTACTGCTTTCAACCAATCACTGGTCAGTGTTTCATAATCTTCTTGAAACGTCTGAATGTTCCAGGTGTCTACTGGATTCTCTTTCAGATCAGACACTGTAAAGAAGACTGGTCTGTTAATCGTGTGGATGAATATTTAAATACCTCTTTATATTATTATAAGAATTTTAAATTAAATGCTCGAAAAATGTCTTCATTGAATATATAATAATTACAGCCTACGGAGAAAATATGTTTTTAAACATAATATATATATATATATATATATATATATATATATATATATATATATATATATATATATATATATATATATATATATATATGTATATATATATATGTATATATATATATATATATATATATATATATATATATATATATATATATATATATATATATATATATATATATATACACATATGTATATATATATGTATGTATATATATATATATGTATATATATATGTATATATATATATATATATATATATATGTGTGTGTGTGTGTGTATATATATATATATATATATATATATAAGCAGAAATGTAAATCTGGAAAGTAATAAAACAGTACAATAAAAATATTTCACATTAATCTCATTATCCAGCTTTATAAACAGATTTAAATAATTAATAAGGAAAATGTGTGTGTTTTTTGTATATCCCTACGTAAATTGAGAATGTTAATAAAATTTTAAATCAGACAAAATTAATTTCTTTACTAAGTGTAAGCGATTTTTATTTGTATTGAATATTTTTAGGCGTGAAGTTAGGTTTCATTTTAAAAATTAAAGCTCATGTCATTAATGAAAAAAATTCGTTATTTTCCTTTCCTGAAAAATAAAGTAAAATTATTCAAGAAACTTTTTTCCTCAAAAATAATTTAAATTTTCGCTTTCCTTAAGTATTGCGATGACTGGCACAATATTTAATAAGTTTGTAATGGTATTTTAATTGTAATGCAAAAAATATATAAAATGGCATTCATCTTCGATTGTGTCAGACTCTTATGTTGATAGGAGCTATGCATGATCTAATCAATATTTGCATTCATTTGAAAAAAATTTATTATAAATAATCTATGATTCTTCTCTATACATTTCACTTATCAAGTTACAAAAATGTTCATCGTATGAGCTAACATATTTGGGAAATTCTCGGTAGGACCAACATTTGTAAAATCTGATTAGTTATGGTGATTGAATATTTAGAGAAAGCGGTGGTGTCATGGTAATTAAGGACGTCATTCTAGAATAAAGAAGGTAACAGATTCAATACCTAACAACATTGTTTTTGTAGCAGTATGGTTCCCTTTACCTCACTATGAGATAAACTCTACTAGTTAGGTGGGAGCAACCGAGTGGTAGTCTGCGTAATTTAGAAACATTTATCAAGCAGAAACCCCTTGAATTTGCTGCCATTGTCAGAGGTATCATTTCGCTTGGAGGATGGATGTATTGACCACAACCTGTTTAACATGCTTCTGCTAAACTCAGATGTCAACCTCTTAATTCTATCTCGATTAAAAATTACAAGATGATTTGCTACTATTAATAATTTTGGCTGTATACCATTCTGCTACTAACAATATACAGTCGGAAACAAAAGCAATTAGACAAACGTTTAACATAATCTCTATTGTCTCATATAAATTAAGTTATGGATTCAGTTAAACCTAAATGGAAAAGGCGTCAATTTTTTCATAAGGAAATAAAGGGATTTATATCTGACTCTGGTGAAGATAATCGGTTGTGCAGGAGTGTTCGTTGGGTGGGGAGGGGACAATATAATGAACTCTAGAATAAATCTACATGTTCAAATCAGAACCAGGCCCGGTCAAATTTATTGGGATATTATTCTGAAACAACATGTCCCTTCGCTTAGGAATGCCAGGGATGCTGAATTTGTGTTCATAGATGGCAACGCTCACCCTTATCCTTCGAACATTGTCAACGATTGTCTTTAATAGGAGGTTATAATCTATATGAAATAGTGAGCATTCTCATCGGATTTGAATCCGATAAAGCATATGTGGTATATGACAGCCCGTAAACCTCCGCCTACATCTGTACCAAACCTCCGGGAAGCATTGCTTGCTGAATAGTGTTCTCAGCCTCAATTGCAGCTGGATAATGTGATCCTCAACATTTCTCAGCGTTGTAAGGATTCTATTTTCTCGTATGGATGACATATGATGCATTAATTATCAACCATGTACTGTTCTGTTGTTGTACTGGCGAAATGTGATGTAAGTGCTCCAGAGAGTTATAAAATAGTGATTTGTATATCTGATATCATACTTACACCATCTCCTTCGTTTTTCTCATTTGTTTAATATATGAACTTTATGAATAAATTTGTTTTGTTTCTGCACTTTCAGCTGTCGGTTCAGGCACTATCCTAAATTTATGGGCATGTATGTACCTTGCATAAAAATTGTAAACAAGAGTATTTACTTTTATGACTGAATGCTCAGATAAAAATTTGTTACAAGGACCAAAATTTTTGTTGGTGATTTTGAGAACAAATAGATTCTATGAGTAAAAATAGTGATTCTTTTCTAATGTTAAGAAGAAATTTGAATTATTTCGAATAAAATTTCCTGTAGAATTTATTCGTATGATATTTCTTAATTTTCCAAACAACAGCCCATTTTAGTACGCATAATTGTTTTTCAAGAGAGAATTTTTAATTACTCTAAAAAATTTATCATGTTAGCAGAACACATAAAATTATCTGTCATAAAACTTAAACATTTCCGTAATTAAAATATTCACAAATATCCGTAGATTTATCAGATATTGTCAGCAACCTTTGTCCGGCACTCCGCAAACGTTTCTCAGTTCCTTGGTCCAACCATTTTCGATATAGACGATACATTGCGGACGTGTCAAAGTGTCTGTCAGCTGGTATTGCTATAAATGATCTCAGTTAGATCACCATACCCTTCGTAAACTCGCCTGTCTGCTGGAACAGGCTCTGTCAACGATGGCCAGGCATTCTTTGTAATTACAGGCGTCGAATGAGGCAAGAACAAACGTTAAACGATTATTTTCCAAACAGAAATAACGACGCGAATGTTGCCAACTCTGTTGTTTCCTCGCCTTATATCACATCCTATGTAAGCTGGAGAATTGTGCATTTTACGTCATTTGCACAACTCAGTAAGGTGCGTTTACCCAGAAATTTACATAATTTTTTGGCCCCTCTCTTTTGGTGTTGCATTTTCCATGTCAGGCAGTGTAATAAATAGTTATGTGTTTCGAGAGTATTTTAATTTACAGCCTGGCAATAGTTTGGAATAGTTTCTTTGTTTATTTTGAGAAACAATGATAATTATTTAATTTTACCACACTGATAAGCAAATATCGTTGGGCTCACGAGGGACTGGAATTTAATTTTGACATATTGGTCCCAGTAATCTTTTATCTTCCATCAGTACTTATCAGTAGGGTGGCGTTATCTATTAGAGAATGATAAACTCATTTTCAATCCCAGAAAATAGCTCTTATCTTCTATAAGACGTGTGATTCTAAAAAAATGTCAATTAAATTGTAAAGGCGATGAAAAATAAAATAATTCAATAAAGTTAATAAATTAAAAGCTATTAATACATTAATTAGAATGAGGTTAATAATACCATTGTAATTAATGCTTACCGTGGTCTTGCAACTGAATTGGGCGGTGTAGTTCTCATTTAGATCCCAGACACTTTTTAACAGGTGGTATTGTGTCTCTATTTTCTTTCAGAGTATTTGTTGGGATTGAGACTTAAAAGTTTCTCTTTTTGGTGACGAGGATGTGATGGTGCAGAAATAACGTATATGTAAATTTTTTCCAAACAAGCAATTTATTCGCAGCTTCTCAGTCACAAATAGACAACAATCACTTCAGATTGAAGTAATTACCCACATTAAAAAACCTATACAATTTATAAACACAGGAATTATAAATAGCCACTATTAGAGTCGGAGACTCAGGCTTCTAACTGATCGACTAATTTTTTCCTAACTAATTGCTTGGTTGAAACCAATATTTATATCTCTTCGAAATTTTCTGAATCTTCCTCCCTGGATGCTTATTCCTGTTCCTATACTGAGTCTACCGTAATTTGGTTCCTGTTGGTTCTATCGACTTGAAATAGCAAGAATATTGATTTAGCTTTTAAGGCCAAAAATGTTGTTAAATATCGCCAAAACGCCAAAATAGTAATGCCGCTAAAGCTGCCTTAGAATTTTTGGGTTTTTTTCCTCAGGTCTGAAAACCGTGATTTTCATAAAATCAGCATTGTTTAGACAACAATCTCATTAATTAAATGATAACATACTAAAACTAATAACTAAATAAAATATAAATTTATACAAATATTTACACTTTATACAATTTTCGTAACAATACTGTGAAGTTATCTAGGTTTCCTCATTTCAAATCTATGAAACGTTATATTGTGTCTAAAAAGTCATCATGTAAAGCAACAAGAGGTTATTGTTCAAATGATTGATAACGGTTTCCGGTGGTTAAACTATACACAGCGTAATGTGAAAAATTAATCAAGCTCACTCTTTCTTTTTCATTTATAAAAGAAAATTTTCCACCTGACATCGATATATTTTTACTCATACACAGCCAGATTTGATACTACACCAGTTTTTAAAAAATATTATTCATTTTAGTCTGATTCAGCCAATTGATTAAAATACCTGATTCTAACGGTCGATGTTAAATAACAGCCAGGTCTAATACTTCATTTCATGTGTTTTTATATTTTTTATACATTTCAGTCCAAGAGATACAAGACATTTCAGCACTGATATGCAGGCGTGATCGCAACTCGTTTTATACCGTTTTAGAAAACACAAAAGAAAAAAATTACAGAAATTTCGGCGTAAATACTTACTATTTTACAAATAAAATTAAAGAATGAAAACAGATATTGGGAAACAAATAAAAAAAAGCTTCAGTGTTTAGGGCAGTTCTATTATCGTTATTATACTATATAAATGAAAATCAAAGATCTCTACTATGATGTAAGTGATTGTAAAAAAGTGTGTCCTTAAAATTTGAGAATCATACAGTGATATTTGCTATAAAGTTGTACATTAAAGATAAATTTCGCTTTTTTTTATTTTGAATTGAATGGAAAGTTAATTTTAGTACTAATTAATTTGTATATCAACATGTGATTCCTATTTTACATAGTTCATTAAAGGACTGACCTGCTATGATTCTTTTAATGAATTGATTGCCAATTTAATAATTATATATACACAGATATATATATATATATATATATATATATATATATATATATATATATATATATATATATACACAGATATATATATATATATATATACACACACACATACAGTCCAGTTACATTAATATGACCACCACGTTCTTTCGACGTCGATGTTAAATAACAAATAGAAAGCAGGTGGCAGCACAGTGCAGTTAACCGTATATAAAGAATGCTTAAGAGCCTTAGAAAACATAGCGTATTGCAGAAACGGAGCGATTTATCCGACGTCTAAAAGGGCATTATCATTTTCTTTGGGGAGTATTTAAGGGTGGGAGTATTTTCAAAACGGCAAAGTTTGTGACCGTTCGCGTGCTGTCGTAGTTAAAGTATACTTTGTATGGCAAAAAGGGATTGTCCAAAATCAGAGATGTAAGAAATTTGGTACGTCACGGTCAATAATAACAGGGGTGAACGACGGCTGCGGAGAAGCTTTCGAGTGAATAGATGTGCTATTTGTTGAGCAACACCCAAGTGAACTAAGGGGCTACCAACAACGTCTCCCAAGTTTTTGTTCAGTGAACGATGCTGCTTCTGGGCCTTCAAAGCAGACACTTGGTGAACAGGTGCACATGCACCTGTTCATCGGTGATTAAAGCTGGAGTTTGCACGCGAGTACGGCAACTGGACGCCCACTGATTGGCGACAGTTAGAGTTTTCTGATGAGTCACGTTTTATGCTCCATCGGAGCAGATGGATATTAGCATATATGACATGAAACCTTTTAAAGCAAACACATGAAACCATTTCCGGAACAGTCCAGGTTGGATAATGGTATGGTTCCATAATGGTCTGGGGAATGTTTTCCTGGTGTTCTCTGAGTTCACTCATCATTGCGTAAGGCACAAGCACACATCTATCCTTGCGGACCATGTCCACCCCCTGTAAGTGAATTATTTTTCATAGGGTGACGGAAATAAGGGATTAGCTTTATTTTTTGAACGAAGTTAAATTCATAGCATACAATCGAGCTCGATTTTTAACGCTTATTCATAGAGCTAATAAATATAAAATTTTCTAACCTAATTGAACAAATCATGTTCATGAAAAATCTTTAGACTTTCAGATCTAAAGTTCATAGATGTGTCTTTTTCGGACATAAGAGTCAGAAATGGTTCAGAATTCATTTAAAATGTAGGTGACGGTTGAATTAGACCTCGTGATCAAAACGTAAACACTATTGGCGCCAGAGCTTTGAATGTTGGCTATTTTTTACTTTCGCCAAATGCTCCAACAGCCCCAAAGGCCGTGGAATAAAAACTTCACTTTTGTTGTATAGTTCGTACATCCACTTTATACTTTGTTAACTTCTTTGAAAGTGAGTTTAATTTCAATTATTATATACTAAAATAAAAATTTATTTGAATCGCTAAATGGAGTTATTATAAAAACATTACTACCACAAAATGATACCAAATAATAGAATGACGCCAAGTAATAATAATATTTAAATTTTACTTTAAATAATGATGATAGTAATAATGCTTTCTTTCATTACATCTACGCTGTAAACACTTTTTTTAAAAAAAAAAAATATTGATTACAATTTCCTTTAGCTTCATTTTAAACACCTTGCGAAAAACGTATAGTTAAATAAAATTTACACAAAACATTTAAAGAAATAAATCTATCACATTTCAATTGAGTTTTATTTTAATAAGTATATCAAGGCTTTGAGCCTTTACGATTATTTCCTTTATAATTATTTATTTTTATCACAACCCTTTAGTCAACATGACAAATGGTGATATAACGCTTGAAAATTCCCAATATGAAATAAAATGAATGCAAATATAATGATAAATATAAAAATTCAATCTGAACAACTGTTTTTGAAAAACGTGATCGGTAATAATCTTTTATCAGCGCATTTAACCAAATTTATCGGTCAATTTTATTCACTTTACATAGATTTATATAAGTTGCTTAACAAAAATCAGATTATTATTTATTTTGCACAAAGATAAAATTCTGATAAAGATTTATTTTTGGAAACTGTATTTCGTAATCTAAGAGTATTATGTTTAAATTTTTAATTTATACTCTACTAATATGAAATAAAGTTTTTTTATGTAGGAAATATATATATATATATACATTCGACTTTATAAATAAATATATTTCATTTATAATAACTTCAAGAATGCATTATTAATATGCAAGGACAAAACAAGGTCTCTACCATGCCCAGATAAATTGCCTGCTCAATACTTTTGATCGGATATTTGGAATTTTTAATACTTACACCGAATTTCCATATTAAATAAAGTTTCTTCTAATTTTTTCTAGAAGATTCTTAATTTTTCACGTACACAGTATATAAGAATGTCCATCTGCATACATTATATGCTTAACTCTATGAGGAATAGCTTAATAAAAATCGGACATTAAGATGATAAAGAGAATGGGAATGTTTCCCCATGGTACACCCCTTGATAAACTAACTGACTTTGAATACGTATTTCCTCATCTTAATGTAAATTTTCTATCTAGCAAAAAATGGTAAATCCATTTAGTAATTTTACCTGTTACGCTCAGTTGTAGCTATTTGTAGATCAATCCGTTAAATAAACAAAGTCATAAGCATATTGGAAATTCAGTGAAACTCACATAAAAATTTCTTTTGAATTTTTGCTTGAAGTAAATCATTGTGGAGAAATTGAATAGCTGTTTGACTATCTCTAAAAGGAAGAAAACTGAGCTGTCGTACTTCAAACTTCTGATAACAAATGAAATGACATGATTCTTTCAAAAATTTTGGCAGAAACTAAAGTTAAAGAGATAGGTCGTTATGAATTGGTTGAGAAAACTGGAGCTTGTTCGGTTTGTGAATAAGTACAATAATAGATGGTTTCAAGTTGATAGGAATAGAACATTAGTCAAAAATATCACTGAAAATTTGGAATACATGGTAAGAGATTACATAATTTAAAGGTTTGAATACACTGCTGGCCATCTAAATGCAAAATCCTGAAGGAAACATGCAAATGACATAAAATTTACAACATGCATTAAAGGAGGTGAGATATGCAAATGATTAGAAATTCAGCGAAGACGCACATCACGAGCGCCTGTGGCGCCAATTCAAAGCGCTATTTATGGCTTGGAGATTTCGACGACTTGGATAGAGTTCGGCAATTGTGTTTTTCTTGAGATTTAAAGAAAAAAAAAACGATCAATTATGTTTTGTAGAAAACAGCAATACTTTTTTTAATCAAGTATTAGAGTTCGACAGAAGGATAGTGGCCTGCCAAGATAGTGGATTATCGTTCAGAGGAAACGGTTGTCATTTTGGACGAAACCAAACACCTGTAATGTTGATATGAGACCGTTTCATGCAGGAAGGTACGACGGATCGATCGCATCCACTTCAGTGCACCATTTCACATGATGACAGGCAAATTGGGCGCATGGCAGTGACGGGTCGCTCAGCCACATCATGAACCATGGCACATCACATTAAGTCTTAAACGCATCATCCAGTGTCTGCACGTACTATTAGAAGCCGTTTACAGTAGAGTGGTCTGTCCGTCTACCCTTGAGGCAGAAGCATAGCATTTTCCGCCGCTAATGGTGCGATAAAAGAAGGATGTGGATGGCAGAATGGAATGAAATTGTCTCTACTGACGAGTCATGATTCTGTCTGCAGCACCACGATGATCACATTCGAGTCTGGAGATACAGTGGAGAGAAGATGATGAACAGCTGCGTTATGTACCACCACACTGGTCCTGAATTGGCTATCACTCTCGCACTCCTCTAATACGCATTACCGGTACTTTAAACAGCCAGTGCTACATCTCCGAGGTGTTGGAGCCAGTTGACCTTCCTTACCTTCAGGGCTTTCCCACAGTCATATTTCAACAGGATAATGAGCGACCATACGTGGCACGCATTGTCCAATGGTTCTTCTTCAATCGCTTAGTTGAATTGCTTCCTTGGCCGATTTGCTCTTCGGAACTTTCGCCGTTAGAAAACATATGGTTTATGGTTGCTGAACGATTGACCCAGATTACATCCCCAGCTGCCACACCAGATGAACAATGGCCCCGTGGGGAAGCTGCTTGGTCTTCTGTACTCCAAGAACATATCTAAAGTTTTTTTTTTTAATCAATGCCGAGGCATGTGGCAGCGGTGATCCCCAACAATGGCGTTTACTCTGGTTATTGATTTTGGCAGGAACCACGCTTCTTAAAAGTCTATAAATTTGATCGTTTGATACTTGATCTCAACGGGTTGTCTACAAAATAAATTTTGTTGTGATATCTTTTGTCTTCCTTTGTGTTGCAATTTCGGGGGGGGGGGCTAGCAGCGAATTTTAGAGGATATATTATCTTCACCTGGAGGGGATACTCTAGAGTTTTTAATTACAAATTGTTTAAGTTCTGTGATTGGAAATTTGTTGTTTAGATTCAGATTTCCTGATCATGTTAATCAATCATAATTGGATCATAATATACTGTATAGTTGAAATGCACTGCAAAAGCCTAACTCTGGTATTTTTGTGAATATAAAACTTGACCATAAAAAATTTATTACAAGGTCGGAATTTTGGATACCTTTGTATCTATGATTCATAGAGTTAGAGATGTGTAATAAGAGATACTGATCTTGCTGCATCTTGCAGACTTTATTCCAGTATTTCACTTTAGAAGATTTTATGGTGTTATTTTTGTTCTACAGAGAATTTTTTGTTCATAATACAAAAACTAGTTTCTAAATTACTCTTATCTTTCTTTAGATAGACTTTTTTAGAAATAAAATTTTACTGCTTAAATTATTCCACTGCGGTGGATATTGCTTTAAAGTATTTTTTGATCAAAACTTTTATATCATCTATTACTTAGACCGCGATATTGTGAAAATTTTTATTAAAAATATTAATTTCAACACTAAACTCTTTATTAATTTGATTAGTAATTTTCTTCCATCTCCGAATCCTATGCACTCTAGGGATTCAAACATAGATAGTGATCTCTCAAAAAAGAAGTCTTCTTTAATGTAAATGTAACATTGGGGAAATAAATTAGATGAACAAAACGAGAGATCTCTGTAAAAATTTTCCAGTCGAAGAGATATGTGTTGGAGTATATGAATTTAAAATACAGAGATTGTGCTCGTTGATTTAGTCGATCAATTTTTAGCCCAGAGGGGTGCTTGTTTCATCACCCCATAAATCATGTTTGATGTTAAAATTGCCTAAAATTAAGCAGTTAAGTGATAAATAATTTTTACTCTCTCGAAAACAATTATAACCAGATTTTGCTTGTGGGGAATAGGTATTTAAAATAGTAAATATATCACTCCTATTATAAATTTTTCACAATCAAAACTTCAGTATCACTTTTGCAATAATTATGGATTGTTTGAGAAGATACCTCAAGCTCCAGAACTTCTATCTCCACTGGCAATTATATGTAGAAAATAAAGGCTTAGAATAAGTATATGATAAAGGATAAATATACATTAATTCGAAGACCTTTTAAATTTTAAAAGAAAACTAAATGAAATAAGTAAAAATGTATCGCAAACAAGCTAACAGAAAAATCGAGGAAATCAATCTCTCTTTCTGTTCCAAACTGTTGATGGTCAGTCTGGTCTGTTTCGATTTATTGGATGTTTTTAATATCTTTGATTTCTTTTTTGTTCTCTTGCGGGAGAGATTAGTAAAATCAGATAGGAGATTAAGTAACTGATTTTGGAAGAGACAGATTCATTAATTTGACGCATGGCAGAGTCTGCAGAAAAATATAACATATTTTAATCAAGTGTTATTCGAAGAATTTTGCTAAAGGTTATCAAATTCAGTTCCAATTTGTCAAACAGACCTTACATAAATTCTTTGTTCGAGCTCAGTGTACCAGGGGAAGTTTTCTTTGCATATGATATGTTTTTATTTGCTTGTGCAAATCTCCTTCTAGCTTCACTCATAGGTAAAGGATTTTCTGCTTTAAATCTTAGTATTGATTTTTTTTTCATTCCAAAGGGGCATTCCGTATAGTCTAGTTTATGCGAGACAGAACAATTTGAGAATTTCTTTGCGGTCAGACAAATTTCCCCATGTTTTCTTTTCTCCACAATCCTATTTGTATGTATTGCATATCAACATTTAGTAAGATTATTACTGAATTTAAAGTATTTACCGCATTGACGGGATTTAACAGTGAAAAGTTCATCTCTATGATTAGTGAAAAGTAATTTTGTTTCTGTAGGCAGCTAGAATTTTGGAATGAATTTCAATTTTTCTGCAATGTCTTCCATGAAGTTGAAATAGGAATGTTTAATAATAGAAATCTGTGGTTGTGATATTATATTCCACAAACTTTGATTAGAGACAGGTGTACCTTTCTGGTCTGTTAAATTCAAGATTTCTCCAACCATGTTTCCATGCCATTATTACTGACTATGAAGTCAGTAATAAGCATCCATCTAGAGCTAGAATCTTGCTTTAAATTTTTTGGAAATTTTTTGTCTTCTTACTTTTTAATTCCCTAAGATTACTTTTAGGAACAGACTTTCCGTTTTTGGTTTTTGAAAATATATTGAAAAAGTTCGTGTCATTTTTTTAGCAGCCAAAAGACGGTTTTTATCGCTTTCTGATGTTTGGAGGAAATTTATATAATTATATTGTCTTATTAAAACCTATACTGCATCATATTGATGGCTTACCAATACTACTAACGATTACTGAAGAAGCCAGAGTTATGGCTTCTTTATTCAACTTACAAGAATATTAAAGTGCCCCAGCACAAACAGCCAGTTTAGCTTAATTCTCAACTAGAGCGGGACTAAAAAAGAATTTTTTCCCTAAAAAGAACATCGAAATATGTGAAGAAAATTAAATCTATGCATTAAAAATCATAAATTTAAAAGAAACGATTTATCAAATTTTCCAACCACCAATCGGCAAATTTCCAAAACCCTAAACTTGTGGTCTGTGATCATAAACCACCATGACTACTCCGGTTTAGAAATTGGCATTATAAATTTGAAACTTGTATTGAAGAAAAAAGAAAAAAACGTGAATTTATGAAATAACTCAGGCGATGCTGCCATTAAATTAAAATATTTGGGGAGACAATTCTTTTTTACGGAACTGGTCAATATATATATATAGAATAACACATTAGTATTTAAAAACTTTTTTTTTTCTGGTGATTGTAAAATGATAATTTTTTGTTTTACTTAAATTTCTCTGTTAAAAAAAAAAAAAAAAAAACTCCAGTTTTCATTCAATAGAAATAAATAATATTATACAAGGATTCTATGTAATAGATCAAATCATATTAAGAATACTTCATAACATTTGAGTTTTATGTCATTTTATGCAAAAAAGAATTTTCACTCTTTTTGTAATTTTAATAGTTTTTATAATATTCTAATTTATAATATTCTGTGTTTTTATAACAGTGAGACTTTTCAATTAGCTGACACAACTTATGACCGAGCTGGTAGACGAAAGATTAGGGCTCTTGCCTTTGGTTAAAAATTCGTCGGTTCGAATTCCACCTTGGTTGTTAGTAGTGGTTCAGTTTAAAGTGTAGATCCCGGTCTGAGAGAGATTAGCCCTCTTGAACAAAAAATGCAGTGAAGAGTGACAAACAAACATGCATAACTTATAAATCAAGATATTCAAAAAATATATATCATATATTGTATATATACGGTATAGTGTTACGATACACATTGTTCTGTATAATATTTATATAGAAAAATACATCATAATTATAATTAAGACTATATAAAAGTCACTAGTGATATATATCAGACAGAATCGGAAGAAGCACTAACCATCTGTTAAAATTAAAAATCAAATTCAGATCATCTTAAAATTAAGGAAAGTTCTATTAAAGAACAGCCATTTAAGTAAATTAGACCAATAGTTCGTATAGGAAAAACAGATCACAAATATCATCTAAAACAGATTTTCCATTACCATATTTGCAAACGTATAAGACTCACCCCCTTTTTAAAGGATAAAATTTTATTACTATTCATTATAATGTAATTACTTTTTTTAAATATAAAGTAATACAAATAAAATGTAATATACCTAGTTGTTCAAATGTTCAAATACCTAGTTTATTTGGGTAATAACACCTTTTAATCTCTTCGCCAAAACTAGACACATATTTCAAGATCTAAATGAAGTGTCAGTTGAAAACTCTTTCTGCGTCTTCATTAAACAAATTGTCCTCTAAGGCCATCAACTGCATATCTAATGCCATACCTTTTTAAGCAATTTGATCACTGTCTTTGTTTTTATGTAAATCTTGTAGGTTATGTTTACTGGAAGTTGCTTTTTTAGATCTGATTCCGCCATGTTCTAATCGTTTTCTTAGTTGAAGTTGGCCAGAAATGCCTTTCTGTTTCCATATTCTTTAGCATATGCAATCATGTGTTGCTTGTGTGAGCAATGACATTGTTTTTAAGTTACAACTTACCAACAAATTTTTAAAAATTAACAGTAGAAGTTTCACGCATTAAAAGTCTTTCATAAAAGTTAGAAAGTTTATAAGAATCCAGTTTAATGACAGAGCATACGCACATATTTAACATTGCGTAACAGTAATATTCCCATTAGAAAACCAGCAAAAAAATTGCAAAACTTCGAATAGAGGACACTTCCAGAAATAAATTAGATGCAGTCCGTTTTTCAGGTCTATTTTCAAGGAAAGGAAGTGCATCTTATATTCTGGCAAATATGGTTCGTATTATCCTGTAGTATATTTTTGTGAAAAAATATGTCACGAAATGCTGAAATTTAGTGCTAAATTTTGTGACTTAATGCCCCCATTCACATTCTGTATTTATAATATATTTTAACTCTTGTTTTAGATTTTTATTTTTAGTGATTCTAAGCTTTAAAAGAATGATTGAAATTCATTTGCTTCAATGAAACTATTAGTTAAACTCCTTTATTTTCTTCTCTCACGTTATGAAAAAAATTATTAAAATTTGCACTATTTGGTGATATTTTTTGGCCGAAGTAGAAATCCTATTAATGTTTTATATACATTATTATATGAAAAAAGAAGAATATAGACAAGATTAATTTGATTTTGATCTCGAAGTCGTTATTTTTCTTCTCACTTACATTACCATCTTTATCTAATTTTAATTTTCTTTAGTATAGCAGTATTTCCAACTTTTCACAAGATTAAATAATTATTTTTAGTTTCATTGAAATAAAAAATATTTGTAAGGAAAAAAATAAAAGAAATTCTTTACATTTTAAATATGCTCATTCCAAATGATTATTAATGAAATTTATAACATGAAATTGACAAAGTATAAAACGTCAAATGACAACTTTTCAATTCAATGTTCTTCGAAATCGAATATTTTTCAAAAAGAATTCGTTCTCCATTTATGGTATTATTATAAATTATGATTAATTATAATAGTTTTAATTATAAAAAATGTCTCAGCAGCAATGAACATAATAAATATAAAAGTAAACTAATTCCAAAGACAACAGAATTGTAAAATAAAAGAGACCGAAGTGATGCAAGGTTTATACTTAAAACATCTGTTCTGAAACTTTTTCCATTGATTAGCAGTTTAGTGACTTCATGTTACCACAGCAACAGTCAGGTTATAGTGTCAATAAACTGGGTTGGGCGTATAACAACTAATTATTATATGAGGTTCACAGTCGAATTCTTGTCTCACTGAAAAAATAACGGTAGTAGCCAAATAAGCCAGAATTTAGAATACACTGTTTGGCAACATTGAATAGTGCGATCGCTGTGTGAAGAAATTGACTCACGTAGGTTTAAGAACAAATTCATTGAAAATTCTTATTAGATAAATCTTGATTATGATTTTAATTTGATGTGACAAATCTATTTTTATCCTCGTTTTATAAGACGAATTTTTAATAAAATTCGTCTTATAAAACGAAAAGTAATTAAATAAAATTATATATAGTTCTAACATTATTTAATTACTTTTGTATAAGCTAATGATGAACTATACAGCATGTAGGAAAGAATAATTTCGTGATTTCTAACTTGACAATAGTAGGGTCAAATGTTTTCCAAAATTATTTTTAGTCTGCCCTTATAGGATTACTTTTCATCAAATTTCTCTCTGAGTAGGCGGCACATATCTTGTAGCGAAGTTTTGACTTTCTTTTAAATGTTCTATTTTCGGTAATACTTGATTTATATTGTTCAGATAAATATCCAATTCATGTAAAATGAAAAATGAAACTAAATGATAATAATAATTCGAATGTCCTTAGGTAACCGTAAATAATTTCATTTTCAATTTTTATTTAATGAACCATTCAAAACTTTAATTAAATTCAATCCCTTTAAGGAATTCAAATAGAATATGAATAGTAATCTGTATCCTTATCATATTCATTTTAAGATTCAAAGTTTTTCAATGTTGTTAAAGCTAGACTGTGAGACTGCTATCTCACTATTTCATTCCCTCACACACTCTCTCACACAACGGCAAAAGTTACTTCAAAATGAAGATCTAGAACAGGCTAAACAATCTATGCAGTTTCTATGATACAGGAACAAAACAGTTTTCAACTAATGTTCGATTCAAGTGTCTGATGACTATTTGTTTCATTTTCAACTTCATTGAGAACGATATTTATATCTCTTCGTTATAGGCCCTGGAAGCTTATAGAACATTCGTATTGTAAGCCTGAGATTTTTAAGATCCTATTAATGCTATAGAGTTGAAATTTCAAAAATGTTGATTTAAGTTCTGTTGCCAAATTGTAGTTGTTGCCAAATGTTCAGTACAAATCGCAAAAATATCGCCAAATATATTTAATCGCAAAAATATCGCCAAATCATCTAAATTTTAGAATTATTTGCAGCTCCGAAAACCGCTATTATCACAGAATAAGCAATGCTTAAACAATAATTTCACAAATTAAACGATAAAAACCATAATAAAATAAAAATTATAATTTAAATCATCCTTGCCGATTTAAATTAATCATAAAATGGATGTTTTGTTGTGTTGACTTGTTTTTTTCATTTTGATTTTTCTTTTGTTCTATTCTCAACGTGTTCAATTTTGGAAGTAATATCGCTAAAGATATGAAAATTAATTATTTAGAGCAATTAGTAATTTCATGATTTTGTAAACTTTTACAAACAGAAAAATTGTGATTAAAAAATACCCTATTACTGTTAAAAAAAAAAATCATGAATGGATTTTTTTCTCATCTCCGATGACGCTCAGATATTCCATGGTGAAGTTATTTGCTGCTGCTGGAAGAATGCGATTTGAAGGCTGACAGCAAATTCGTCGATAAGTCAGTCAGATTTACGACGCCATCTTAATACGATGAAACGTTATCTGATGCCATGTATATTTTAAACCAATGAGAATTTTAATAAAGTACGTAATCATGATCTCTGGACGAAAGAAACAACCATTTTATCGTCAATGAATAACAAAATAGAAATATAAGACACATTCTAATATTTATTCTTACAAATACTTATATTGTTTACATTTCTCGTAACAATATTTTAAGACAAGTAACATTTGTTTCGACTGTTAAAAAAGGTATATAATTATTACTCTACATTTCTTTAAACATTACTAAGCAATGTTGCATAGTACTTTGCATCCGCTCTTAACTAAGTTTTAAATCGAAAATTTTATCACAAACGAAAATAAGAAAGTGAAAAATAGGTTTAAAATACCCCACATTTGAGGTAAAATGCTGTCTTTATAAGTAAGTAATGAGGTATATTTCTATACACTTTAAAATTTTTTATTGAAATGTGCTTATAACTCGTAAACCATGGTCAAGCAATAAGATCAAATTTAAAAGGACATCATCTCGTACTTCCAAATTTAGAGCAGAAAGAAAATTAGAAACTAATTAGTTTCAATGCATAGACACTATCAATGAATTGGCTTTAGAAGTTAAAAAACAAAGCATTAACTGCAGTTCTTATGTGTAAAAATAATATCTCACAGTGCTTGGAAGTATTGTTTCTATGAAAGTAACAATTCATAAAATGAAGAATTTTTTTTTATATATGTATACTTTTTACTTTATCTTACGTAACATTTATACCATTTTTTATGGACTGATAAATTTGGACATACCTTTTAAATTCAGTATTTTTAGAAATGCATTGTTGTACACGACATAACCACATGACGAAATATATTCTCAGTAAAAGACGTCTCCAGGTAATGACAGCTGCAACGAGATAGTCGATGCAGCTGTGCGGAGAAAGATTCGCTGTGTTTTGACTGAACTTGAATTTACTTAATGACATTTTTCTGTATATGACAACTATAAACGTTAAATCACGCTTTTTTGTGGAACATAAGATCTTAAACAAGTAATTAACACTTAAACGAGGTAGATTTCTTTCTTTCTTTGGTCCCTAATTTCTATGTACTTTTAAAGAATTGGATAACATGTTTACATAACATTTTTTATTTATACATGTTTATTACACATTCTTTTAAAAGAATTTAACTGCATTATATAGATATATATGATTCCTTGAATTAATTCCCTTTTCTTATTATTTTTATAATTTCTCTCTTATTTTTATAACTTCATTATCTTATTAGAAATACCAATTTTCCACCATATTTTACCTGATTCGTCATCATTTCATACATCAAATCTTATCACATAAATTTTCTTCAGCCTTAACCATTTTTTTCTTCTTTGCTTTCTGATTCATTTCTAAATTCATTATAAGCACGTAATACCTGATTCATTATGTATATATTTGTCACCTGACTTTTCGCCAGGAGTTGGACTGAGAACGCATGATTGGGACAGGATGAAATCTATATAAGAATGTCGATCTCAAGCTGTATTAAATTAAAAAACACTGCACTTCTAAATTTTGATAACAAAGAAGTTAGATAGTTTTTATTTTTTTAAGCGTAATCAACACTGCTTTGCACTTATTTTATTGATTATGATTAACTGTGCAACTTATTTTAAACTACGCCGCAATGTAATTAATTCGAGCAATGTAAAATTCCATTCAGGGACATTTCTCGCTTCAAAACCGGAGTCATGTAGTTGTTCTTATTTTAAAAATGCCATCTAAGCGTAATAGCTGGATGTAGAAAAAAATATTCACACAGACTTTGATAGCCTCCTCTTTCTACACTCCCGCAGCATAGTTTTAAAAATATAGCAATATTTGCTTTAGTCTTAATTTTTGAAAGAATTGTTTTTCTCAATGCAGCGAATGTGCTTATATTTTTCTCAATATGCCACCGATAGGAAATGCATTAGAAGTCTGATGAATGGAATCCCGACTTTGATACTTAAAAACACCGTAATGGAAGGAAATTTCAAGTTTTCAATTCTTTAATTTATTTTTAGCTGATTTATACGAGAGATCTAATTTTTAGAAGCAGAAAGTGTTCTAAGCAAAATTAAGGAATAAAAGAAAATTTTTCCCAAATCACTATAGTAAGATATGCTTGGACAAGAAAATACCTCCTAGAAAACTGGCGGGTTTGACTCCAAGTAGTATTTAAAAACTCACATACTTTGCATTGGGACCAAACACTGTTCATTGTCTTTATCTAATTATAATGAAAAAAAAACAATTCTTAACATGCCTAAAACTAAAAAATCAAAGCAACGTGATGGAAATTTAAACAAAAACGCTGTTTCAATAAGAAATTTATTTATTTATTTATTTTTAAAGAAATTAACGATGTAAATGGTAAATCTATGTCAAACGTATTCAATGTTCTTATCGATTGAACCTCTATTTTCCTTACATATTTTCCTCCTTCAACAAAAAGAAGTTTTCCAATCTGAATTTCTTCTGATTCTATGATATTATTTCTTGAAACTTATGCATAAAATAATATGAAAATAAGCAAATACATATAAGATTAAAGGTGCTTAGAAAATTAAAACTTATCATGTTAAGTGAAAAAATTACATAATAGTGTTTCCAGAATGGTACATAAATATATCAAATAGGTAAGTGAAAATTCGGAGCTAGATGAACTTCCAATAAAAAATACTTCTCATCTCACCGCATTAATTTAATGAAGCATATTTTTAAGTATCGCTCTCTAATATATACAGTGGGTAATCGGTTAACGAACAGTTCATCGAACACTTTCATGAAAGATTTTTATGTTCGGACAAAGAACTAAAACGAATTCGGAGAATAATGTTGCCAAACCCAAAGGTCCAAAATAGTTTTTCTTCTCTCTTGAATTATGTTGCTTGCTTATTGAACTTCAAATTGGAAAAAAAAAAAATTTCCCCAACGGAATATTTACAGCTAAAGTAGAACATAAGTTTCGTTCACACATGTTCGTTTACTCTCTCATACGTAGTCATGAATAACGAATTACAGATGGCAATAACAATGTTATTAATCACTTTAAAAAGACAATGCTATTAATTACTTCTGGAAAATCTTGAAAAAGAGAGAAAAGCCAACAACAATATTCCTTAACTTCCTATCAAGAAAAAAATTAAAAGGATTGATTAATATGCAAGACTATATGTATGTGCATTAGTTTTTATAAACTTAATATATGAAATTATACATCCTTTTTTTCAATTTCATTTAGAACTTCCAGAACAAATAAATCGATTTCTCAAAAAAAATCTATGGTAAATCGATGATCGGTTGACGAACCATTCGTATAACGAACATAGTCTTGTAACAGATTATGTTCATCTACCGAACACCCACTTTATACGAAAAAGAACTAAAAGAAACATAAAAGAAAATGTAAAGAGAAATCGAACATTATAAAGATAATGCAAATGACGCTACAGTAATGAAATGTTGTAGATTATGTAAACACATTTTGACATATAAGGCGATTCTAAATTGCTTTTACAAATTAAGAGGGGTTATAGTTTCGATTTAGGTGAACAATGATTACCATATAACACTGGGTCATATTCTACTCGGTGACCCTGAAGAATAAGAATGTAAAAATAGATCAAACAAGAACTTTGGGCCTCAATAATCGAAATGGATTACGCATGCCTTCCGCCGCCTGCATGCTGTGTATCTAGTGATTGGTTCGATTCCTATCGGGCAGTCAGGATATCTTTTGTGCTTAACCTATCTGGTACTTTTACATAATGTCAGATCGTTCGACCGGTGCAACATATCGTATCTTCTTGAAACAAATTATTCCCAGTTTGAGTGTTCCACTTCCCTTCCAGAAATTTCCCTGTGGTTTATAGATCTCCACCATATTTTCTCATCCAAGTCCTTAACTTATTGGATGCTACATATCTTGTCCAATGGATCGGATGTGGTGAATCTTTGGTTGGCTTTCTCGTTCACATAAACTCAACACACACTTTCTTTTTGGGGCATACGCAAACTTTATTGTACGAGACACTTGTGGACTCGGCTGAAGATCTTATGTCGAAAATTGTTGTTGACGTGAACAAAATAAACACGTTACCAGGAATTTTAGAGAAGGTATGCACCATATGTTCCTTCGCTGCTGTCAACTGTGCAACGAAACGTGTAGTTGATATATTGCGCATGACGACCGATGGTTGAATGGTTAGCCTTTCTGACTTCTGAGCTGTGGGTACCGGGTTCGGACATGGATGTTAATTTTTCTCTGTGTTTCTTGGTCCTTTCTTCTATGATGATGTATGAATGTGGCCCACCCTATAAACGAGTTTGTGGTGGTATGGCGTGGCTAATGTTACTCGCCTCCATGACTTGGTTCGTAGGTGTCCTCTGGTTGGTTGGTTGGGTTTTATGGCACAAAGTCCAAAATTGGACATGCTGCGCCAAGAGTAACTTTTTGTAGCCTCATTTTATCTTAATTTTTTTTAAAAATTATTATTATTATTTTTTGTTAAACCCAAACGCAAGCAACATTAAAAATTTTAAAAAACAAAAATCTGTGTAAATGTTATTTTAAAATCAAATTCTAAAATATAAAAGAAAAAAATCAATTATATATACAATTTTAAAATTTAAAATAAAAATTTAAATAAAATGTATAAAACCTATTGCCCTCAAGAAAGCGAATAGGTTTCTATGGGGTGGATCCTATTATGTCAGATAAAATTATAAAATCACTTTTAAAAAGTGTAAACGCTGTTGGTTAAAATTATGACATGAAATTAAAATATGATAAACATTGAATGAATATCACACGTTTCACACCATGGATTTAATTCGCTTAAAAACAAATGTCTGTGTGTGAAACGTGTGTGTCCGATACGAAGGCGAGTCAATCTTACATCTGCACTTCGTAACGGTAAAACAGATAATGAGATGAGAGATGAAAAGATGGTATTCAACTTGTTGTCAACCTGCAAGTTCCATGATTCCTGCCAAAGACTATATATGAAAGTTTTTATATCTTTTTCTCACATCTGAGAGAGGACCGATGATAAAATTATGTCTGATGCAGCCTTTGCAGCTGCATCTGCTCTCTCATTTCCTTCAAGACCCATGTGCTTGGTATCCAACAAAATACAATTTCTTTTCCTTGCCAGCAAGGGAATCAATGCTTTGAAAATTCTCGACACAACAGGATGACAGGTAAGACTATTGTTTTTCAAGGCTTCAACAATACTCATGCTGTCAGTATATATACAAAATTTATGACAATCATCTGTATTCACGTGCTGAAGCGCATAGTAGATTGCCGTTGCTTCAGCAGTAAAGATGGAGCAGGATGAATGTAGGCTGTAGCTAAAAAGAAGTGTTATTGATAAAAACTCCACAGCCCACATGTCTGCGGTTTTCGATCCATCCGTGAATACAGGTTTGTAAGATTGGTACTGGCAGCGATGAGAATGGTATAGCTGCTGAAAAACAATGAGTGTTGTGTCGGATTTTCTGAACTGGGCAAAGGTATTTATAAAAGTATTTGTTGGCTCATACCAAGGTGGATAGAGACTTTGATCAATAGACTCTATCCGAACATCACATAGATCTGTGAGCCACAGATGTGTTTTGGCTCGTGTGAGAAAAGGCGGGATGCTCAATGGACGAGCATCATATAGTCTTTAAGGGAGGCATTAGGTACCAAGGAACGTAAGGGATGGTCAGGGTAGACATGATCTTAGCATAATAATTGAGAGATTGCTGCATCCGTCTCAGGTCTAACGGTAGTTTATGACATACAGCATATAGACTCTGGACGGGTGATGTGCGGAATGCACCAGAACATATCCGCAAAGCAGAGTGATGAACTGAATCCAGTCTTCGTAAAACAGAAGATCTAGCCGATCCATAAACAACACATCCGTAGTCAATGCAGGATAGAATCAATGACTGATAAATTGGAAGTAGTGTTGTGTGATCTGCACACCAAGATGTACTGGACAACACCTTGAGGATATTAACCGATCGCTCACACTTCTTCCGCAGATGCAGAACATGCGGAAGAAAGGTTAATTTTCGGTCAAAGATTATTCCCAGAAATTTTATTTCACTGACTATTTGTATTGGAGTGTTGTTGATATTAATAACTGGATCATTGTGAAGGCTAGTCTTTCTACAGAAGTGGACACACTTTCTCTTGCTTGATGATAAAGTATGGCCATTCTCGGCACACCATGCAGCAAGTTTATTAACTGCTGTTTGCAGTTGTCTCTCAATTATTCGCATATTAGATCCCTCGCATGATATTTGCAGGTCATCAACAAACAAGTTACCATATACAGATGATGGAAGTTGATGAAGAATGTTACTAATGAAGAGAATAAAAAGTGTGACACTTAAATAGAGCCCTGAGGAACACCCTCAGATTGTGTAAAAGTATTGGATGTAAAATTTCCAATACGCACTTTAAAACCACGGAGCATAAAAAATTCTGCAGGAATATCGGCAGATTACCCCGAAAGCCAAAATCATATAATGTACGGAGAATTCCATATCGCCATGTACGGTCATACGCCTTCTCTATGTCGAAAAAATGGAAACCAAGTGATTTCTCCGCACAAAAGCGTTGCGGATTTGAGTTTCCAAGTGTGTCATATTATCAAGAGTGGATCTTCCTTTACGGAAGCCACTCTGATTCTTATGAATACAATTATTGTTTTCTAGGACATAGATGAGACGGGCATTGACCATACGTTCGAGAGTCTTACATAAGCAACTCGTCAGAGCAATTGGTCGATAATTTGAAGGATCTGAAGAATCCTTACCAGCCTTTAGGACAGGAATCACTATTGCTTCTTTCCATCGAGATGGAAATTCATTTTCAGTCCAGATCCTATTGAACAGGTAAAGTAAATTCGACAAGGAATCTGAACTTAAATGTAAAAGCATAAGATAACTGATTCCATCAGGTCCTGGACTGGTGTTACTGGCCTGTTGTAAAGCTTTCTTCAATTCAAACTTTCCAAATTCACAGTTGTACGGTAAGGCTTTGTCGATGGTCGAAGCGAATTTGTACACGCTCAGCTCGAGTCTTAGTCCTCAAAAACGAAGGACTATAAGAATTCGAGCTTGAGACGTTAGCAAATGCTTCACCAAGGACGTTTGCAATATCCGTAGGAGAAGAGTATATAGCAGCTCCGGATTTTTAAGATAGGAATAGAAAATTCTCTATAAATTCCATTGGCTGCCTTCACCCTTCTCCACAACTGCTTGCTGGAAGTTGAAGATGTTATTGAAGATAAATAGCGAGACCAGGATTCCTTTCTGACTTCGACGACGAGCTCTATGAGCTAGAGCTCTTGCTCTCTTAAAGGCTATAAGATTCTCCGTTGTGGGATACCTCCTAAATATTCCCCATAACTTCCTCTGTTTTTATAAGTTTTTGGCATTCTTTGTTCCACCAAGGTTTGCAATGCCTGTGTGGTATGGAGGAACTTTTAGGTATTGAAATGTCAGCTGCATTCTTAATTGTTTCAGTGACTTTACAAACGGCAGTATCAATATCTTCGATCGAAACCATTTTAGCATCAACAACTGCCAATTGTGTGAATAATGTCCAATCTGCCCGACTGTACACGTAAGTAGGTAGACGTTGTTCTACACTACTACCTCCAGTCTGGGAGATGACGAGAGAAAATGATCGCTATTATGCAGATCATTTCCTACATTTAGATTTAACAATGGCAGAAGAGATGGGGAACAAATGGCAAGATCGAGAGAATGAAATGTTCTCGTGGGTACATGGAAATATGTCTTCTCGTCGGTATTAAGCAGACAGAGACTGTTGTCTGAAATAAACCGCTCTATCTGCCGACCGCGAGAATTAGTATCATCATTTCCCCACAAAGAACTATGGCCGTTAAAGTCACCCAACAGTAGAAATGGTGTTGGCAGCTGATCTATTAATGCATCGAGTTCCTCTTGGCGGATGACATCATGTGGTGGTAAATATAAACTACAGACAGTTAATAAGCATGTAGTATGAATTCTTACAGCAACTGCCTGTAGAGTAGTATTTAATGCATGGGCAGTGCTGGGGTAAGTATTAGATGTTAATATACAAACACCTCCAGACACTGTACCATTATCACCACAGTCTTTTCTAAAGCTGTTAAATCCACGCATGAAAAAGTTATTGCTGGACTTCAGGAATGTTTCCTGAAGCGCAACACATGCGGGATTGTAGGCTGAAATTATAGACTTGATGTCATCATGATGAGAACGCAAACCATGGCAGTTCCAAGAAACAAAGGAAGCTATTATTCAGTTTGAAGAGCTCCGTTCCCTGGAGCTGAGCGGTATGTCATCTGACATCTCCTCGAGCGATAGATCTTCGTCCGAGGGATGTAATGAAACAGCATCAGCCTCCAGGTATAAGGCTTTACGGGTGGATATGGAGGTCCTAACATTGCCCTCTTTTGCAAGTTTAAGTTTTAGGGCCTTCAGGGCCTTAGATTTAGCCATCGGAGCTTTTCTTTGGGGAATGGTTGTGGAGGTCGATTTTGGCCTCTGTACAGATGTAAGGGGTAACTTTACTGTTGAAAGTGAAAGAGCATCCGTTTGTGTACTAGCCGTTCTGGTGACCTTGGCGGCTACTGATGCATAGCTAACTCCTACTTGAGGTGTACGTGCTGTAACAGCACGTCTTGCCTCGGGATAAGAACAATTATTCTTAACTTTAGTGGTTGTGATCTCCTTTTCCAGTATCCAGGTAGGACAACTTCTAGCGTAGGAGGGGTGGTCACCTTTACAGTTTACACACCTCTCCTTTGCAGTACATGACGAGCTGTCATGGCCAACTGCTGCGCAGCGGGCGCAAGTCAGTTTGCCCCCTGCAAGCCGCTTTAGAGTGACCAAATCTCTGGCACTGGAAACAACGCAAAGGATTTGGAATAAACGGCCTAACGGATAGATGCATATACGCAGCTTTAATATGCTGCGGTAGATCTGGCGTCGCAAAAGTCAGTACGAGATGTTTAGTATTTATAACTTGCCATCACGTCTGACTGTAATGCGTTTTACGGCACAGACCTTTTGATCTCTGAGATTTTCTAATATCTCGTCCGTAGGCGTATTTAGCAAATCCTTGGCGGATACCACACCACGCGAAAAGTTAAGGTTCATATGAGGTTCGACTGACACCTCAAGGTTAGCAAGCATTTTCAAGTTGCTTATGAGAAATGCTTGTGCATCTGAAGCAACTTCTACCATTAAATCACCAGAACGAAGTTTACAGATGCTCCTTACTTCACCAATATTGCCACTGATACCTTTTTGGATTAGGAAAGGGGATACATTATCAAATGTACCCTCTTTCCGTTTGACAATGTAAAATCTGGCATTTGTTATGTTCAATATGTGCTCCCGTGGGAGAAGAAGAAAATGCATGATTCCATATTAAACATGGAAGATTCGGGACCTGACGGCACCACCCACCACCGAGTCCAACAAGGGGATGCAGACCAGCTGCACCAGTGCTAGCCAGATCTATACGCTCACAGTACATCCCTGAGATGGCCTCCACCCTTAACGAGTCATCCAGCAGATGTACCGATCGCTTGATCCATAAAGCCGATTGATGTGCTGAGGACCACAACACACCTCCCGTTTACCTGAAGCAGAGGCCAAAGTAATGTGTTGGTCTCTGGGGGCCTCAATTACCAGGACCCTCCTTTCCAGGGACACGGGTCTCCACGCACGGCAAACACGTGGGTGATTTACTCCTCAAGAGTAGCTAATAGCAACAGAGCGGCGAAAGCTACTCAAGGGGATCCCTCAACCTCTTACGAGGCAACCACACTGAGGGAGAAAAGGAAGGAAAAGCAGAAGAGTAGAGGAGAGAAGAAAATATAGAAGAGGAAAGATCACTAGGGTACCTCGGGATTGTGATACCCGTGTTTACCTAAAGAAGGTAAACCCCCTGAGGGGTAGGTGTCCTCTGGGTAATGTCATATGAGTAGCAGTTTTCGGCCTTGTTGTGGAGAAGAGTTAGTCACCCCAGTGCCCGCCGTTATTATTATTATTAATAATATTTTGAGCCTTTGCCGTGAGATTTCGCTAAGCAAAAAATTTGACTATGCAACTTTTCATATTGTTCGCATTCACTTTCTGAACATTGTTGTAAGCTCAAGTTGGAATTCTAATATTCCTCACATTTCTGCCTCTCAGAGTGCAATTTTCAATTGTTCCTCGTCTGGATGGGTAGCATCACCCCTCTTAAATTGTAAAAGTAAATTAGAGAATCACGCTGTATATATTCTGTATAATCATATTCAAAATAATTAAAGAAATCATTGTAAATAATTACAATGATTCCCTTAATTATTTTGAACATGAATGTTTTTATAAACATTAAATTTGGTAATAAAAAAGTTACCACTAAATAAAAAAAATTTTAAAAATCTCTACTGCATAAACACGTTTATTTAAAAAATGAAATTTATAAAACTTATCCATAATATTTTACCTTAATACATTAAGAATTTTTGTTTAGTCAATATTGCCTACCATTGGCGGAGTAGTTAGCCTTCCTGACTCCCGGGCTCGATCCCGGTTCGTGCATGGATGTTACTTTCCCTCTGTTTCTCTGTCCTTTCTTCTGTGATGATGCATAAATGTGTAAACGGATTTGTGGTTGTATGGCGAGGGTAATGCTACTCCCCTCTATGACTTGGTTCACAGGTGTCTGCTGGGTAACGACAAATGAGTAGCAGTTTCCGGCCTTGTAGTGGCGAAGGGTTAGTCACCCAAGTGTCCGCCGTTATTAAAAATTCCTTCTCAAGATAAAACAATTGGAATATATTATAAGAAATACTAAAATATTTCAGTTTTCAAATATCAAATCATTTTTAGATTTGGGTTAGTTATATAATTAAAGATTTTTAACATGTCTGCAATTTATTAATATTGGTATTAATTTCATTGTTTTATTGATCATTATTTATTTTATTCTTGATCTGTATCATTTTATTGTTAAAAGCAGACTGAGTAGCGGAAAGGCTATTTTATTGAAACCATTGTTAGACATTTGTAAATTGGCTGGCGTGAAACCTTACGGGAAAACTTTCCGCAGAAAGTTGGCAGCATTCATGTCTCAAATGGGAGGAAAACTCTCAAGCACTCACTCCGATAAAAGTGCATGCGCAACAACCATCTGTCGTTGCTCAACAGCGGCTTGTATGAAATTCAAGGATTGTAAGTAATATGCTACATAAGGAAGCTTTGACACCGCTTAATGGACTGACTAAAGGCCTAAGGTTGTTGTAAGACATTTGAATGTCCACAATGCTATTACGTTCTGAAAAGACTTTACAAAGATAATTTGATATACGGGAGGAAAACTCCCAAGCACTCACTACGAAAGACATGCATGTGAAAAGCAGAAGTGCAGCATCCCTCTCCCATTGTTCACTACAGACTGGAATCGAACCGGAGATCTTTCACTCTGAAGAACCTTCTCCTATTCGTAGGACAAGGTCAGATTACATAAAGAGGCTTAGTTTAAATACTGATGGTTAATATCCGATTTTTAACAATATCTATAATTAATTCGCTCTCAAATAATAAATTGATTTTGATATTTTGTACTTATTCTTCTATTTCTTCTCTTCTGCGTTGGCTTAAAATAATCAGTAATTTTTAAAGTTAAATAATCTATGAATGTTATATTGATCAGTAAATGAAGCAATTATTACATCCAGTAAATCGAAAATTTCAAAGCAATCGAAATACATTGTGAAAAACTCGTTCAATGCTTCTGCATTATTTGGTAATACTGTTAAACTAAACACGTGTATTAGTTTACACATGAAAAATCTAAATACAAAGACTAGTTATAGAACAACTAATTATTTTAAAATATATTTTTCTCTATATATAATTATGAACTATAAAATTATAAAATAATTCAAGTGCATCAATTTTTCTTTACCTATTTATCTGTTTATTTTAAATGCCTGATTAAATGCCACATAATTTAAGTTTAAAGTAACTAATTTTAAAGCATATTTTTTACAAAACACAATTATTTTTCTAATTCTTAAAAAAAAAATTGGTAAAGGTTAAAACATAGTTTCTTATTAACGTGTTATTTATATTTTGTGAAAGGAAGAAAAAAAACTTGTTTGGAATAAGTTTATTTTTAGTATTTATATTCAATGCTTGGAAGAAATAGAATAATTAAAGTGTGACCTATGGAGCAGATTTCATCGAGATTATTTAACAATAAATTTTTATTTAAATCCAGTTTTTGTAATTGAGCAAATTGTTTTAAACTTCTAAATTATTTTATAAAAATATTTTTTAAAGCTGTTTGCAGGAGAATTTGAAATTGTTTGTGTGTAAAAGTTAAAAATTGTTTAGGGTAAGAGGATTTAAAATGGAGAGGTTTGAACTTCCTGTTGACTTCTGAAAGGGTCAACATCTGGTTCAAAGAAATGACGAATTTTGTTGATGATGAAATGTATCAAGTTCGGAATTATAAAACGAAACTACGAAATTCTTGAACACACATTCTTATAAAAACAACTGGCATTCTACAATGAATGAACAATTAAGAAGAATTCTTACACAATTCTTCTTAATTGTTCAAATAATTGATGTATTTCATGGAATCTGGAATTGGAATCACAGGATAATATTTCGAAGTATGTTGCTGACAATTGAGAGAGAATTGTGAATTTTTTAACGGATATTTATATTGAATCCTCCGAGTATTAAACTTTAATCTCATTATTCATAACTAAAATTATTATTGATAAAGTATCAAATAAATGTGTTCACATTCATAATACAGTGATTTGAAAAGAGAAAGTCAAAATCATCCCTCCATTTCATAAGATGTTCTTACAAATTTGGTAAAACATAAAGAAAATGATGCCATAATAATCGTTTGAGCTAGTTTACTAGCACATATAATTGTTATCATTTAGTTATTTTTTAAGCTTTTCCCATAAGCTAGCAATGACAATTGTTTTCTTAATTTATAAAAAATTTCTGGCTAATTTAAAATGAAAGCTGTGTTTTATTTCGAGAAGCTTTGTTTTGAGCATTTGTAATAAATTTAATCCATAATTATATTCGCTGATTTTAATTACTTGTAGAGTTACTTATATCGTGTTGTTATCAGTTTTTAATAACGTAACCTTCCGCTGCATAAATTCTCTCCTTCTTTAAGATTGGGAAAATGTTATACACATTTACGCATCTTAAAACTGCAGTCTATGTGTAACGGCTGGGATAGTAAGGATATATAATATTTAAGGATTCGTATCCCCTTTCTTACACCTCTATAGCGTGGTGAAGCCCAGCTCAAGGCTATGTACAGGGAAACATGCTGATGCAACAACAACACCCCCGCATTAAAAAAATCTAAATAACTATTTTGTTTCAATTTTTGGAATGGTCTTTCTTTCACCCATTGCATCATAAGAGCTCGCACCTTGCTTTATAAGCTCTCGCAACAGGAAATACATTACAATTCATATGAAATGAATCCCAAATTCAACAACCAATATCTTCGTATTAATAAGAATTTTCAAACATTCAATACCTCATTAAATTTTTTATTTTGATAATCTATACATAAGACATCATTTCTTGAGGTAAAACATCGTTTTGAGACGCAATTAGTAAATTATCTTGCAGTATGTCTTCACTTTTACTGATATAATGTGGAAATTCTGTTTTCACATTCAAAATGAAATTTCAGTTATAAGTATTTTTCTATCATTTCTTTATGTTTTTGCTTGTTTTGATACGCAGAATAGAAAAGAAAACTAACGTAAATTCTTCTTCTATTTGCACTGAGTTACTGTCGTGTTTATCTTTAGCTTAAGACACAAGATTAGAATTTAAAACATATTTCTAAGGTACACACTTTTATACCTATTAAACTGTTTTTAACCGGAATTCCAGTGAGGAGTTATTTTTTCTTAAGTTTTTTGAGTTTTGTTTATATAGTTACCATTTTTTTTAAATAAAAAACATTATTTCAGTGAAGCAAAGCATTTCACTGTTGTTCTTTTCAAAAAAGTACCTCAGGTGTTTTGCTGAAAGTTAAAGCACTTTGTCATTTTCTTCTTGCGTCATATTTGAAAGTCGTTTTTCATTCTTATTCATTATTTTTGACATTTAATCATCTGATATATACTTTTTACATATAAATTACTTCTGAGACCACATTCAGTAATTCCTGAAATGAATACGAACACAACAGTAAATTTCTTAGTCGAAATTCATGTAAAAGCAATTCATATTCACTCAAGTCTTGAGGCAAATGTTCTTAGCTTTTTTTCAACATCTGTGGTACTAAAGGGTGCATATCAAAATGACGTTGATGTCGTTCTTTCTGGAAATCATACCAAACATAGATAGAGAAGTGCATTAGTCATGGAATGTCTATATTTTATATTTATTACAACTTCTCATCTTCTTGTTTGTAGACAGTTAAATCACTATGTCATTTTCGTCTTACGTCACATCAGAAAGTTCTTTTTCATTCTTATTCATTATTGTTCTAAATCCTTTAACGATTCGATATTTTTCTTACGCACAAATTACACCTTATAGATTTGATTTCGCATTCAGAAATACCTGAAATAAATTCGAACAGCGAAAAATTTCCTTGTCAAAGCACATGTAAAAGCAATTCATCTTCACTTAAGTCCTGAAGTAAATGTTCTTAGCTGATGTTGTTTCTCATCCCCTTGAACAGCAAAGATAGGTCAGGTCCATGAGCCCATTCACTCTGAAGAAGTCCATTATCAATAAGGGATCTTGAACCAGATTCTATTGGTGAACTTTAGACAAGATAAAATGTGGCCCAAGGAAGGCCCGTGCAAAAGAACACTTGGTGCAAATTTTAAAATGTTTATTAACTCCAACAAAAGTTATTGGTGACAGATGACCACTAATGAATAGGATAAAAGCTGTCTGATAGTGTCTACTACCACCCCGTATCAAGGAGCTGCCAGGGAGCTTACTTTGATACCATGGGTGTACCGGTGGGACCATCCAAGTCTTTTTATTCTTCGCCTTATATTCAGAAAATAGCCTCATATAAGTAGTAAGAGGAGCGCAGGCGCTTTGCCTCGGCAGCACCAGCTCTAGCCAATTTCATTCAAGAATCAAGATAACCAATTTCATTTCCAGCAACGTCGATGTGAGACTGAATTCATTGGAAGTGGATCCGACGAGAACGGGAAAGTTGTGTTTTAATTACACAAAGTCAGTACAAATTTCTTTCCATGAATCATTAATTAATCAAGAAATCTTCTTCCTTTAAAAGAGTATCCAAATATAACTTGAGATGATACAGTGATGAAGTCACACTCTTTGGGACATCCAAATTGTAGTATATTCAGTAATTTAATTGCTAGATATAGTGCGAGAAAAGAACGATTTTTTTCATTTCCCGAACTATCTGGCTATTTAGTTTCTTGATTCTTCCTCTTGAGACAAGTGATTTCGAAAGTTTGCAAGAAAATTTTCTGGTAAACGACAAAAGTTCTTACATCAGATTTTTGTTGTTAAGAGCAGTATAGTTGTTTCAAACTTTGATTATGTATATTACAGATATTGTTAAAAATTATGCAATATTCTTTTCTGTATTAGAAACTTGTTATCTGCGTAAAAAAAAAGGCATGTTTTCATATTATCCAAAAGGGATCTTATGGATGGAAAACATTTTTACATCGTGTACTTGTCAATATAAACACATTTTTTACTTGTCAATATTTATTCGAAATCGTTTTACTATTCTGACTCACAGTAAATTTACCTACTTATGATGCCTAAATAAAGATATAAATCACATTTACTCTAACATTAACTAAACTCAAAAGAAGGCAAAATAGGCTCATTTCATGCGTTTAAATTAACTCCATTGGAGGAAAAATTGTTGTTGTTGCATGTCTCCGAGGTCAGCAGCGCTAGACCAGGTCCATGAGTGAGTACACCTTCAAAAAATCCAGCACCATAAGTGGATTCTCCATCAGATCTCTCCTGGAGAAACCAGGGCATTGAAGAATACGTTCAGGAGAGGCCTGTTCATTTAAACACTTGGAGCAAATTTCGAATTTCTTCATACTCTCGACGAATTTCAAGTTACTAAGATGGCTACTTCTGAAACGGGCAATTCTTGTCTATTAAGACCAATAGCCAGGGAAGCACCTGGACGCGCGCAATGATGCTCAAGAGGGACAATCCAAGTGGTTTTATTCTCGTGTTTAATCTTTGAGTGAATCTCCTTAAATATGAGAAGTGCCGATGGCACATTGTCCTCATTCATACCAGCTTTGATCAAAGTGTCCGCAATCTCATTCCCCTCGAGATCTACATGGGAAGGAATCCACTGTAGGTGAATATGATGCGATACGGAGAGCTGTTTGAACATTGAAACCCCAGTCCTATCTCTCACTTGTTGCCATCTGGCCAATGCTGTATTGCACTTCTACTATCAGATAAAATCCAAATCTCAGCTTCATGAGGAAGTGAATTCAGAGAGTCCAGGGCTTCCTCTATGGCAATAAGCTCACTACGGAACAACGGAACACCAAACAATAATCAGGATTTCTCTTTTCCAGCCTTAAGACACTATATTGCTGTTTGATGTAAATTCCTCTGCTAGTATGACTAAATTTATCTTTACTGCCATCCGTATAAACCTGTATGGCATCGCTCTCAAGGGTCACCTGCCTCAGATAGTCGGATAGGAGGAAAAGTAAAATCCATTATTGACCAGATGGTCAGCTTTCATTAAAAAAAAATTAGTCTAGAAATGTTAACTTTTTTTAATGCAGAGTATCCGAAATGTAACGACACTATAATTTTAAGTTGTTTAGATGAAACTATAGTTGTGAAAGATATGTAGTTTTGTGTAGGACAATGAAGATATAGAAATGCGTTTGAACAAAGAAATCAAAACCTGCTGAATGTGCATCATATCCATGGGTGGAGTAAGAGTTCTATGCTCTTAGCTTTCTTCAATAACAGTGGTACTAAAAGATGCATATTAAAATGGCCTAGATATCGTTCTTTCTGTGACATCATTCGAATTATAGATCGATTAGTGCATTGGGATTGGAACGTCTGTTTCATAACATGATTCCAAGCTAGGATTACTCTTTGGAAAAGTACTTAACGATATGCGCTTTAAATATTGCATGAACTGTAAAATGGGAGTTAGATTAGGTGGGATGAATTCCATACGAATAGATTACAAAACACTGGGATTTCAGTATCTACAGTGCATAAATGCACAGTTCGAAGCGCTTACGATTCACCACTCAAAACTATATCTAAGTTTTTCAATTATAAAAATAAAAAACGGAAATTCAAAGGAAAGAGGTCTAAAAAAATTCCCAAAAAAAGATTTTTTTTAAAAAAAATTTTAGTTCATAAATGAGAATTAAAATTATCATTGCGTCCATGGGACCCTGTTTGGAACAAAAGAATAGTTCGTAAATTAGAGATTCGTAAAAATGAGCGTCTACTATATTGCAAAAAGAAGTTCTCATCTTTTGAAATTTCAAAAACTTCTGGAGCTAGGACTCAATCATATCCTTCTTTCCAGTGACTGGTCCTCTGTAAACGATGAAAGAAGTATATCTATTCAGCTCAAATTGAAAATGATCTCCCAAGATCATGATGTACATCTCCAATAGATTCCATCCCATGTAAATATTAGTGGCAATGAGACCGCAGATCGACTGGCCAAAGAGGGCAGTGAGGAAGATAAGCCCACTGGTTCATCACTTACATACCAGGAATTTTAGTCTAATGAAAAATACAGACTAAATTCAATCTGGCAAATTCCACCCACGCACTAATGGTACCCTGGAACATCTCCTGGACCTTTTCTGAAAATAAAATGTGACCACACTACCTTGGCCAGATTCTCAAGTGTACATCTAAAATGTTTATCGTTTGAATGTGGTACAAAAAATATCCCACTTGTGAAAAATGCTGTGGCCATCCAGCCTCACCGAAACATATTCTGGATTGCGTTGGACTTTGCCAGGAGGATTTATCCTCAGATGCCCTGCTAGTCATTGACTTTCTGACTGTCAACGGTTCATTGGTGATAATCTGAATAATGTCAATCCTCTTATATCCTGTTTGCACTGCACTTTTTAAATCAATTTAAAGTTAAATTTCATTTTATTTAAGTGCTAAGCTGAAAACAGTGTTCGCTCTGCCTTAATCTCGAAGCTGATTCAGGAAACATTGGTTTTATAAACTTATCGTTCTTTTATATTATCTATTATGTGGAGAGGAGGGTGCCAGCTCAGGTGTAACTTTCTCACCTAACCATGGTTCAAATCTATAAGGCACTTGGTGATGGGCGAGTATTCCAAAACCTAAAGGTACAGTCCGAGGTTCGTTTACACCGCTATGTGTGTATATTATTAATTATATGATATTTTTAAATTTATTTTAATTGAGTATAAATTATAAGCGTTTACAAACGTAAAAAAAATGACGTAATTGATATTTTGATATTTCAAAAAATGAATACAAAACCAAAGAATGGCGCAGATAAATCTAGTTAATTTCAAATCGAACATAATTTGTAATGTTAAGTCAATACTTTTATATTTTATATTTTAATCAGCCGATCGATAACTGATTGTTTAGAGTTTCTGACTTCTGGGTTCAAATCCCAGTTCGAGCCTGAATGTTAATTTCTCTCTCTGTGTTTCTGTCCTTTCTTCTAAGATGATGCATAAATAAAATATTAATAAGTAAAAAATTAATATAGTAAAGTATTAAATATTAATAATATTAATCCGCGTTTATACAGCCCATCTTATTAATGGGTTTGTGGTGGTATGGCGTGACTAATCATACTCACCCCCGTGACTTGATTCACAGGTGCCCGCTGGGTAACGGTAGCATGAGTAGCAGTTCACGTCCTTGTCGTGGCGAAGGGTTAGGCATGCAAATGCCCGTCGTCATTAATTTTTTTTTAATTGTGGTTCTCTTATATTTATTTTAATCTGCTTCAGGTATTTCAACAAACACTTACAAAATAATAGCAGAAAACAAGATAATGTTAAATCAATTTAAACATATTTAAATTAGTTCTCCAAATTGATTTAAGATGAATCAGTTCCGATGTACTTAAATCACAAATTACCACTGGAAAAATGTGAGATTTAAACGCGTTCAGAAGTGCAGTGCGAATTGGATATAATGCAAACTGTTTCGCATCATCCATTATTAATCGATAAGGAAAACTAAGTAGCTACCTAATTATGGAGTTATTACGCTATGTAACTGCAATTAGCAAAAGACTTTCAATGAACTGTATCGAAGAAGTTACATTAAGTTAAGAACAAAAGATTTAATTATTCGATTTTAATTTTAATTTAATTTTATATATAAATTCAAGGTATGTTAATATCGATTCATCAGTAAAATTTTCTTTATCGACTCAAAAACTACTCATCTATCAATTTTTTCAAAAGATTAATCTGAGAAAATGATTCTGTCTAAGGAAACTATTAGCATAGAAGACCTGATAAAGAAAATCTTATAATAGAGCAATGTGGAGTCCCAAATTAATTCATTTTTTCTTCTCATTTTATTTATATTTGAATTTTTTGTAATTTTTCTACCCTTCAAATGATATAATAAACCCGAATTCATTCCTATTAAATGCAGCTTTACCAGCAAATTTTTATTCCCAAGCATCAAGATCCCAATCTGCGTTTTACAAATGAAATTGAAAATTGTCATGATTACTTTAACACATTTTATAGGAATATGTTTTATTTAGTTGTTTATATATATATATATATATATATATATATATATATATATATATATATATATATATATATATATATATATATATATATATATATATATATATATATATATATATATATATATATATATATATATATATATATATATAATGAGATGACACACGCAAACACACAAAGCATGCCTTTTCAAAAAAAGTTTGAATTCTCCCATAACTAAATATTTCATTAAAATATTTTTTATTTTTAGAAATGCTTAAGAGGCCTTAAAATTTATATTTCCTTTGTTGAAGAATAGATAAAAATTCTGAGAAAATAATTTGTTGAAACTTAATATTCTAGTACAAAAAGTACTTTATCTTTCTATAAACATTATTGAAAATATTATTGACATTCTTGTAAATCAAAGTAAAAAATGTTTTAAAAATTCTTCTTTTTGTGTGGGGGCGAAAGAGATATATATTATAAGGAAATATTCAAAAGAATTGTTGTTTCCCTCCTAAAATAAAATCAATTTCTTAATATCCTTGTTTACAGAAAAAGCAAAATATTTTATATTCTGAGAATGACAGTTTCGTATAAAATACATTATCTTAACTGATTTCTCAGAAACTGACTACACTCCAGACGATATTTAGTTACATACTGATGAAAAAATGTTCGCATCGGAGAATTTCTTTGTTTCGAGAAGGTGTCGTCGAATAATTTTATTTGTAAAACCGAGATACAAATGTATTATTGTTCTCCCATTTTTGTTTTAACACGAACAAAACAAAAATATATATATATTCATGGATGTATTTTTGTTTTATTTTAATGAACGCGTAATCATGATTCTATTGCAATCATTGTATTGACACAGCTGGTTATGTTGATAAACAGAAGCAGCTTATATCGGAGAATAAGTTCAAGACCTTTCTTTACATGTGCTAACTGCGTAGTTTAAACATTACGGTAGAAAACCTTAAATCGTAATAGTTAGATGGTGATGAATTTAAATATTCAGAACATTTTTTTTTTCTTCATGTCTTACGCTATTTTAAAATCTAAATTACTTTTCTACTTCTTTATACTGTTCCTAGAGTAAAATATATTTTTTTTAAATCGAACTGGTGGAAAAACAATAAATCACTTAATTGTGCGCTTTATTCGGTATATGCGTCATAAATTTCGGTTAAAGTTTTACGTACTCTTTTTATAGTTCAGATTTTGTTATATAATCTATGATTAGTAAATAAATAAAATTTGGGAAATTATAGAAACATTGTATGGAGTTTCAAAGATTTAAACAGAAAGTTAAAAAAAAATGAAACAATATATATACAATTTAATATTAAATATTTTCCCTTTTTTTTTAAGCAGTGAAATGCTTGTTTATTTCGTTCAAATACAGTTTGATGTCTGCATCACTTTATTCTTTTTTTAATAGTTTCCACTATCATGCAAGTTTTCTTTATTATTAATGCTCGGAATTTAAATTTTTAAAATCTTAGAGATTATAGTTAAAAAATTTCTTGATATTGTTCGCCTATAAATTTATTCTGACTAACTCAAGTTTTCTTGCTCAGTATTATCAAGTTCATCAGTTTACCTAATGTCATTTCATGTTCATGTGGAATCATCTTCAGAGACGCTTCACGTCTTCACAAGCGGATTTTAGTAAAATATTTTCAAACAATTAATTTGACATTTCATTTTATTTACTGGCAAGTGTTATAGTTAAGCGATCAAAGAGCTTTTGCCAAGTTCACATACGAAACTAGTCTCTTGATTTGTGAAAATATACCATTTAGCGAATGAGAATCGTGTTTAAGATCCAAGAACAGCTAGCACATTGACACAAGCCATTTAACCATGGTTTGGTTTGTTAGTCATTCAACAGTCATTTTTAGCCCACGAAGGCTAATTAGACCAGGACAGATGGCTTGAAGTGGATTCTGAAACGCTACAAATATCATAATTAAAGATGGGATTCGAATCCACGAACTTTTGAGCCGGAGGCAAGAGAATTAACCATTCTGGATTGATAATGATGAAATGGGCGCCAGCGTAGCCCATTTTACCATTAAGGAAGCATTTTACCATTTCCTTCCTATATTTAAAATCTAAAACTGAGTGGCACGACAATCCCTAGAGGGCAAAGTATACAGTGCATGTACAGTTTTTATGACAGAGGGCACCTGAGTGCGTATATTATATGTCATAATTAGGTCATTAGACTAACGTCAAATCACCAGGGCTTACCTCCCAAGCATGTTTGGTACTCAGTTTTATATCAACCCATTGATGGGATGAAACACTTAGTTGATCTATCCCAGGCCGAGAATCGAACCTCGTACCTGTACTTTAGAAGCGCAAGTTACTACTGAACCACCGGTATTTAATTTTACTTCTATTTGATTAAAATTAATATTGTCTAACTCTCAATATATATACACTACTGGCCATTAAAATTGCTTCACCAAGAAGGTGACAGGCTACAGGCGTGAAATTTATACGAAAGGAAGAAGGTGCTATGATATGCAAATGATTAGATTTTCAGCGCATTCAGACAAAGCAGGCGCCAGTAGTGACACCTACATTGTGTTTAAATGAGGAAATTGTTCAGCCGGTTCCTCGTACACAAATTGCGTTTTAACGTTGTTGCCTGGTGAAAAGTTGTTGTGATGCCTCGTGTAAGAAGGAGAAATGCGTACCAGCACGTTTCTGACTTTGATAATGGTCGAATTGTAGCGTACCGGGATTGCGGTTTATCTTATCGCAGTATTTCTGCTCGCGTCGGTCGAGATCCAATGACTGTTAGCAGAATATGGAATCAATGAGTTCAGGACGGTAATACGGAACGCCATGCGGGATCTCAACGGCCACCTATCACTAGCAGCCGAGAAGACAGGCATATTATCCGCATGGCCGTAATGGATCGTGCAACCACGTAACGAGCCGTGAGTCAAGGAACGGGGTCGTTTGGAAGACAACAAGTGTCTGCACGAACAGTTCGACGACGTTTGCCGCAGCATGGACTCTCAGCTCGGAGACCATGGCTGCGTCTTCCCTTGACGCTGCGTCATAGACAAGAGCGCCTTCAATGGTTTGATCAACGACAAACCTGGGCGCACGAATGGCGAGATATCATCTTTTCAGATGAATCCAGGTTCTGTGTACAGCATCATGATGGTCGCATCCGTGTTTGGCGCATCGTGGTGAACGCACACCGGCAGCGTGCATTCGTCATCGTCATACTGGCCTATCACCTGGCGTGATGGTATGGGGTGCCATTGGATACACGTCTCGGTCACCTCTTGTTCGCATTGACAGTGCTTTGAATAGTGCACGTTACATTTCTGGTGTGTTACGACCCGTGGCTCTACCCTTTATTCGAGCCCTGCGAAACTCTACGTTTCAGCAGGATAATTCCCAACCGCATGTGGCCGGTATTGTACGGACCTTCCTTGACACGGAACATGTTCGGCTGTGGCCCTGGTCAGCAAGTTCTCCAGATCTTTCACCAATAGAAAATGTCTGGTCAATGGTTGCCGAGCGACTGGCTCGTCACCTGACGCCAGTCACTACGGTTGATGAACTGTGGCATAGTGTTGAAGCTGCATGGGCATCTGTACCTGTACATGCAATCCAATCTCTGTTTGACTCAATGCCCAGGCGTATAACTGCTGTTATTACTTCCAGAGGAGGTTGCTCTGAGTACTGATTTCTCAGGATCTATTCAGCCAAATATATATTTTTTGGAAATTTAATCACTTGTTATTTCTAGTATAATATATTTGTCCAATAAATATCATTTTGTTATCTGCATTTCTTCCTGGTGTAGCAATTTTAATGGCCAGTAATGTAAAATACAGTAGAACTCCAATTATCCTAGCTCTGTTTATCCTAACCTAATCGCTTTTAGAATTTCAGAATAATATAAATTACACTGAAGGAAGGGATTAAAAACGAGAAAAAAGGAAACTCAAGAAAAGGAATGGTAAGACATGGGAGAAGATGAGAATGAGAGAGAGAGAGAGACGTATAACTTGGAGAATTCAAAAACACTCTTTTGAAAATTCCTGGATGTTCAGAAGTGACTGCTGAAGATACAAGAGAAAATATAATGAGTCACCCCCGTATTAGAATATTAGATTTCAAACTGCAAATGATGGTCAACTTATTGAAATTGTCAATGAAGAAGCTGACCTGAATGTCCAAGTCGAAGCAGACATGGGGCCATTATTTGGCGGAACATTGGCCAACTTTGAAACTGCTTTGAAGGAGATGGAGCGTCAGCATGAATATGATCACATGCAAATTTTCACTGTCAAGCGCATGCGCGACGTGGCTGCCCGAAAACGGATGAAGGCAGATGGATTGGTTTAAAATGTGTGCCTTGTAAATGGAAATCGAAAATCGCCAAAAATTTCAATCATTCAAATGTTTTTTAGTCATTTTTATGACTTGACGTATTTATGCGTCTTTTTAGTTTTCATTGTTGTACTCATTCGTCTGCTTGTAACGTCTGCCATTAAATGTTATCTTAGTAAGTTAAGTAACACGAGTAAATTACGCACAGAAGTATTATTGGCTGTTTGCTTTGGAATGTGATGATGGTGAAAAGTAAACAAACAATAATAAAAAAAAAGAAGAAATGGGCAAAAAATTGGCTGTTCTAGCGTGAAACAGTCGGAAGATAAAGATTTATTTAATTACATGAGGATGAATGAAAAATTGTATGCAACGTTGTTGGAAAAGGTAACACCTTTCATTATAATCTCTGCGCTCATCTTTTAGTTCCATGAACCATTAAGTGCAACTTAGCGGTTTCTGACAAGCGGGGGTATTACTTAACGAGCCACATTAGTACATCAAAAAGTTTATCTATGGAGTATTAATTATTATTATTTATTAGTAGACATAAAACCAATTATTAATTTGTTATTTATTATCCAAGTATTCTTAGACTTTATAATATTTTCTTAAATGATTTTTAAATAAAAGGGAAACAAATCAACATTTTCCAAATGATAAATCATAACTGAAATGGGATTTAATTTCAATTTCGCTTAAAGGTAAATAATTTTCTTTTGCTATTATTAATCAATTTATTATTTTTAATTTTATCTAATTTTATTATTTAATTGTATAAAATATATATATAAATATATAGATATATATATATATATATATATATATATATATATATATATATATATATATATATATATATATATAAATATATACATAAATATATATATATAAATATAAATATAAATAAATATATATATATATATATATATATATATATATATATATTTATTTATTTATTTATTTATTTATATATTTATTTATTTATTTAAAGAAAACAACAGAATAATCTCAACTAATACCTTTGTATTATTATTTAAACATAATTCATATTTAAAAATATAGAAAATTAAAATTTTAAAATGTTCATTTTGAAGATTTGTAAGCATTTCAAAATAAAAACTATATTGTTTTCTTATAAAGCTTATTATAAAATTTCGTAGTTAAATTTTACGTTAAATGTGTAATTATATATATTCATTCAGATCGAGAATAATTTTCCAAAATAAATTATATAATTTATTTCATCATCATTCTCAACAAAACTTGTGTCCCAATTCATGGAAGATACTTCAGCACATGGAATTGCAGTTTCGTCCATAAATGATAAATATTCTAAGTACCTTAAAGTCGGCCCACATATGCATTCTCCATGCTTACACCACTTTTTTCGATTCATTGATTTTTCTCTTTTATAGTTTCTACGGAGGGCATTAATTTTTTCCTTTACTTCGTTAACTGAAGCCTTTTCATCTATCTTTTTATATAATACTAATAATTTTTCGTAAGCTTACTTTTCTTTTCATTTTATTAGTGTAATCGGCATTTATTATTTGCCACAAACAAGGCTCATCTTTATAGACTTCAATAAATTCCTGCAATATTTGCTTCATAAACATTTTTTAAAAAGGGATCTAATGTTCGTGACGTGTTGTAAAACGTGAATCTAAGTTTCAGTAAGTAAGAAATTTCAAATATTACTTTTCCCAAGCGTCGCGAAGAAATAATTTGCAGCCCTGGGACAGATACGCGACAGCGGGAGGCAACTGCTTACCCCTGTTGGAAAAATAAAATCAGAGCTTGCTTGAATTTTCTAGAGCCTGTCCAACTTCCCCACACACTGTACAACTTGTTCAAAACACTAGTTTTCCACGGAAAAACCCTATCGTGTGTGGCGGACTGACCGAGATGTTCAATAAACAATGATTTTCATCTACAGCATTGTATACACACACATAGTATATTAATATACAGAACTTATAAGTACCTTAGCATGTAAAAACAGTTTCTTCTCGAACTAAAACCCTTTTCTTTAAAAATATATAATTTTCTTTTTACCGTTTTCAACTTATAATAATTAATTAAAATGTATTCTTTTTTTTCAAAAACCAGTCAACCGAATTTCCGATTATCCATATAGGCTCGGATCATTTGAATTTTACTGTATTCGAAAATATACACAAATCAATCTCGTTATGTTCTTCGTACAGTAGACGCTGGTTTTCACGAAGTAGTAGAGATCGATAAAATAGTTCTTAAAATCGAAGTTCTTAGAAGGGGAAAAGCGTTAGGTCAAAGAATTAATTATATTTTACCAAAATGTTTTATCTTTATAATTAAAATACTATTAAAAATTTTTGTGAGTACTCAACGAAATAAAATTTATTTTTAAAAAACATTCTTATTCATATTTTATTAATCAAAAATCAAACAAAGTAATCTTATTTTCTTCAGATTCAAAATTAAAAAGCAAAGTACTGCACATTTTTTAAAATGTTTTTGTTTGATGTGAAAAACATTTCACCATTATTTTTCTAAAAAAAAAAATAAAAAAAAAAAAAAAAAAAAAAGCTCTTTTATCTTGGCCATTTATCTGCTTGTTTTTGCAGTCCATCAACACTCTGTATCATTTCCCTCTTGATGAAAGTCATTTTTACTTAATCATTCCATAATCCGATATATAAATTACATCTGAAACCACATTCCAAGAGTCTTCAAATGAATTAGGTTTCTTCTGTAGAATTGCATGCACCATAGCTGCCAACACTCTACTGATTTTATCAGGAAACTCCTGATTTTTCACCATTTCTCCCGATTTCTCGATGTATGAAAATCTACTAATTTTCGGGAATTTCAGTGAAAAACTTCAAAACAGCCAAAATTTCTTCGGATGAAAGTCTGTTGAGTTGTTTTAGTAATCTTAAACATATACTACAAATGGCGCGCCTACGGAGTTTAATGGAATGAGGGGGTGTTTATTGATCAGACTGAGACCCCGGTGAAGAATTCACATATCTCTGATATAAATTTAAACTAATTATAAATATGTTAGTCTTAACATTTAGATTATTTAACTTTAAATGGGTTATTATTTATTCTTTAATTTAATTAAAGAAAATATTAATTGAATAATAAATTAAAATTTTAAATATTGGAGCTCCATCTAACCCAGTATCCTCAAACACAGCACGGAAGTATACGCACTGACAACGCATATGTACGAGCATTGAACTTTATACACTTACTTGGAACACTGTCATTTATTTAAATTCCAAAACAAAATTACATCTTCAGGCATAACTTATCTTTGTATCTTTGTCCATAATAAAAATTACAATTCTTGGTTATATATATATATATATATATAAATTTCACTAGTAGATTTGAAACTAATAGATTAGATGATTCAAAATATCACTAATAGTGTTTACTGATTTCATTTTTCAAGGTTAGAGAAGGTATGCTTGCACGAGTAATTCATCTTCACTCAAATCGTCAAGTAAGTATTAACTTTATTCGGTTTCAATGGTATCTTTAACGAATCCTCTCTGTAAGTCAAACTGATCTAAATATTGTTTCTTCTGTAATATCATCCCAAGCATAGATTGACAAGTGCACTACTCCAAGAATCTTAATTTCATAAGGCGATTTTAAGACATGACCACTCACAGCAAGCACTTGAAGCAGTTGATGAAATGCGTGATACATGAACAGTAAGACGAGACTAGGAAGTTAAAACTGCTTTTTCTAAAAATAATTTAGCAATTTTTTAATAAAAATAATCATTTTTAAGTTTAATGTTTATTTAACATTCAAATTTTTTTCAAATTTCAAGAAAAATCATTTTACATAATATAAATTCTAACTAATAATTTAACTTAATTTATATAAGTAAAGATAATTATTTTATCAATATTTTTTGTATTTAATTTCATGATTTTTCTAGATAATTCAAAGTTAAAACTTTTGTAAGCACTTTACGTCTATAGATGTTTTATCATTTTTTAGAAACAGCTATGATTATCAATAAGTTCTTACGCTGAGCTTCGGTAAGAAATTTCGCCTGTAAAAGGTCATCATAATATGCTGTTTTGAAATAAGTAGCCTCTTTTAATATTTCAAAACTAAATGCCGTGGAAATATTTTGGAAAGTTAAATTTTCCAAACAATCCTTTATTGGATGAGGATTACGTCAATTAATTAGACGTAATGCAAAGTAACTCGTTTAAAAGGAAACTTATCTCCATTAAAATTGTATTTTATATAAATTTATAAATAATTAAGATGTTTCATTCTTTATAAAATAAAGATATATCTCAATTCTATAAACATACAACTAGTTGAGAAATATAGATTGTCGAAATTTCAAATATTTGTAGTTCTACGGACATAAGGAGCTGCGCAAATAAAGGTTTTTGACTAATTCTCTCAAAACTAAAACAGTAATGACTGCCCTGTAAATATAAACTGACAGAAAAATAATATAAATATATCACTAATAAAAATCAAAAATGTTATCAAAATAATATTTCTGAAATTTACACAAAATTATTACGTAAAAGTGAGACGTTTATAAATATTATCTCATGGAAGAAATATTTGAAGACTAAAACAAAGTTATAAAACTTGTCATGAGCATATTAATTTAAAGATAAACAAAATATTAACAATCCGAAACAAAACAACATTTTATTGACTAATAGCACCAAAATTAATATTAATATGATCTGAATACAAGGCTTTCCGGAGAGTTATATGTTGTTTGTTGAAGATGGAGTTTCTGTTATGTTCGTAATATACAAAGTGCAGCACATAAAACCGACCAGTGTAGTCAACTCATAAACTAAAAGTTAATGTACTAAATATGATTACCCCCTTCATTGTAAGTTTTGAAAGTGGACTTAACACACTTCACCACGTGTGTAACTACGCTTGAGGACAATTACATTTACTCTTGTTAGTTTTTATATTGTGACACTATTGATTACATTCTAAATCCTGATCTATCTTTAGTTCTTCAACTGTAAGTGGACTTTTTTCGTATACTCTTCCCTTTAACAGCTACCACAAGCAAAAGTCAAAGGTGGATAGCAAAAGTCATAGGTGGATATGGTCTCCTCGGTCACTTGATCTATCCACCTTTGACTTTTGCTTGTCACTTGACAGTTTCCAGGTGTAAACACCTCATGCACTCGGAACAATCCTGATTTTGATCTGAACTGGCATAACTGAAGTTCCTTTCTGGAAAATTTGGATGAAACTGTTGTAGGATTTCCAAATCGAATTCACTGTTCACAGTCGCCTCAAGAAATATAGGTCCGACACTCAAGGGCTTTGATACCATAAACGTAATATACGTATATAAACAATTGTAAAAAAACGCAATATTCTATAATATTTCGAAGGGCTGGTTTCACGTGCCTCATTCTGTAACTTTGCAATTGATCGTCTAATAAATTTAAAATCAAATTAATAAGGTTTGTAGTATTCCAAAAGGACCAATCTTTGACACTGCATAGAGGACAGTTGAAAGGCCTAAGGCTGGTTTTAATCATTATATTGCTCTGCCCCAAATCACCTTTCAGGACATTTTACAGACAATGGGTCATAACCTATGTCGCAAGAGAGAAATCGCGAAAAACCCCTAAACATCAATCCAGATAAGCGTATATGGAATTTGTCTTATGGTGCAATAAACTCCCGCAATCACCGGAAATTTCTTTCAATTACAGTGATGTTAGATTCATTGTATGTAAAAATGCAGTTCTTTAATGATTTATGAATTACATTTTCTGTACAAAATTACAGGAGTAGCATTTCCTGTAATTTTGTATAGAAAATGCATATGATTTATTTTTCATGAAATTGTATCATTTCATGTAGTTTTAATACATAGTTAAGTTTCATAATAAAATATGCTTAAAACAAACAAATTAATTGGAGTTAACCGCAGTTAACGAAACATTGGACAATGTTGATTTCAGTTTCAACAGACCATTTTGGATTGATAGGATTTATAACACAACATCAGTACCTGACAATGCTCTGAACATTTCCTATGGATAATGACTGGCAGATATGCGTACTAGCAATAAAGAGATCATATGATGTTGATGCGTATGAAATGCCAGGTTTTCTTTGTATCTAATTTGTTTTCATGTTATCTTTAGGGTTTTGCATTCAGCATCTATTCATTAACATTCGTATTATGAGTCGCTGAAGTCGCGAAAATAAATTTAAGAAAAATATTTTATAAAAAAATTTCCAATTCGTTATTTATTTTTCCTTTCATAAACTTAGGCGATATTTGCGTGATTTTTTTTTAAATGATTACAGTACAGTTTTTAACAATAGTGCTGCAATAGCAGCATGCAATAGAAGCAATGCGTTCGGAAAAAATACTGTTAACAATCGAAAAAAAGTGTTGTTTTGGTTTAAAAAGTCTCGACCTGATAATCTTATTTTACAAAATAAAGTGCATGAAAAAATCAAAATGTTTAAAGACATTACAAATGACTGCAATAGTATGTGTGAGAGACTTGCCAACACAATGAAATTTGACCATACAGCAATATTGCAAGCCCTTTCTGAAATTAGCTAAACTGTAAAAAACAACAGATGAATGATAAACGTCACTAGAAAGAAATGTGATTGATGCAATTCACTACTCCTTTCATTGAACTAGAGAGATAATCAAAATATACCAAATAACATTCAAAAAACACTGCCAGTACATTGGTGAAATATCTGTAAGCTGAAAATAATACTTTCCATCACGTATTTATTTCAGAAAACAACTCGATACCATGAGACATTTTCAACAAGTACTGTATGTAGAAAATGTCAGAAAAGAGAGAATTTACCTCTTTATAGATTTAAATTGTTCACTTTAGGTACTCTTGATACTAAGGAATTACGCCTTAGCTCTATGAAGGGTCTTTTTGACTTCGCAAGCAAAATGGCTAAAACCTAATAGATGGAGTTAATTCCTCTTAGATTTGGAGCTTGGTTCGAAATAATTAAGTAAAGATGCTTTGACTTTCAAATCCTGTTGGATAGGTCATGCATTAACCACCATGGCCTATATTTCACTTTATGACAACGCTTAGCCGCATGCGTTGCACAAAACAATTTCGAAATTTTTTTCACACAGCATCAATTTCTTCAAAATATCTTTCGCTAACACATTATCATTTTTTAAATATTTAGAAAGAGCTAATCAGTATAAAATTGAAGACAGAAAAATGTTATACATCAGAATTTATTGATTTTAAAAATCAGAATTTCATTAAACTTGCGCATCAATTTATTAAAATGTACAGAAAAATATGAAGCCTAATTACATTTATTAATTAAATAGTTTTTGAAAAAATATGCAGTTTTATATACATCCATTTAAAATTGATTTATATTTCATATTTACCAATCGCTATATAAGTATCGAATCTATGTTATTAAGCAATATTGGTATTTTAGATTTCTGTATTACTAAATTGGCTCATTAATTTTAGAGATCACAACAAAAAATCTTTAAGATTACAGTAATGTTTTATTGATGAATAAATAACGAAGTATCACACTTATTGCTTACATATATGAAAACAAATAACTTTGAGAAACAATTTAGAAGAATAAATGTATCCTTTCGATCAAGCATTTGTATATCCAGTATACATTTTTAAATAAAAAGTATTGAATTATACTGATTAATGTGTGCATAGATAATTAAGAAATCTGAAAAAAAATTGAGTATGAACTCTTGAATTGAAGAAATGTAGTTTTGTATATATAAAGTAATTTTAGAATAATAGCAAATTTTAGTTTAATGAAATGAATGAAATAATATGTCTTAGAATTTTAATGTATCATCATCATCATCATATTTGGACAGGCAGACCAGGATGTGTCAGGGCTTTTATCTGATATCTGTTTCACTGCATTCTGCTTCTCACACTTGTGAGCCAGTTGCTTTCTTTGACTGCATTCTACTTCCTAGTCAGCCCACTGACTCCATCCATAACATTTTGGGTCACTCCTTTTCCTGCTTGTCAGAGGTTTATGCAAAAGAACATTTTTTAATATGGATTCAGCATCCATTCTAAACATACGAGCTACTCAATTCATCCAATTTATAAAGATTTAATACAATGGGTATAAATTATAGAAATCTTAATATCGGAAATCGACTGGGCTTTCACTTAACCTAAGTATTCTAAAATAGAAATCCCGTATTCTGTTGATTAACGTTAAGCGGTTGTCGTGTTTCTGCATCATATATTTGTCAGGAGTAAATATTTTAACGTTTTCTTGGTTTTCTATTTCAGGACAGTTGGATATAATCTATTTGTGAAAAGGCCTGTGTAAAACAGAAGTTAAATGTAGTTTTTCCCAAAATTCTGGGTTTCGTGATTTGGGATATTGAATACCGTTCATTATCTGAGAAAAAATCTTTGTGGAAGAAAAATTAGCACTGGATGAAAAAAAACACCCGTATTTCTTATTTTGGGACATTTGAATACATTTGAAAAAATCTTTGTTGATGGATAGTTAGCAATGGATGAAAAAATTCTGTGCTTATTTTGGGGCATTTGAATGCCGACCATAATTTGTGAAATATCTTTGTGGAAGGCATGTTAACAATGGGTGTTTGGAAATTTTGGTATTTTCTACTTTGGACATTTTAATATAGTTCATTATCTGTAACAAAGTCTCGGTGAAAGGAAACTTAATACTAGATGTCAGAAAAATACTGGCTTTCTTATTTCAGGATACTTTAATGTGTCCGATTGTCTGAGAAAAAAAATCTTTGTGGAAGTAAAATCCATTATCAGAGCAAAATCTTTGTCGGTGAAAAATTCCAGGTTTAGTATTGTTGGCGTAAGATTGTAGAACACTATGGAAACACTAAGAGCAGAGCCCACAAGATTTATGGGAATCATTCTGTTTCTTAAAACTAATGAGAAGTCAGCTCGATGTATAGTTAACTTATTATTGCTGATATTTATTTACTATCTACAATGGTTTTTTTGCTGTTGTTTTAAATAAAATTAAAATATCTGCAAGTGGTCCGTTGGTTACTTAATTGCTGCGCAACATTACACCATTATACTGGATTTATGCACAACATTACTCCATTATACTGGATTTATGCACAACATTACTCCATTATACTGGATTTATGCACAACATTACTCCATTATACTGGATTTATGCACAACATTACTCCATTATACTGGATTTATGCACAACATTGAATGAATTTATGAATTTACACCTACTTTGGGTACTTGAATATGGCCCCTTATCTATGAAAATCTTTCTGAAAGAAATATTAACAAGGGATGTTTGAGAATTCCTAAAAATAGCTTTCACCAATTATATTATTCACAAATATCTGTCCAACCTATAATTAACAAGATTTTAACTGAAAAAATTAAAGTTTTTATTTTCGGTACATATTTTGTGTTATACATTTTATTTATTTATCTTTTTAATTTTAAATACACGTTAAATATTTCTCGAAATTTTAACCATTTATAGCTATGATAAAATATTATTTGGCACATAACTTAAGTTATCTCTGGTCAATAGATAAGAATTGCTTCATATCATAAGTAAAAAATTATATTTTTAAGGGTCATTCATTATATTCTTAAGGGTTGCGATAAATATTTTACTAGTTATAATTTCAACTCTTGATGTTTCGCTTAATAGCAAACAACATTTGTTTATCAAATGAAATATGAGATAATTTGCTGATAGAAATTTGGTAAAATTTCTACTTGTTATCAGATATGGAAATCTGATAGGGAAAGGTCAGGTAAGTAAGAAGATTGGAACAAAGTCTCCCAACGAAATCGTTTTATAGTATTCCTGGCCATCAGCACTACACGGGGCCTCTTATTATCGACCAAGAACAGTACACCTTTGCGATTAGCTAGTACCAGCTCCATCTGTAGCACGCCTGTTGTACACGTTCCGATTACTGCGAGTGCAGATCCGCAGGGATCATTTGACAAGTTGATAGAAGCTCATAGTCAAGCATTTGACGACAACTATTCCACTAGGTCCCAGCTTCATCACAGAGGGACAAATCTCCAGACCTAAATTTGTGGAACCAATAGCTTGACGTTCATTTATTTACAGCAATACCCCAAACGGTTGACATATTCATCGGCTTGATACAGCAACTGTTAAACCCACTTTGAAGTCATAAACAACACCTAGTGAGCTCCTCCAACATGTCTACTTCTTTTCTCTACTTTAGGAGTTACGACTGATGAATGTGCGAGGTGGATCTACTTTTATAACTACTGATATTCCTACTCTCGACTGACCGGTGTCTCAACCACGTCATAAATTAATTTGCTTTCTTATTCTCTCTTCATTCAATTACAAAGCGAAAACAACAAGAATTTTTTTGCTTTTCTCATACAATAAAATCTCTAAAAATTAGGAACTAACCATATTCCCTAATGATAAGATCTTCCAGTGGGAAGCTCATGCTCAGTCTAAACTATTTTTGAACGACAAAAGGTTGGATACTTCGTTTTTGCTTCCTGTAATCACATCTCTTTTAGAAGTTATAGAAGTTTAGAACTTATAGAAGTTTTCCAGATCTTCTCATTTGAGATATAAATGTGATTTTCTAACCATGAAAGCCCAATAATACGTGACGAATGGTAAAAAATCTACCTTGTATGAACTATTCCCTTTGTAGTGTCAAACAACGCGATAGCATTTGAACTTTCGGTTGTTCGTCTATTCATAATGTTGTTGTTGTTGTTGTTTCCAATCCTTCAATGATCTAGCGGCAGCTAGATCTGATCCATGACACCATGAACCACTAGCGAAATCGAAAGAAAATAATTCGACAAAAAGTTAGGAAACATAGTAACCTAGATCTCTGTTTCGCGTTTCGAAGTGAACTAATTGCAATCAACATGAGATTAAAGAGAATCACGAGCGAAAGCAACTATGGAGATCTCCCATGTACGGAAATAAATTGGCTGATACTCTTGCAAAGGATGTCCTGTTTCTTTCAACTAAGAGCTCAAATACTTAGAGTTATTATCGAGGCAAAAGGCCCGAAACAAAGAAAAATAGTCAATATCTCTACTCCACAAGTGGTATAAAGGCAATAGACAAGGACTTTCCCTATCTCTCCCTTGTGACAGGCAGATCAACAATGTCTGTTCCAACTTGTCAACGGGCACGTGATAGGTCTTACTTTTTCTGATTGTAGCAAAAGATTTCCCTACATGCCGGCAAGACTGAGCGTCTCCTCACCACATCTTAGGCGGCTTTGTACTGGACTCTCGGAGGGTATCTACAGTTGTCCTCATCTTGTATTGGAATTCTTTAATATCAATGAATTGATATGGTGTGATTCGGTGAGAGCAGATGGGCAATTAGAAACAGCAATAATATATCAAACTGATATATTCTTAACATTTAAAAGATGAAAGAGAATATTGTTATTCCAAAGCTACAAATTTCTTATATCTTCACATAAATGATGTTTTTAACTGTTTACTACATTCTGTGAAATATTTTGAAAACTACGACTGAATGTTATTAATCTAAAATAAATCTTTCAAAAAATAAAAAATAATTGTCGCACGAATAACAATGGGCAATTTATTTACTAATCGATATAATTTAACTTATCGGGCAAAATATTATTGACTATGAAATAAAGCCAAAAAATGTTAACGATACAGTTGTCTGTGCTTACTAAAAATTAAATTAGTACTGGAAGAAAATGAAGGAGTAGAAATATAGCATTTAAGCGTTTTTATTTTTTGGCACAACTGTTGTATATTTTTTTCTTTTAACGCTCATTAAAATTTTTCACTCGTTAAAAATATGTGACCAAGAAGATGCAATTTTTGCGTCATTGATCATTTTTCTAAATAAGTAAATTTATTTCGATTAATAAAAAAATATAAATAAAATTATGAAACATTAGGATTTTTTAAAAAAATCCTAATATTTTAATTTTATTAACTCACAGGAATTCTAAAAAATAGGCGTAGTTTAAAAAAAGAGCTCTAAATTGAATTTGATGATATACATAATAAGGTTGACAAAATAAAATTTTGTTGAATGTTACATAATTCTATTTCTTCCAGATGCTATATTAAACTTAAATTGCTAGAATAATAATATAAAATCCAATATCCAATCACTTATGATTATTGGTCGAGAAATAAATTTTATGAAATTTTAAAGAGTGAATCAATTTGATTTGGAAAAACAACATTAAATTTTTTAGATATTTTTCGATATTTCAGGAAAAAAATTCTATTGAATATTTTAATGATTAAAACATTATTCTTAAGAATAAATTAACATTAAATATCAAATCGAAACATCACTTTTATAAAAGCTTTTCAAATTATTAACTGTTTATTGTTTTCTAAGACAAATTTTGTTATTACTATTTTAAAATATAAAAGAACCTAAAACATTGTGTTTCCGTTATGGCCTGAAATCATCAACAAAAAGACCTGGGAAAAAACAGACAAATGTTTAGGGAAGAATGAAACATACTTTTTCTCACTAATATAATGTTACAAATTTATAAATAATTATTGTATAGATCTTAAAATATCTCAGACAGATCGGAAATACTCACATTTTGGGCAAAAATTGCGGTATTTAGACGTGTTATATGTTAAAAGCGGGTTTTCTAATGATTTGGTGACTTGGCGATGTTTTGGCGAGAAAACATGGTGACTTAGCGACAGTTGGCGAGATTTTCGGTGACTTGGCGAGAAATAGATACTTTTGGAAACATCCATCACCTAAGTTCTAGGACCAATATTTAGCGAGATAGCATAGAAACTTCAAAAACCTTGGCGAAATTAGTAGATTTCCCCGCCAAGTCATGTATGAATACCGCAGTCTGACATAGTAAGTTTTGAGAAGACAGACAGTGAGTGAAGACAATTAGTCGTGACTGCTAGTTTAGAGAAGCTGTTCTCTGCCTGAGGTATTTGAGACCTGTGATTAGAAGCTGTTACTTATTGTATCTGACGAATTGGAGCTGTATAATAGTGATTGTTACAGCTGATATATCTAGTGGAATTTTTTTTTACGAATATAAGTCTTTTGTTCATTGAGTGGTTGCTTTTTTTAACTCTCAATCCACACCAACCCCGAAGCTCGGTACAATAAATACACATTTGAAGATTAATTTCCTTGGAACAAAATTGATATACATACATATACATATATATAATATATATATATATATATATATATATATATATATATATATATATATATATATATATATATATATATATATATCTTACAATTTGTTGAAAAAATCCTCAATTTTTGTACGGTTAAAATGCCTAAACATTTAAACTAATTTCAGAAAGACCAAATCGTGGCATGTAAAGATGGGGTCAAAGTTGTAAGAGAAATTGCAAGGCATCTACACATCAGTCCAAACGCTGATCTTTTTTAACTTCTTGAAAATCCGAAGAGTCAGGAGAAAACAAAGACTGCGAGATATAAAAAAAGTGACACTACGTGATCAAAGAAAAATCCTTTAAGAACTTTAAAAAAACGCGTGGAAGCATTGGAAAAGCACAAAACCCATTTAGAATCACACACATAACCAACCAGAAGAACACTTTGCAACTATATAAAATGATCGGTTACGTTCGTATTCAAGAAATGAAGGCAAGTTTCTAAATAGAACGAAAGGCGCATTAAACACATTATAATGGTCAAAGAACACATGTTTTGTAACTCCGAATACACTTCAATTAGTTTTTCTGATGAAAAAAAATTCAATATATATGGCCCAGACGGTTATTAATATTACTGGCATTATCTGTGTACGTAAGAAGAAACTTATTCAATACCAGACAGATAGGAGGAGGCAGCTTAATGGTTTGGATAACTGTTGGGTACGGTGGAAAGACCTATCTAGTGTTTCTGGATTTTTTTAGGTTGGTTATGTTTTGTTGCACAAGGTCTAAGAGAGAACAAGATGAGCCTCTGAATGGAACAAGAAACAAACAGATAGCATTCAAATTTTAAATTCAGAGCTTCATCGCTATGTCCCTGAGATAGACAGAGAAAAAAGGATATTTCAGCAATATGGAGCATTAATCCACTCAGCCAATAGTGTTAAAAATTGCTTTTAAAAAAATAATATTCGGGTTTTGTCATAGCCTGCTAAAAATCCAGACTTCAGTATTATTAAAAATACATGGTCAGTAACTGTTCGGCGTGTTTATGGCTAGAGGTAAGCAATATGAATCTTTGATTGAACTTCGAGAAGCTTTGAATTGTGTTTCGGAGAACTTTTGTCAAACCGAAATTCAAGACTTATATGTTTCAATGGCAAATAGAGTCTTTGCAGTAATTAATGCAAATGGTAGAAGAATTCCTTATTAACAAGACTTTTATTTTCATTATTTAGAGCTGTCCTTATACATTTTTCACATAGTATGATGTGATTCGAAATACTTTTTAGCTGTAATAAGGTAGTTTTTTTTATTTCATGTTACAGATGTAGTTTATCTGATAGTAGGACATTTGGTTTCATTATAAATATAAAACAAAAAACAAGAAATACTGATTTCGTATTCTACATAAGATACAGTCATGATTGAGGTTGTCAAGCAGAGTGAAAGGAAAGACATTGCGAGCTGCGTATGTTGCTTTTATTTTCATTATTTAGAGCTGTCCTTATACATTTTTCACATAGTATGATGTGATTCGAAATACTTTTTAGCTGTAATAAGGAAATAGTTTTTTTTATTTCATGTTACAGATGTAGTTTATCTGATAGTAGGACACTTGGTTTCATTATAAATATAAAACAAAACAAGAAATACTGATTTCGTATTCTACATAAGATACAGTCATGATTGAGGTTGTCAAGCAGAGTGAAAGGAAAGACATTGCGAGCTGCGTATGTTGCTTTTATTTTCATTATTTAGAGCTGTCCTTATACATTTTTCATATAGTATGATGTGATTCGAAATACTTTTTAGCTGTAATAAGGAAGTAGTTTTTTTTATTTCATGTTACAGATGTAGTTTATCTGATAGTAGGACACTTGGTTTCATTATAAATATAAAACAAAACAAGAAATACTGATTTCGTATTCTACATAAGATACAGTCATGATTGAGGTTGTCAAGCAGAGTGAAAGGAAAGACATTGCGAGCTGCGTATGTTGCTTTTATTTTCATTATTTAGAGCTGTCCTTATACATTTTTCACATAGTATGATGTGATTCGAAATACTTTTTAGCTGTAATAAGGAAGTAGTTTTTTTATTTCATGTTACAGATGTAGTTTATCTGATAGTAGGACATTTGGTTTCATTATAAATATAAAACAAAAAACAAGAAATACTGATTTCGTAATCTACATAAGATACAGTCATGATTGAGGTTGTCAAGCAGAGTGAAAGGAAAGACATTGCGAGCTGCGTATGTTGCTTTTATTTTCATTATTTAGAGCTGTCCTTATACATTTTTCACATAGTATGATGTGATTCGAAATACTTTTTAGCTGTAATAAGGAAGTAGTTTTTTTATTTCATGTTACAGATGTAGTTTATCTGATAGTAGGACATTTGGTTACATTATAAATATAAAACAAAACAAGAAATACTGATTTCGTATTCTACATAAGATACAGTCATGATTGAGGTTGTCAAGCAGAGTGAAAGGAAAGACATTGTGAGCTGCGTATCTTGCTTTCTGCCATTCTGGACAAGATGCCGTTTTCAGGGAAAGAACGTGGGCAAATCGCAAAAATTTAGCATCCAGGTAATAAATCGGACAGATTTATTACTTGGATGGACAAAATGTTTACCGCAGAAATATTTGGTGAGGCCCGTGTAGTGTCAAAGCTGTACAGGACTTGATTAAGAAACTGGTTTCACATGCAAACGATATCGATTTGGTCGATCATCCGTCTTTGTAGATGTTCACCAGACGATAAGCACAGTCCGTCCTGCAAGTGCACGCAGTGTTTTGCGTATTCTGAATCTGCAGAATTTAACAGTCTTGAGCCGTCAGATTCTGCGCTCTGTTCTAAACATGTTTCCGTATTGATTCCAGTGTGTAGAGATGTTTGAAGCGGGAGACTGTCAATTACGGTTGGACTTGGCGAATCAATTCCTTATCCGATACGATGAAGATAACAGAAGCCTTTACGCATTCTGTGGAGAGATGAGGCTCATTTCTCGTTACCTGGTAACGCGAATTCGAAAAATTGCGTGCACTGGGCAGAGAATAATCCCTATTATGTGCTCGCACGTCCATTACACGAGAAAAAAGTTATTGTGTTGTGTGGTATAAGAAATCATCGGTTCTTTCTTTTTTCACGAGCCGGTGACTTGCAAAGGTGCACAGTAACGAGAACGCTCGCTATCTGGACATGACGATTCCCACCTGTCGCATCCGTGTTTGCTCGGAGGAATAAAACATTAAAAACATGTTAGATGTGTTAACACAGTACAGTAATCCCCTCCCCCCATAACACAATATATTAATTCAGCGTAATAGGAAAACTCTTTGTACGAGAATTCTCGTAAAACGCTTTCATATGACCTCATAAAACGTGTTACGTACAAATGATTCACGTTCAACTTTTCTGGTTAAAGAGGGGTTAAAATCGAATATTGAGGAAAAACTATGTTATGAACGCGCGAAATATGTGTGTTTTATTAAAATAAAATTAAGAACACTCTTTAAACACAAAAACTTACATAAATGTTGTATACTCCAGCGAGCGCAGCGCCACCACTACTGCCCGCTTGAGAGCCACTCATCTACCAACACATTGCGCGGGGAGATGGATCAGCTAAGACGTAGTAAAAACGCTCCTGTAATCTAATATTTTGTATAATTAAATATCTTTGTTAGTTATTATTCAATCCTTATTCAGCAAACGCCTAGACACCCCCACTAACTAAATGGAATCCAAGAGCCTGACTAAGGAAAGATCTTACAGGGGCAGTTGCCCTTGACCTTCACATAGAATAGGCCCATAAATCGAATAGAAAGTTTATTTATCAGTTGAATAGAATCGTTTGAGAAATCGAATAGAATATTTTTTTTTGTGAAGCAGAAGGAAGATAGGGCAAAAGCGTATACTTCGTGTTCTAGTTAAGCTTTGTCAGGCCCAGCGAGACACAATAATAACAACTCAAACAAAATTTTTTTCAAAGAAGGATCGTTCTTTCAGATTAAGAGTGTAAGTATTTTAAAGTGTATTGTGTTTGTGTAAACAATTTCCATCTACTAAAGGGATTCAGCAAAATAGTGAAAAATTTGGTTTATTTAAAATTGCTTTTCACTGATCAGTCGGAATTTTACGACGCCGTCTCAATAGGATGTGACGTAGATGAAATGCTATCTAATTCATGGGTATATTAAACCAATGAGCATTGTAATAAAGTGGCGTAATCATGATCTCAACTGGAACGAAAGAAGCAAACATTTTGTGGTTAATAAAATATCAAAAGCAATTACACTTTGAAAATTTATTGCTTAAAGTTTCATAATAATCCATTTAGATTCTCGGATAGTTTAGAGTTTTATGTGTAAAGTTCAGAATGGAGTATATTTCTAACGTCTTTGATCTGCAATGTTTTCTACTGGCCTGAAATTTTTAACGCAATTAATTTCAGGTTTACGTCAAATAAAATTCAAGTTAATGTCACGTGATGAGTTCAAAAAATTCTCTTGAAGTTAATAAATATAAATTGATTGTTGAGACTGATTTTACCATCGTCAAGGGGCAAGGTCTAAGTTTAACTTATCCATTTTTTATAAATTCCTTTCAGCAGCTTTTAAAATTATTTATAAAATTCAAATAATTTACATTAATATAGGTACTATCATCATGAAGATCTTTCGTTCGATTGCAAAATAAAATTACAAATGTTTCATTATAAAACCTTTCTTTATGAAACTACTGTGCGGAATTTTATAAGATTAATTTTTCCTTAAAAAACTTTAAATTTGTTTCAATTTATCAAATTTAAAAAATATTTGTAATTTATCGTATAATGTTATATATAAAAAAACTTATCTTAGGGAAAAGAGAACTAATTGTTACTGAATAAAATGTCAACATGCCCTTTAAATTTAAATTTTCCTGGATGAAAGATTAACCAGTTCCAATGATTCATCTTGGTTTGTGTAGAATCAAACTAATATGATTAATATTCGAGAACATTACACCAGTTGGTGTTTATTTCGATTATCAGAAGAACAAAAATTCGACTCGAGTATTTTCGATCCATTTATATACTTCGTGGTTTAACAGCACAAATGATTTAATGGATTTGTGTACGTGACGTATATTCTGACACGTGCCCGGATGGCGGTTACGTGACATTCATTAACTTCGGTGAATATGCTTAGAAGTTGGACCATTTTTTTCCTTCAAGTTTTGAAACAATGAACTGAGAGTGTAATATTTTCAAAATGGGTCCCATAGCTATTTTCTGAGTTAACTGAAAATGTAATCCAACAAGTATAAAAATCGAGTAATCATGTATCTTAGAAAATAACATATTTAAAAAAGCATTAATAATGAATGTGACATTTATGAAGGTGAAAAAATAAGTTAGAAGTAGAAGTCAGCAGCATTTATCAATAAAAGAGCAACCAAATATTACTGTAGCCAGAAAGGGAATTCATGATTAGCTTTTTTTTAATTATTTTTTTGGAGAAAACTATCTTTATACACAGCTGGCCACTCAAATTGCAACATCAAGAAAGACAAGAGATTTCACAGCAAAATTTATTTTGCAAATAACATGTTGACTAAGTATCAAATTATTATATTTATAGACCTCTATGAAGTGTGGTTCCTGCCAAAATTAGCAGCCAGAGTAGTCACCTTTGTTAGATATCACCGTGGCCACACGCCTCGGCATTGATTCAAAGAGACTTTAGATGTCTTCTTGGAGTACAGCAGACTAAGCAGATTCCACACATTGCCAAAGTTCATCTGGTGTGGCGGCAGCGGCGGATGTAATCTGGGTCAACCGTTGAGCAACCATAGACCGCATGTTTTCTATCGGCGAAAGATCCGGAGAGCAAGCCGGCCAAGGAAGCAATTCAATCTGGCGATTGATGAAGAACCCTTGGACATTGCGTGCCACATGTGGTCGTACATTATCCTGTTGAAATATGACTGTGGGAAAGCCCTGAAGTTAAGGAAGGGCAACTGGCTCCAACACTTTATAGAAGTAGCGCTGTCTGTTTAAAGTTCCAGCAATGCGTTCTAGAAGAGTGCGAGAATGATATCCAATGCCACCCCATACCATAAAACCCGGTGCAAGACCAGCGTGGTGGTGCATGGCGCAGCTGTTCCACATCCTCTCTCCACGGTATCTCCAGACTCGAATGATGATGAAGACAGACGTGGATGGCAAAATGGAATGAAATTGTCTTTACTGACAAGTCACGCTTCTGTTTTCAGCATGTAATTTTGAATACAGAAGTGTGACTCATCAGTAAAGACAATTTCATTCCATTCTGCCATCCACATCCTTCTTTCATCGCACCATTGGCGGTGTAAATGTGGATGGTTCTTTATCAAGGTTAGACGAAGCAATTGACGTCTTACGGAGGGACCACTTTATTGTAAACGGCGTCTAATGGTACGCGCAGACACTGGATGATGCGTTTAGGACTGAATGTACTATGGTTCGTGATGTGGCTGAGCGACGCGTCACTGCTATGCGCACAATTTGTCTGTCATCACTTGAAGTAGTGCACTAAGGGGGGTGCGGTCGATCACGTTGTTCCATCATACCCTCCTGCATCCAACGATCACATATCCTCACTACAGATGAAATTTAAAATTATGTTTCTAGGAGACAATATTGTGGACCAACACAATCACACAACTATAATTCAATTTTATAACTTTTCCAGTTTTTTTTTTCATTTGACTTTCTTTTTCGTATACACTAAGAATTTATTTGTTAAGAAAATCGTTAGTTTTGTAAATTGGGGGCTTATAAAAACGAACGCGTACTTGTTAAGATAATCGGCTGTTTCTTTTGTTGCATGCAGTGTGTTCATATAAAATTAATTTTTAATTTTTACTAATCATAAAATAATTATTTCCTTTATCTTGTTTGAAAGAAAAATTGTATAAAATCTATAATTTGTAGTTTTTGAGAGAATGAGGCAAAAATTAATTGAGTAGAGTTGACGTTATTCTTGAATTGTTTTCAGATGTAACGTCAATGCAAATTCGGTTATCCGCAATGTTCGAATCCCGACCTAACTTAAGACCACTAAAGGTGGCTATGGTATGCTAAATGGTCATTGTGTGTGTGTGTGTGTGTCGTAATGCCCTCCAGATGTTCGGATACCTCTGCGGGTGGCATTAGAGGTCATTTTTTTGATCTCTGCTTCAGAATTACGTAGACTCCCATCCAGTAGCTTTCATCCAATTGGTAGAATCCAACTGTGAGGTTGGTAGGGGGAAGTATGTTAGGTATGTCAGTGTATACACAAATTCGAGTACCGTGAATAAAATTTAAAAAAAAAAATGAAAATTTTAAATTAAATTTTAAAAATTTTTTAGCGGTTGCAGTTTAGGAGGGCTCAAATGATACTTGGTTAGCCGGAGAGAAGCGAATTCAGTGACAGAACAAAAATCGAAGACTATGGAACAAGAAGCACGTTAAATCTTCGATAAGATTTGATGTTGATTGATAAGTGCTGTGTTATGTACATTGAGAGAAATGCGTGATGAGGTATCACAGGTGTTGATTTCGTCTCTTGATTTTAAATCAAATTTACGAAGTGCGTTTACCAATTTCGATCTGCAGAAATAAGCAGATGAATTAGTATTTCAATAGCAATTTAACTCTCTTAATCACTATTTTTCTTGGATAAAGACAAAACTTCTTAAAATTTTCATTCAAAACTCATTTAATAGATCTCATCGGAATTCCAGTACTCGAATTCAGTTATGCACCAGGATTTAAATATACGGTTTAATTTTCTAGCTTAGGCATGTTCTGTAACTTTGAAAACGTAATGAGGATATAAAATAGATAACAAAAATGTTTTATACTAAAATGTATGTGATATATAATTCTAAATTGCTCATAATGTCTGAAAGAAAAATTTTGAAGCATTAAAAATATTTATTGAAAATTCAAAACACGTAGTATAAAAATTATTCTTTGCTGTAATTAAAATGAAATAAAAAATATGTTTCCATGTTTTAGATTTTTCGCAATTTCCGAATGGAAATTTCCGTAGCATTAAGAATGTCTATTGAAGATTTAAATCGGTGAATACATTTTTTTCTGTAATTAAAGTGAAAAATGTATAAATCTATATTCTAGATTTTTCGTGTAATTCTTGTAATAAAACTTTGGTAGCACAAAGAATGTCTACTGTAAATAAGACGTCGAAAAGAGGAACATTTTTTTTTTATCCCAATTAAAGTAAAAATATTTTCTAATTAATTTTATAGTTTCCGGATAGTTATTTTTGTAGCATTTAGAATACTTACTAAAAATATAAAACATTGAAGGTTTTTTTTTTTTTTTTTGCAGCTATTAAAATAATTCCGCATTCTTGTTGTTTTTTCGTAATTTGTGACGGAAATTTCTATATCATTTAGAATGTCTTCTGAAGATTTAGAATATCGAACAGAGACATTACATGCTACAGTTAAAAAAGAAAAAAAAATATATATATATACACTATATACACACACACACATATATATATATAATTGTATGTTCTAGTTTATTTATAATTTCCGTAGCATTAAGAATATCTACTAAAGATTTAAAATATCGAAGATTGACTTTTTTGAGCCGTAATTAAAATATATAATTGCATCTACTATTTTATTTCGTAATTTCTAGACGGAAATTTCGTTGATTTAAGAGAATGTCTATTGAAGTTTTAAGAATATCTAGCAGACATAGCAGACATAACTTGCACAATTGAAATAAAAAAAATATATAATTTCATGTTCTTCGTACTATTTCATTTTAATTTAAAAGACTTAATAATTATTTATAGTTAAAGAATTAAAAGATCGAACATAAAAACATGTACTAATGTAATTAAAATAAGAGATTTATAATTTTATTTACTGGATTTTTTCCAGTAAATTTTGTATTTTAAACTATTTTTTTTGATTTTATTTTTTAACTTAATATTATTTATATTGAAAGTTTTTTTTTTTTTTTGCTTACACTAAAAGTTATTTACAAAAAAAAAGTACTTTTTTTGAATTGTACCTAAGGTGATTCTACTTCCAACATTCCAACAAATTCTAGTCAGGTAACAATTTATATTTACAAGACCCCTTACTACAGATGCATCCATTCCTTTGGTTTCAAATGACCTTGAAGGAAAGCAACCCTTGTGAAAAGACCCCTCCATTCTTTCTCTTTCAAAGAAATGGGGGAGTGAATTGATTTCAAAGTCCTCTGAAAGTGGACATGCCCATAAAGAAAAGACAACCCAGTGAACCAGTGACCAGTTGTATTCGTGTCAGAGCATTTGGATTTGCGTTGGAAATTTACGTCGAAAAAGAAAGCAAGCAAATGAGTGTGAATTTATTAGGCGCTTGGGATCAAATATATGTCATAGATTTGGATTTGGAAGATGGTGCAGAACCGACACCATATATTTTTATTCCCCGGTAAGTGTTATTATATTTACAATTTATTTATTCAGTGAAATATTTGTAAACGCTTTCAATCCGTCCCAATGTTAGTTAGCAGTAGCTGCACTGGTTTTTACAGTGTTCTTGAATTTTCTTCTTTTTCTCTGTCTCCTTCCTATTGGAAAATTATTATGTACATTTATATGTATAAAATACATACGCTATTATATAAAACAATTATTTAATTTTTTAATTATTTCAAGAAAAAAAGATGCTTTTAAATTTCTGTAATGTAACATCTAGGAAAACAAATGGTGTATAATTTTTTATAATTCAATACCTACATATTTTACTTATCATCAGTAGTTAAAATAGAGTTTTTGAAATTTATACTAATATAGATAAAGTTTCAGTGTAATATTGATGTAATTTATAATTATTGTTAGTGTAACATTAATTTGTGTTATATTAATCAAGCAACATTAATTTAGTGTTATATTAATAATTTATAATAATCTTCTGCCGCTCACCCTATTGTGATCAGAGTGCGCGACTGACTACGCATAGAGAGGTCCTAGGTTTTAATCCCAGTTCGTTCTTGGATGTACTTTATCTCTCTGTGTATCCTTTCTTTGTGTGGATGGTTGCCTACCCTATAAACGGGTACCTATTGCACATGTGTATACTGAAAAAGTCGAACTCCACACCAAAATATGATTCAGTTAGAAAAGTAGAACCGCGTACCCCACAATGCCAGCCTAGCTGGCACAAAACAACACCATGATAATCTTCTCAAACGGATGTATTTTAGTCATCTTAAACCGGATATTTAATTTTATTTTTTAGCTTGTTTACGTAACTTTTCAGAACAACTCGTTTCGAAAAAATCGGTACAAATTTTTAGAAATAAATAAAAACATTTTTAAGGTATTTTTTACCCCCCCTCCCATCTGCTATATTTCTTTGAAAATTTTATGCAATCTCGGTGGAAATGCTAATTTTATACTAAAAATTGAGCATAATTTATGATAAAAATTTAAAATTCTTAATTATATATGCAACGAATTATCTAATTAGGATGGATGTTAGAGGTGTCCCATATATATTGTTTTAAATTGACTGCTTTAATACTTAATGAATATTAAATTAAAATAAAACATAAAATTTACAAAATTTTTATACATAAAAAATAAATTACATTTAACACAATTTCGTTTATTCATTCTCTATTTAAATATATTTGCGATGATTTTTTTTTTCTTATAAGCTTTTATTTAATATTCAACGTAAAAATTACATAAAATAATTTAAGAATTTTTTTCTTAAATTTCTGCAATGTTTTTAAATTTATATTTTACTAAGTTAAAAAAATAAATAAAAATATTTGCGATGACGAAAACATTCATAAGTTGGGTATGTTTGTTTTTACAATTTATATTTTGCTAGGTTAAAAAAATAAAAAAAAATTTTGCGATGACCAAAAAAAAAAATCATTTATAAATTAGGATATGTTTATTATTATGTACTCATATTCTTATTTAGTCTTTTAAGTAAAAAAATTAATTTATTAAATTAAATTAAAATGGCAATTAGCTAATTTTTAAGAATTCAATTCTGATAACACCATTTTTTTTCTTTCTTTGTCTTCGATTAAAAATTTTAGATTTCAAAACAGTCCAAAATATTTTAAATAAAAAAATCATTTTTACTTAAAGTAATAAATAAAATCCAGCCTATATATCAAAAGCGACGAACTTAAATTACTCGATAATTCTAAGCTATGTGGAAACTATTCAGAAAAAAATTAATTTGATTATATTTTCATAAATTGCAAACATTAATTGAAATATTAAATTCAGCGTCAGCCAGGATAATGGATTAGTGAGATTGTTACTTAGAGGGAAAACAACATTAAATGAAATTTAAATTAATTTATAAATTCGCGCATATTAGCTTAAAAAATGTATCAATTTTATCAGCAATTTTTATCAATTGTTTTCAATTTATAAATAATATTTTATGATTTCAGTATTAAATTAAATACTCATTTTATATTGGTGCTTAATCTTTTTATTGTTTCAATTTTTTTTATTCTTTTTGATTAATTTTTAATTTAAATAATTGTTTTATGAACATCTCCTCATTTGCTTTTTAAGAATGTTCAAAATTTATAATAAAGTACAAAGCAAAATTACATGCAAATTTTAATTTATTTTTATATTATTTATTATTATATTAATTATATAAAATTAATAGATTATTACACATAAGATATATAATTATCATTATAAGACAGTGGAAATTACATTACGAAACAAAAATAATTAGAGTTTAAAAAAGTAAAAAAAAAAAGTTTAAAGAATGTGAAAAAAAATGCAAAAACTTTTTTCAAATTATTTCAGTGTGACTCTGTATTTATAGCTGCAGAAAGTAAAAATATTTCAATCAATGTGTGGATTCATTCAAAACTTAGGGAATCTATTACTTAAGACTTCTTATAGCAAATATGAAATTATTATTTTTTTTTAATTTCACTGTTTGGTGGCAACAGTCGAAGATATTAATCACTCACAGGAACTCTAAGCAAAAATCAAACTTTTATTTCTTTTTCCAAATATATGAATTTTAAACTTAGTAAAGGACACTTATCAGAAATCGAAATGAGGAATTTTCGGAATTTGTAAATTACCAATGGCATGTAAGAAGAGACGCAAATCACACTGAGGGAATTTGTTTAAACCTGTTAGTTTTCTTAAAAAAAAAAAAAAAAAATACAAATTATTTTAGATACTCCAATGAATTGGTAATGGTATTGAGCGCTTGAGATACTCCCATTCAAGTTTTGGAAGAACCCCATGCGATGGGGGTTTTGGGAAAGTTCATTTTTTCCTTGGGGGAATCTGGTTTTAATGAACTTGATTTTTAAACTTGGAGACGTGCGCCGTTTGTTATCGTTTGATTAATGAATTACATCAATCGCCATCAAATATGTAACTTACAGCAATCAAATAACCTTATATTAACAAACAATTTCCTTTTTTTAATTACTTATTTGTTAAAAATTATTTTTGATAGTGGAAAATTAATTTAAAAATCTTTCGCACATGTGTGTGTGCTATATTATTTATAGAAATAGCTCTGTTAATTATTATTTTTATCTCTTTCTTGATAAAATTGAATAAAAACATCTTTTAAGAATATTTTATTCCTTAATTTTTGATGTTTTTAAGATTATTTTAAGATTACAATTATTAATTTTTCCCCCGAATGACATTTCGGCTTATGAAATGGATTTTATGGGTTTCTGCATGAGCTTAAGACAGTATTTTTTTTTTTTTAGAATATTTATAGTTTAATGCATCTCACTCTTAATATTATTATTAAAAAGCATGAGGTTCGGTGTAGAATTGAGTACTCTTTGTTTTAGCTAAAAATTTCGGCAATAAAATTTAATTTCTGTTAATCCTGGTGCTTAGTTAAACTTTTGTGCAGCAGCATCAGCCATTTTGTTAGTCACATTTTGGCGTCAAAAAATCAAGGAGTACCCAATTATAAACTTTTACTCAAAGCATGTGAGTTTTTAGTACTTTCCTCTCTTAAATTGCCTTCCGAAAGGATTATTTGTAGCTAATGTGCAGTATTTACGTTTCGCAAGGTAAGAAACCCGGAAAACTCCCAAGCAGTAATCATGACAGACCTTTATGTAGAAAGTACAAGTGCAAAATCCATATCCTGTTGTTTTATAGTGGTTGGTATCAAACCCGGTACTTTGTGTTCCGAAAAGCGCTGTTCTTCTGCTGAGTCAAGGTGAGTTTGCAGTTTTGAATATTGTCAATAATTTAGAAAGACCATGTGGATTATCTGCGTTATCTGTCTTCTGAAAGGGAATTTTATTTAGCACACACCAGACTGAAAAAGTTTGTACATGATTAGTCTATTTATTTTATGTGCGTTGTATTTTTTTCACATTTTTAAATGCTGTAAAATTTTAAAAATGCTAAATGCCTGAAACGAAAGGGTTACTAAAAAAAAAACCGAATTATTCTAATATTTTACCATTTTTTTTCCGTCCCGTATGTATATATGGTTATGTTTACCAGCAGGATTTATTTATTAAAAAATAATAAATTACCACTTAAAAATATCCTTCAAAAAATTTAAATCACATTTTTTAAATAATTATTCGTATATAAACTACAGTAACCGACACACTTAACTATAAATACTTCGTAATCATTATCTGTATTTATTTTCAGCCATTATAATATGCTAATCTAAAATATTCCAATCAAATACCTTAAATACTTTTATATATATATATATATATATATATATATATATATATATATATATATATATATATATATATATATATATATATATATATATAAATAATTAAAAATTGTAGTTATTAGATAATGAAAAAACTAAATTACTTGCTTGTGATTGACAAAAACTTGGTGATAATACCAAGCTACAATTCATTTGTTAAAATCCAATTTAATATTTGAAATTTAAAATATCAGATTACTTAAGAGCTTAAAAACAAATTTTGACTAACAATTACACTGTCTAAAAGATCAAATATTGAATGATATGTTAATTATGAATAAGACAACAAACGGATGACTATCATTTTCTGCCTCAGTCAAATATAATAATTTTTGCTATCACATAGCGGATAACTTAAGTGTTCAGGACGTTGTAAGTTGCAGTTCCATATGTGCCACTCCTAGATTACTCTACGTGAATAATTTCTCATAAATAATACTTATACACAGTAGCAAAGAAGGAAACACGGGAATCTACTAAGCATTCACCAGGACACGTCCATGCTGATAACGAAGACCAATCTCTCATTATTCAACCATCGCCAAGGTGGAGTACAAAGAATCTTTCACTCCACTTTCAGCGCATGCGCAGTTTAAAGCTCGTTGTCTAACCTGGTGTCTTCTAAGGGCTTGTCTTATTCAGGGCCTTATCTATATTCCAAAGTACATGGAGGAGAGCAGAGCTTTTTCCCTTTTCCATGAGAATTTCCCCCGTTCGAGCAGAACAAAAGTCGAATTTTGTACCATGGTTCTTTCTCGCCATGTTTGATTTCCTTGTATCTTCGACTTTTGTTCCTGCAGTGTCTAAACTGTCTGCTCCTGTGGCTTCATTCACGAATGAATAAGATCTCAGGAATATTAAAAAAAGAAATCGAACAAAAAAATTGATAAATATCAGATTATAAAAATTTTATTCCTTTTTGCCGATTCAAACTAATTATAAAGAGGTGTTTCTCTTCTGTTCTATTTTCAATGTGTTCAATTTTAGAAGCAATATCGCCAAAGATTTGAAAACTAATTATTAAAATATTGTGTCCCATTTTTCATGATTTTGAAAACTTTTACTAACAAAAAACAATTATAATTAAAAAAATATTTGTAAAAATCATGTATGGATTTTTACCGTTGTAAGGTTGATAAAATACGCTTCAAGTCGAAATTCATTAAGAAAAATCTCAAAAAAGTTTTTTTTTTTAAATTTAATTTGTATTAACTTGAAAAAAGGAAAAAAAAAAGAACTGAATTTCACGCATAATTATTTTTGTAATAATCAAAATCAAAACTCTGATTCCATAATCGAAATAGAATTTAATTTAGTTAATTAGTACCTTATTAACAAAACTAATATTTTTTTATTCTTATTCCAATGCCAATCTGCAGAAAATTTGCAAAATAAAAAATATTTGGAGTTTCAAAACAGAAATCATTTATATCAAATAAAACGTATCAAAATTCATTTACAGTTAATTTTAGTGAGTTTCAAATTCAACACCAATGAATCTAGAAAACCTTTTTTGAAATTGTAAAAGGGAAATTATTTAATGTTTTACTGTATTGAATAGAATTCTGGATTTACAAATAACGTTGGTAAAGCATATTTATTAATTTCCATTATAGGATAAAACCTCAAAACAATCAGCAAAATAAAAATAATCGAAATTTATTTTAACCAGGACTTTTACAGCAATAGCTAATAGCAGCACTTTTTTTATCTATGAATGTTTACTAAAAATGTAACATATAAATTTTTTGAAATAAAATAATTCGAAAGAATAAACTGATTTACATTTAACATTAAGAAATCAAAACGTTTCTTTCACTCTATCACTCTTCCACGTAAATCGGAGAAGTCATATTAATATAAGTTCGACAGTAAAAAATATATAATTCTTGTTTTTATCTAGAATTTAAATTGAAATAAAAACATCTTTGGGAATTGTTAAGAAATAAATATTTTTCACTAATAGACATACCATGCGTAACAATGTATATATAACATATACGAATACGAACTAAAACGAATTCTTAGGAACATTATTCGGAGCTTAATGTATAGAGTTGCCAAACCCAAAGGATTAAAATTCGTTTTTCATCTCCATTGAATTATGTTGCTTATCTATTAAACCATTAATTTCGGTTTTGGTTTCATTCAAAATTCGAAACTGATTTCATTTTAAGCACCTACTTCTCCTTATATTTATTCATTTTCTCATATACATAGTCTGAAATAACGAATTCCAAGCAGCTACAACAACAATGTTAAATCACTTTACAACGACAATGCTATTAATCACATCCGGAAAATCATGAAAAAGTAAGAAATGCATTCGACATCGGATATGTTCTTTAATGTTCTATAAAAAATGAAAAGGATTGATTAATATGCAAAACTTTATGTATGTATTACTTTTTAATAAAGTTAATAATTTCTTATACACCCAGTTTTTAAATTTCATTTTTATTGTCTAAAACGAAATAATGGTTTAACAAAAATATCTGTGGTAAATCGATGATCAGTTAACGAACAATTCGGATGGTGAACATACTCTTGTAACAGATTATGTTCGTAAACAGATTAAGTTTGTAAACCCACACTAGACTTAATATTGAAAAAGTAAAGTAGCTTATGAAATCAACATTATTGTAAAATGAAAATATTTGAATCTTTTGGAATAATATATTTATATTTCACTTTTGGGATTATATATGTATATATATATTACCCCAAAAGTGTAAAATAATTTGATTTTACAATAACGTTGATTTTATAAGCCACCATATATTTTACTATGTATATAATATATTCTTAAAAGTAAAATTTATAAAAAATTGAGTGATTTTCATCACTTGATGAGTATTAAATTTTCTTAACACGTTTTCGATCACAGATTAATCTTTTTACGTATCTGAGTGAAAAAAATTTGATTCCTTTTAGTTTGGATTCATTCCAAATTTTTTAGAAGCATCTGCTACAGTTGAAGTAATACACAAATCTGGTCAATATTAATACTATATAGGGATTATTAACAATTTTTATTTTGTTTCACAAATGTCAAACATTCACGCTTAAGCCATCAGTTCATAGTTTAACAATGTCCGCATTCCGAGAAAGTGCGGTACGATTAGCGATTATTAACAACTACCATGTCAGTTTTTAAATAAGATTAATATAATGTATATTTATAGCCGTAATCCATTCCTATTAATAATCATCTTTGAAATTTGATCAACGTGATAGTTTATAGGTACCATTCATTGAAACTTCCAACTTTAACATAACCTTTTATGTATCCATAAGCTGCGATAATGAATTCGGACGTTGTAGATTCATTTTCGCAGCTCTTATCGATGCTTAATAATTGTATTCTCGTATTCTTGCAGAATAATATTTTTTGCTTTCTTAAACTTTAAATTACGTAAATTTGGAATTTTATTTGTTATATTTTACCTTTATAATAACTAAGCTTGCAATTTTTGAGTAATTTTTAAGAGTAATTTTTAAAAAGAATGTGATTTCTTAAACTTCTAGATGATTTCCTATATATTTCATTTCCTAGATATCCAACCAGGAAAATGGTTATCCAGTTCATCAGTAAAATTATGGAACAGCAAAAGATTCAAATTCAACCGAAGTTGAATTTGTATCTTTTGCTATTCCATTGTTTTTTTGTCTACATTTTTTTCTCACTTTAATTTTTTTTTAGTCACTTTAAGTCACCTTTTTAGTCACTTTAAGTCACCTTTTTTAGTCACCTTTTTTTTTAGTCACTTATTTTTTTAATCACTTTAAGATTGAATTGTAAATTGTATCCGATTTCCTCGCTACCAACTATAGTAATGTGTTTGAATAGAAAAATAATAAATAAGAAATCTAATATTCCTCACGAATCATAGTTTAATTCATTGTCTTTCAACAAAGCAAATAAAGGCAAATATCACTAATTTTCGTATTAAATCTTAGAAAAAATCGTTTGAACGTTCAAGTAGAGTTTTTTTTTAATATTTAAATGTACTTTTAATTTGGTTATTATCTTTTTTTTATTTATGAATTTCCTTTTTCTTCTTTACCCGCAATCATAACACCAAGTTTATCTGATATAAATTCCTTTCTATACTTTTCATTTTTTCCAAAATAATCTTATATGAATATTGTATTATAATATGTGAATTAGCATCCTTTTCCACATCATTCAAAAGTTAAAAATAACTATCTTTTTTCAGCATGACCAAAAACAGTTTTGAAGAAATTTAACTTGAAAAGAAATATACTCAATGAATCTAAAATTAACTCTGATATTCCACATGTAATGAATATAGCATTCAGTAGTATACGCGTATTCAGAATGCTCGTATATAGTAAAAACGCTCTAAATTTAAGAATTCTCAATGAGTACAAAATCTCATTGGCTGAATTTTTTATCAGATGAAAATCTTATTTCAGAATTTTCTCTTTCGATTAAAAATATAGAGCATGAAATAATAAAAGAAAATAAAATATTTCAAAATTTTATTTATTTTATGATATACGAACAATGAAAGTTTGAAACAGTAATATTTATCATAATCTTTAGAAATAGCGCACATTAAAATGAAACAAAAATAATTCGACGGTATTTGAGAAGCCCTTTTTTCTCTGTTGTGAGTATGATGATTTTATAAGTTTAATGCAGTACAAACTATAAATAAAATAAAACAAAGGGAACAAGAAAGTTCTTATCGTTTTCGCGTTGCCATTGAGTAAAGTGAGAATAAGTATGCAAATTAGTGCATGACGTGGTTGAGACACCGATCCACCGTGAATAGTAATATCAGTCGTTGTAAAAGCAGGTCCACCCCGCACATTCATCAATCGTAACTTTTAAAGTCGGGAAGAGAAATGGATTTGAGAAAGGAGCTCGTACGGTGTTGTTTGCTTTACGACTTCAAAGTAGGCTTATCAGCTGTTATATCAGGCCGCCGAATGAGACACCGATCCACCGTGAATAGTAATATCAGTCGTTGTAAAAGCAGGTCCACCCCGCACATTCATCAATCGTAACTTTTAAAGTCGGGAAGAGAAATGGATTTGAGAAAGGAGCTCGTACGGTGTTGTTTGCTTTACGACTTCAAAGTAGGCTTATCAGCTGTTATATCAGGCCGCCGAATATCTGAAGCGTTTGGGGTTAGTGCTGAGAATGAACGTACAGCAAGCCATTAGTTTCACAAATTCAGGTGGGATGATTTGACCCTCTGTGATGAAGCTGGTGTCTGGTGGATTAGTCGTCAAGTAGTTCACTATGAACTACCAACGGGCCAAACGGTCTCTGTGGACCTGTACTCGCGGCAATTGGAACGTATGCAACAGGGACCGCAACAGAAGGAGCCGATATTGGTTAATCACAAAGGTGTACTGTTTTTGGTTGATAAAGCGAGACCGCATGTCGCGCGGCTGACCAGGAATATCATACCGCGACTTGGTTTGGAGACTTTGTTCCATCCTTCTTATTAGCCTGACCTTGAACATAAACGTAGACATACGCGGATAGTACCTTATGTCTGTACCTTAGGTTATCAAGCATTACTGCACCACGTAATACATCTGGTTGTGACAGAATTGTTATGAATTTAGATAACAGAATTACATTTTATTTCAGTAGGTCACTAATGTTCCAAATTATAAGTTCGACAAAAACTAAAAATCATAGTTAAAACTGTTTACAGATTTTCCATTATAGGAAATGGCATAAGGTAAAATTTATAAACTAAGTAACTTATAATTTATAAAGTAACTCTTTAAAATTCCAAATAACCTTGATTCTAAGGATATATATTAGTTATTTTGATATTAGAAGGCTATAACAAATATATGCAGACAGTATAATTATGTGTATATATAAGAGTATGAAAAAGAGCAAACAAATGAGACAGATTTACAATGCATGCAAGTATAAAACTCTCTCACTCTAATGCTTTAATTGATTTGTAGAGTATTGCATTTTTTACAATACCAAAGATGTGCATTGCTTAAACGCAGATAATTAGGTTAATGATATGCATGAATGGTATAAAATTGGACATTGAACATTTGCTGTAGATGATAACTGTAGAATGTTTAAAGTATTACAGATTGCAATGAGCTGATTCAGTTAATATTTTGCAGCAGCTCGGTTTAAGCACTGTAGTTACCACCATTAAGTAAATTATTGACCAAAAATATAATTATATTATAATATTTATAAGTAAGTTTACTTAGATATAGTTATGCAATAAATATTAAAACTGCTTAAAAAAAGCCAAAAAATAATGTAACAAAATATTTTTGCAGAGTTTCTTACATGAAAAGAAATAATAGTGGAAATACATTGTACTAAGTTTGTTAAATAGGATATGTCTGAAGACTCAAAGCAATCTTAATTATAAGCATCTAGTCACATAATGGTTAGGCTGAATAAAGTTATAGAATGATGTACTGGATTGAAATATGTGTCAGAAAAAGAGGAAATATATGCAGTATATTAATAATATATACATGAATAAAACATGTACTAATCGTGCTATATTACAATGCAATCCGTTATAACATAAAATTTTGCATTGTCTTTTCACAGTTTAAAAAGGTTTACTAAATTTATGAAATAGGATCCAAAATTAGGTATTAAAATTACTGATTGATAAACTATGCTGGCACATTTAACATCGCAGATTGCATTGTGCTGATTCAATCAATATTTTGCAGCACTTTAGTCTGTATAGTTATTATTAAAATTATTATTATTAAAATTACAAAAATTAGTTGCAAAACAGATACAATAATTAATTATGCTTTATCACAAGAAAATACAGAAATAGCTTACAGCAATTTTTACTCTTTACCAAATTACTCTTATGATGATATCTGCTGCTCAGTTATGGCACTGTCTTTACAGAGCTCAGATCCTTTTTCGTGAATAAAGGCGATTATGCTCTTTATCTTATGCAGAAGAGAAGGCATACTAGCATAGCGGAGAAATGGAGTAAGTTCTTCGGTGCTTTTAGGTGCCATTGTTTTGCAAGATCAAATTCGAATATGTAATGAACAACGGTCCCAGCTTGTTCTTGTTCTCCATCATTCCATTCTTGTTACCAAGCCATTTGTAAATGGTTACGTAATGTTGAGATCAAATATGATTTCGATCATTTTAATTTAATTTTATGCATGTTTGAGCAGGCAATGTCAGCTTGTTTTGCCAGTGTGTCAGTTCTTTCATCTCCAATATGTCCGACATGAGTCTAGATCCATTGAAGATATATTTACAATAGATTGTTGCACACACACAAGTCCTGAGTCGATTTTAATTATCTTAAATCAGCTGGCTTCCATGATAAGAGTTTTAGATTTCCAAAAGCACTGAATATATATAGAATTATTGAGTACAGTATAAAAGTGAATACTCCTTATGGTTTGGCAAAAAATGGCGATAAAATGCAATTTCTGGTAACTTTGGTATTTAAAACTTTTAATTAACGTATGCTTTAGGGTTGCCATTTTGTTATTCACGTTTAAATGTCCATCTTGGCGTTCAAAAATCGCAAAAAATCAAGGGGTACCCATAAGTAAACTTTTACCGAATTATTATTAAATAATTTAATAATATTAAGTAATCATTACATTAAAAATTTATGTTTTCAAACTAAGATCATTTATTTTATTTTTTTATAAATAAATTAAATAAAAATTACTCTTTAATAAATAACATGTGTCATGTATTATTCGACATTCTCAGCAGAGTTTAACATTGGTATAATGCGCGCGGTGAATGTTGTATTAATTGAATTATTTGAATCATATTTTCAAAACATAAAATTTCATGAAATAATTGTATTTTTCAATGCTCTGAATGGGACAAAAAATTCCTTGTTTATGTTTCCTTAAATGACATTTTCTTAGATTCGATTCCAAATTCAGACTTATGTTGAAATTTAAATTTTAAATTATTCACCTCTGGTAATTTTTTTAATAATTTTGTTACGGAATTAATATCCATTATATCAAGATATATATATATATATATATATATATATATATATATATATATATATATATATATATATATATATATATATCTTGATATGATAGATAAATATTTATATGTGTGTGTATTATTTTCAAGGATAAATCCATTTTTTCTAAATAAAAATAATTTTAGCGATAATTTCAAGGATAAATCTTTTTCTGTTTCTTTTTGTGTTTCTTTATAAAAATCAAAGTGTTTTTTTTTTTTTTTTGTTTTAAACTATTAAATTACAATAATTTCAAAATCTACTATCAATAAATAGAATTTATAAGTAAATCAGTGCCAAAATTATTTTTATTTAGATTTAAACTCTATAATCCTGTGTAATTCACTTTAAACTATAATCCTGTATAAGTTGATTAATTACTATTATCCTACTAAATGTCAAATCTCGTTGTAAACGCAAATTAGTTGAAATGTCAACTAAAATGAAGTGAATGTCTGCAAATGCGCGTGAACTGAAATGAAGTAAAGGTTTTTTTATTATTATAAAAATTACTTGTGATTGATATTTGAAAATGTAATTTGAGTTTTTGGGAGTTTAAAAAGAATTTTTTAATTAAGTGTTTTATTTAGAGTTTGCGCCTATATTCATTAGTTTTTAATTTTTTTATTTATTTATTCACATAAACTTTAAAATATGTTTTTGTTAATGTGCAATACAATTTAAAGTTCATGTTATTTTAAAACGTTTACTTTGAAAGTCATAGCTGAAAAAGAATTTTATGTCTAGTATTAGAAGCACAAAGACTGAAATAATATAATTAAAAAAATATGAATTTTAAAATTTTCATTACTTTCAAATTGCAGAGTTAAATTAAAGAAAAATATATCTGACATCGAAATAAATATCATTCAAACTTATTTTCACAAAAGTCATCTTAATTACGAGATGATATTGAAAACTGGAAATTTAATTACGCTAAAGAATTTTATCAAATATAATAAAAATATAAATTTTTCGGTAAATACGACATAATTTTCGAGAAACCATTTTGAAATTTTGAAAGAAACCATTTTGAAATTGATAAAGTTTATTTAATTAACAGTTTATTCGGAGATTTCTACATCTTTTTAATAAACATTTCAAGTAATTTGTTTGTATAGTTTCTTTTTTTTTTTTTTTTTCTTTAAATTGACCCATACTTGGATTATTGCTCTTTTTGGAACTACAAAAGGCACAGATGCCGTATAATCCAGAATTTCAAATTCTTAATATTTTTTTTTGGCGTTGAAGAAATGTTGCCAAAATGAAGTATCGTGACGCATGTGATGACGTAAATATTAGGGTTGTTAAAATATAATTTTCTGTATAATTTATAAGTCTCTGTGTAACTTAATAAAAACCAGGTTGCCAGATCATAAGAAAATCCACCTAACTCAGAATTTGGGATCCTGGATTATACGGCACACGAGAGCCCTAAATCGAACCTGGCCTTCTTAAGAATTTTTCTCAATGTTTTTGGCACCATGGTCCTCATACTATCCCTCTTAAAATGGAAGGATCCCTATCTAGAGAGTCAACCCATTTAAAGTCGGATCAGTCCCTAGCTCAAGTTCCAAAGGGCTTGGCCAAGAATATTTTCTGTTTTAAACGTTTGTAGTGTTTACATTAATATATAAACACTTCGCTTCAGTGAAGAAAATGAACTCAATATTGAGAAAAATATATCGCAATATTGAGATATATTTTTTATTTCAGAATGGTTACAAATCTTCAAAATGAGCATTTTAAAATTTCAATTTCCTATATTTTTAAATATGAATTAAGTTTAAACAATAATATAAAAGTATTAGTTGAGATTATTCTGTTGTGTTTTCTTTACATATTCGTTATACAATTAAACAATTATAAAATTTGATAATTGAAAATAATTTATTAATAATAACATAAGGAAATTATTTACCTTTAGGTGAAATTGAAATTAAATGCACTTTCAGTTATGATTTATCATTTGGTAAATGCTAATTTGTTTGTCTTTTATTTAAAAATCATTTAAGAAAATATTATAAAATCTAAGAATACTTGGATGATAGATAACAAATTAATAATTGGTTTTATGTCTACTAATAAATAATAATAATTAATACTCGATAGATAAACTTTTTGATGTACTAATGTGGCTCTTTAATTAACACCCACTTGTCAGAAAGCGCTAAGTTGCACTTAATGGTTCATGAGAACTTTGGGATCATGGATGTATCTTTTCTTATAATGAAAGGTGTTACTTTATCCAATAACGTTGCATACAATTTTTCATTCATCCTCATGTAATTAAAGAAATCTTTATCTTCCGACTGTATTTCTGTAATCAAATTTAGACGTGAAAGAGTTTCACGCTAGAACAGCCAATTTTTTGCCTATTTCTTTTTTTTTATTATTGTTTGTTTTCTTTTCACCATCATCACATTCCAAAGCAACAGCCAATAATACTTCTGTGCCTAATTTACTCATGTTACTCAACTTACTAAGATAACATTTAATGGCAGACGTTACAAGCAGACGAATGAGTACAACAATGAAAACTAAAAAGACGCATAAATACGTCAAGTCATAAAAATGACTAAAAAACTTTTAAATGATTGAAATTTTTGGCGATTTTCGATTTCTATTTACAAGGCACACATTTTAAGACCAGAGCAATAAATGTTGAAAAATGGCATCCTTAAAAATAACTTCCCACTCCAGATGTACCTCCCCTACTGTGGTCGGCAGAATTCGAGGGAAGTGTGTTCTTAATTACTTTCTACCCCCTCCAAAAAATCCTATCGTGTGGCGGACTTTATATTTCATTCTCTCTTAAGATATATCCCGTATTATTCCCCACATCCCCCTTCCACGAAATAGACTGTCCTAGTGCAGGACTTGTGGAAAACTGGTTCCAAAGAAAAGCGAGTTGAGGAGATTGAAGACAGAAAGCGGTGGGAGATGGCACAAGAACAGTTACGGATAAAAATAAACCCCTGAAAATTACACCTCTAAAAATGACACTGTTCGTCATTCAAGCCTGACGTTCCACTGGAACCTAGAATCTGTAAAATCACAATGTTGAACTTAACAAGTCGGATGGGTTTTTCAGACTGGAGAAGAAGAGATATACTCCTATAATACGAGTCAAGATGAAGAAATTTACGCTGAAGGAATAACCTTACAGGTTTTCGAAATCCTCTGAAAAAATAGCCGACTTAATAACAGAAATTTCCTTAGCAAGTCCACAAATTTTTTTATGTTTCTTTTTCCAGCTAGTATAAGTCTTTTTAGTGTGGTACCACCTATTTTATTATTTTAATTAATTACTTTAAATTGAAGTCAGGTGGCTTCGTTTCACACTCCCAATACGCAGGTCCGATGTTCAATCCTCGGGTTGGGCAAGGTCGACTCAGCCTTACATCCCTTCAGTGGATCGATAAAGTAAGAGTCAAGCATTCTTGATTCTCAATTTATCGATTGGGAACTAAACACTGGTGGTTTCGCGTTAGGTTGACCACCTACTGGACATATTCTTCGCCCCCAGGCCCCTTAGTCAAGAAAACAGAGATGAGCACGATAGTCCACATGGGCTGTCGTGCCATAGTTTAGTTAATTAGTAATTAGTTTGCATTATGAACTCCACGTGGATAACTAACCATGTTGTTAAAAAGGCGTAAATATTTGAAATAATATAAGTATCTAAATTTTGTATGTATGTAAATAGATTTATAATTTTATGATTGAATTAAAAGCAATTTTTAATTACAAAAACAAAGCCAGTTTTTGCTTCTGTTTTCGGGTTTGAATCTGGAAAGAAAAAAATTATAAATGCATAATGCAATTTTAAAAATAATGCATTATTTAAATATAAAATGTCATTTGTAAACACTATATGATAACTGTAATTATCTACGTACCAAATTTTATCTATCTAAAGTTTAAAGTTTTTTGCTAAATTTCATTAATAATAATTTTAATATCTATAGCTTGCAATTGAATTTTATTTTAATAAAATCATATTATTTAAAGTTAATTTTTGATTTGAAAATTTTTAATCAAAATTTAATAATCAAATGACAAAAAGTCATCAACGATGATAGAGTCATTCAGTCCACAAAAAGCAAATGGCTGTCAACGTTTCAGATACCACTCTTTGATCAGAGACTGAAGTGCACTAACTGCAGGCTCTGTGCAGGCCTCTCCTGATCACGCATTAACCAGTGGAGGTTTTGATAGGATTAACCTTATTAAAAGTCTTCTATTTGTTCACGAGTTTTTGAAGATTCATGATTCACGAGCTTGGTCTAGCTTACTGCTAAACCAAAAGTCTTCGCAAGCTTATCTGACATTAATTTTATATCATTAAGCTTTTAACCATTGATTCTTTCAGCTAACTTCTATGCATTGTTCATTACAAAAAATTACCTATTAATGTTGATATCCCAGGAAAGCAGAAGGCGAACTCAAAATCTTGATCAGTTTGGTTCTTGATCAAAATCTTTATCAGAACAATGTGACTATCGTTCAAATCATCAACCAGCCTGCGCCAATTTTCTTCACTTGAAATAATCACATATTTGGTATCTCTTCTTGCTTCCACTGTTCACCCAATTTGGCTAGCAATATTTTTTAGTCAGTACAAATTTGTGCATGGTCACAACAGGCGAAACAAGTCAATACTATGATAGTATTATTTATTTGCAGACCGTCTCTTTTTTATGGTTTTCACTTTTCATACTGCACAGAAATAACTAACAAGGTAATTATAAATAATCCTTCAAAGTTAATTATTTTTACGCATTTTTGGTCTATAAAATCAAATTCAATTCATTTTCCGGGACGTGAAGTAAACCGGCCGCGATACCGGGATTTTGTCTGAAATCTGGGAATTCTGGCAAGCATAGTTGTCAGTCACAGGAATAGTGATCAAAACTGTCAGGTTCATCTAGACGAAACAAATTTAGACAAAATTGTGATAATTTTAGTCACTAATTCAATAAATTTAGGTGCCACGGTTTTTCATAAAACGTAAATTCTTCTCTCTTTAATATTTCCCTGTATTTTTTAACGGTATTTTTTAAATAATAATTTATAAACTTTTGTTAAACGCGGTTTTCTTTTAAACTTTAAAAATTTCGTTGGATCACACAATTATTAAGAACTTATGAAACAGTTGATTTAGAATTTTTTATTTTCTAGAAATGCAAATGATAAGCATTTTATCGCGTCTAGTTACTTTTTATTTTTTACTGATTTTTATTTTTTATACTCCTTATCCATTTATTTTTAATGTATTTTCAGTAACATTTTTAGATCATTTTATCTTTAGAGAAATAAATTGAATTGATAAACTTTTTCTACGAAAGTTCCATATTTTTCTAATTTTTGTTAAATTTTAACATTTCAAGCAGTTTTTTTTCTTAAAGAACTCCTGAAAAAAATTGCTCATCTAAATAAATTAAAACGATATATTTATAGGAAAAAATTTCTCATTTTCTGGACATAATAATTTTTTCGAATTTGAATAAGAAAATTAAGAGTATATTTTTATTGTATTGTCCAAAATGGATGCCAAACATTTTAAAAAATAATTAATTTATTCATTGGAATAATGAGATATAAGAAATATTTTCTAAACATGCTATAACTAGCGATTATTTTAGAGGAAAATCGATAGAAAGTTTAAAGATTATGTGTTATCATTCATTTTATTAAAATACCCAACTGTCCTCATGATTTTATGGGTTTCAATGTAAAATTATTTCTGAGGATTATCAGAAAAAAATTAACGTATTAGAAGGAAAAAGTTGTCATCTCAAGCTGATTATCACAAAGCCCAGCACATTGATATGAAGGTTCTATGGGATATACATACTGATGCATATATTTTCATTTAGCCGATTGATGGCTGAATGGTTAACTCTCATGACTCCTGAGCTGTGGGTCCCGGAATTGAATTCCGGTTCTAGCATGGTTGTTACTTTGTCTCTGTGTTTCTTTGTGCTTTCTTCTGTGATGATTCATGAATGTGGCCTACCCTATATACGACCGATTACGCGCTAACCGATTGTGCTTCTTAACTTAGCTCCTTCCACTTAAGTATTTTTACCAATAATAGTCCAGTCAGACTTACCTATAGCTAACAGCTTTCATTTACAGTTCGAGAAGAGGGTTAGGTCCTTCGAACCAGATACCTCTTGAGAACAGGCTGAGCCCGCCGAAGTGTATCCATATATGGGTTTATGGTGGTATGGCGCGCGTAATACTACTCGCCTCTGTGACTTGATTCACAGGTGCCCGCTGGGTAAGGACAAATGGGTAGCAATTTCTGGCCTTGTTATGGCGAAGGATTAGTTACCTAAGTGCTCGCTATTGTAATATAAAGTGCTAGCTTCGTCTTTTGGAGAAAAAAAAAAATCTTGCCTAACGTGACTCATCATAAAACATATTCATCATAATTAAGGATTTGCAATAATCTTATTAAACTGCCATGTAATAGATGTTGATAAAATCACTTCGTAAACTATCCTTTGAAGTGGCTTATATGCAATATATTGAATGCTGTGGCCAAAATGCCGGAACTAGCTATGAGTTTAAATAACCAGTTAAGTATTCAAATTTTACATCTAATCATTTGTCTCTAACATGCCCTCTAATCTTAGATTTTTTTTTTTTTTTTTTTTTTTTTTTGCAAATAACTGCTTCTAGACGTTGTTAGGAATTCATTGCCACAAATTAGTTATACTAGCTTAACAAAACCGTACTACAATCCTGTTGTCAAATATATTTTTTTCCTTTTGTTTGCGCTCTTGTCACATTGAGTCTGCAATGATTTGAATATGTCATTTTTATTATACATTCTTCATTCGACACCAATTTCAAATTTCCCGTCGACTGATTTATTTTTGAAAACGTTTGTGTGCGTATTTTTTGCACATTACCAGGATTTGTGGACATATTAATTTACCATTTTTAACTTCAAAAATTAATATTCTGTTTTGTAGTAACAATCAATTATCAATCGATCATTTCCGTTTAGTTTCGTTTCAATTTTTTTCATAATCTCTGATCACCCTCGTCAAAAAATAAGTAAATAAATAAAATATTGCCAACTTTTGTAATTTTTTTATCCAAATTGTGAAAATAAAATGGAAAAGTTAAGTTATACCTTCATTGAGATAAATACATAAAAAAAAAATTATTTATAAATCACATTCCGATTTTTTTTAATCATAAATTTAAAACTTGAATGAGTTAAAAATGAATTTTTATAAAATGTTATTGTGGTTACAAAATAGTAACATTTGGTCTCAATCGCAATATTTGGAATATTTAATTTATTTTCTAGTATGTATTTAAATTTCTTTCTTTTTTTTTCTGGCAAAATTTTCATAGCAATAGGATTTTTGAGGAAATTTAGTCGTTATTTTACTGAAGAATTATCAAAAAATTGTAAGTATCTCACAAATTCTGAGGCAGTATAACCATGATTTAAACTTTAAAATTTTTGTCGTGATTTTGATTACACTAGTCGACAAAAATTTACTTTTCTTTCCTAATAAAAATAGAACTAGCTGTTTTCTAACTAATTTTGCATTGCGGAATTTAAAAATATTAGTATTAAAGCTGTAGTGCGTACAGTTTTTTTGTTGTGATTATCTCATCAGTACTGAAAAGAACTGAAAAAACATTTTAAACATACTTTTTTTATTATTAATTTCATTAATTTATCATATACAAAGCTATTGTAGTAATTGAGATGATATACATACTTTAATCAACGTAGTAGACCAAATCAGTAAATATTAATTAAATACGATGAAAAGATGTCACTTTCTTCTTTCATATGGAGTAAAATCTTCTTTCCTTCGAAATCAGCAGTAGTCACCTACCATTGTTGGTTCTTAATGACTTTGATATCGAGTTTCTAGAATCCTAATAGAAACTTCACCCTTGTTCGTCACAACACTGCCTAGATTTTCTGGAAAAAAAAATCCAAACGTGAATGCAAAAATTGTATTTTGAATGACATTCGATACCCCATGGCTTGGTAAGACTTAAGAAGCTCTTCTATCAGGTTAGCATAAGCTTCTTTCATCGAAGATGAATAAGCAACTGATACGTATGGCTTCTTGTTTCTATCATTGAGCAATACATCTTTTAAACTATATTGGGAGATTCTATAAAAAGGCGATATTCTGACTGTTCATGCTCGAATCTAGTTCGTTCATTAATCTCTTTATATCAAAACAAACACTAACTAAACCTTCCGCTCTATAAAGGTTTGTGTAAATCACATTTCTTATTCAAAAATATGTAATACTTGTTCCAGATGCTAACAGATTTTCACTCCTGCAGTCTAGAACCGAGAAGTTTCGGCTTATGTTTGATAAGCCTAGATCCAGCACCAAATCAATGAGTTCATTTTGACGAATAAAATGGAGTTTGCGAGAAGTCTCAGGCCTGAAGTTAAGGTCAAAATTGTCTCCAGCTATCTGTTTAGGATGCGTCTTCAGTATCACTCACTTCTTGAATGTCAATACTTTTCCAATTCAATCGTGGAGTTGGTATTGGTAAGCCTTCGCCATGAGGAACAGGTCGGAGTGCAGATGGCATATAAGGATATTTAATTTTATGTATTTGCTTTTTAGAATATCCTTCTGTGTTCGTTTGACAGAAGTTGCAGTCATCAAAATGATTCGAAGGTTTTCGCGCCACACCTCAGGGACAGCAAATGGCGTAGAGCTTTTGTGGCTTTTCATACACTGAACATGAGCCACATTACAATTTACACAACACACGTGAGGATCCCAACTTTTTATCTTGGTCACCAAGTTAGCTCCCGAAATACAGAAAATAAGCTTTTTTTAACTTCTTGTGACAAATATCTGTTGTGGGATTTTAATATAAAATGTCTACAAATGTAACAAAATTTATCAGGTTTAATTTTGCAACATCAACGGTGAGAACTTGCCATTTTCTGTATGAACTATTATAAAAGCACACAGCCACACTTAACAAAGAATTTTACTATTCTTGGAAGCCGAAATAACTGTGAGCGAAATGATTAAGTCGGGAAGACCAGCAGGGGTTGGTAAGAAATCAGGAAAAATAGAGGAGGATTCCATTTTTTGTTATACAAAAATGAGACCTGGGGGTACTTTTTTACTTCCAGTTATTTAAATAACAATATGAACTAATTATAAAAATAATAATTTGGTTGTTGTTAGCGAACCATCATAGAGCAATGTTATTTTTATCTGGAAAACTTTTTGAATGATTTGCGATTTTAGAGAGACTCGAAATATTAAGAATTAAAATTACTACTTGAAAATTTTCTATTTAACTTCCATTATTATCTGATTTACTTAAAAAATGCAGTGAGCTTTAAATTCTAAAAAAAATTGTTTTTGAATGGTTTATTTTGAGCATACAAATAATTATCAATTTTTCATGTTTTTAGATTCATTTGCATTTTATATTGGAAATATTTGCAATCTGACTCTAGTTTCTATTTTCTTAGCATTAATTAAATTATTATTAAAGTTTTTACCAGAAAATTATCTTTCAAAAATTTTGATTAAATTATTCAATCGTGCACAATAATCTAGTACGTCATAATTTTACTTTTATTCTTATGTCTTTTAATAATTGTTATTTTATATAGAATGTTATACGCAATAAGAGAGAATTAGACCCCAAAATCAAGTAAAAAAGTTTATTTTAAGAAGTCAGTCAAATAGAAAATTCATTACTACGAAGCAGAGGTAGACCCTCAACGAAGTTTTTGTTCTGGACCTCAATTAGCCTAAGTGGCACCCGGATGGTATTTTAGTATACAGCCCATTTCCTGTAGATAACACATGTTTGGATAAATTACTATTACTACTCACTCACTTTAAAAGCTTCACTTTCAAATACTTGTAAAACAGAATCTAACTACTATGAAGCTGATTTTATTTTCTCGTGTTTATTGTTCCGATTCTATTTAATTACTGTCTCAAAACTGAATAAAATATAATTTTTTGAAAGCAGTTTCGTCTAATTCAAATGTTTTCCAAGCCGCTGTCCAAACTTGATGAAAGACAACAAAATACGACGTAGAACATAAGGACATTTTAATTACAAATAGAAATAAATAATTGTATCGTATTTTAAAAGTGAACTTTATTTGAAAATTTAGGCTATGCATAATTAGGATAGGCAAATCCGTTAATGGCTTTTGAAATTTGATAGTGGGACAGCAATGGGGGCATGCGAAATATATAAAAATATTATCTTTTCATTGAAGCTTATATTAAGCAATTTTCTAGAAAATTTAATCCCAAATAGTAAAACAAAAATAGTAGATGATTAAATGTCGTAATTTCTTTCACATACTGGTATGTAGAAGCTGTAAGCTCAATAAATGTTATTAATTGAAAGGCCTCTAGTATAAGTTCATTGTTAATCCATAATTGCCCATTTAAGACATGAAGGTTGCTTTGCTTTTTTATGGTTATATAAAATACGCAATTGTAACTTTGATCGATTTTCTCATGAATGTGTTATTCTAAGATTGTTTTGTGAAGTTCTTCACACAATAAAACTGCTTCTATTTTATGGAATTACATCAAATTTTATTCTATAACCAACCTTTTATATTTAAAAAAAATTAACTCGCGTTCATATTATTGATGTAAATGTTAATTATAAATATTTCAAATTAAAATTTGTCGAGATGAATTTTTTAAATGAAGCTTTCAATTTTGAAAAAGAGGTATTATAAGTTGAACTTTCACACACACACATACATACATACATAAAATATTTTATGCGAGAGTATGACAATGATCTTCAAGATTAAGTTTCGAGTAAATCAAGAAAATAAAAAAGAAACTAAAACAAGCCGCCTTGAAATTACAAACCTTTTTAATTCGTCCTTGAAAGCGAGAACAGAATTAATAAAAGAAAGAAAACAAAGCCTTCAAGCTTTAATAAAAACTCTGTGCGTGTGTATGTTGTAATAACTCTCAGTTCCTCTTCGGCTAGTTGAGTGAATCAGTTTACCCGGAAGTCCTGTTTATACAAACCTCTTGTGTCTATATATAAAATTTAGGGTGATCCAAATTAGAATGTAATAAGGTATTCTTATGTTTTAAATGATTACTAATTTATAAAAAAATATGCTAATCATTTAAATGGATGTAATAATTGGTTGGAACCTGATTCGTTACCCATTGTTGATATTATCGCCAAATACAAAATAAATTCGCCATAATCGAAAATATATCATTTTTCAACATTGATAAATGTTAAATATATCATTTTTTAGCATTAATAAATGTTAAAAAATGATATATTTTCCGATTATGGAGAGTTTATTTTATATTTATAGCGATAGTATCAACAAAAGGTAATGTATCATACTACAACCTTATACCGAATTAAAAAAAAAAAAATACTTTAGAAAATGTATGCAAACTTAAAAACGATGAATAAATAAATCTATTTGAGAAAAAAATTTATTCTGTAAGTAAACAGTTTGTGTTTTTCCTCTTTTATTAATTCTACTATATAAATAATACTCATCTTATTTTACAATATGACAATGGAAAATGTATAAAATGCCCATTGATAAAAAAAATTTCTCATTTCTAGAAATGTTCATGACCCGTACATGTGTTTTTTCAAATTAAAAATTTTAAATCCGATTTGTTCATTTTTTCACTTTTTTTCTAATTTCTAATATTTGAAAGAAAATATTATAATGTGTAGAGGCAAAAAACAAAAAAGAGCATAAAAATTTGAATTTGTGCACATGATACTTTATAAAACTTTTATTTCATTTGTCCATCGAATGTAGTTACAGGAATTTAGATTGAAAAGAATTGCAGAGAGCAGAATGGAAGTTGCATTTTGACAAATTTAAAACGGTAGAGAAGAAAATTGCTTTCGTCAAAAGAAATCAGGCAGAATTGATATCAAATCTTTTCATATTGTTATGCAAATCTTTTCATGTTCTAATATAAAGATATTTAAGTTATCTGCTTAATAACAACTAAAAATGTTATTTGAATGGAAAAGCAGAAAAAATAATATTAGGTTGACAAAAAAAAATTGTATTCTTTTCCGTAATAAGTAGGTTTCAGATGCTTATCAATTTTTATTTAAAAAACAGGGAAATATATTATTATTTAATTTCTATAATAATTTATATAAGAATTTAACTGTTATTATCAAAGAAAAATATAAATGGTTTATCGAAGTAACAAATATGTATTGGGTATATATTTTTTTTTTTTTTTTTTTTTACATTGTTGGCGAAAAATTTTTTTTTTTTTTCTTTTTTTTTTTTGGCATCATTTTTCTTTCTGGTCAATGAGATTTTACACTTGTTCTCTTAAAGCATGAACTTCGCTTCATTTCGAAATTTTGATAATAGAAAATTTGTAATTAATTTAATCCATAAATGACGCTGAACTGAACTTATTGAAAAATTGTGTGTGAGTGTGTGTGCTTGTGCCGTTGCATACAACTTTCCGGAACATTCCTCACTTTAAGAGCAGATGTATGTGGCCCCTTCTCTCATTTTAAATCTATCTTTCAAAATTGTTGGGGATTAAAAAACATGTATAACACTGGATCTAATGCATCAAAAAGTAAATAAACTTCCCCAAATGTAATTGATTTTAAAAAACAATACAGATATTTTCCTTTTTTTTTACGGATTTAGAAAAAATATTATGTACCAAAGAATTTACTATTTTCCCAACATTTCTTTCGGTCACTTTTTTCTAACTCAATTTACAACAATTCCAACATAAGTAGAGTTGAAAATTATTGATGAAATGATTGAAAAATTAAAAATTTCGTAAGTAAAAGAAATTTTCTAGCGTTCCACATTTCATTCAATTTGTTTTTAATTAATCTATACGCGAGACTTCATTTTCTGTGCAAAGCAGAATTAAGAACAAATAGGTAAGTAAATAGCTTTAATAATATTAACTATCAGTCTAGAATATAATTTATGAAAATTCCTAGTAAAATTTTCAGGATAATTTACAAGGAACTTTCATGAATTGTAGGCTCCAGGAAAACTGATGAATTCCTTAAATTCTGGAACGTTCGCTGCTCTTTAAGTTGGGGGAAACGCCTCGCAGGTTCTAGGAATCAGATTCCTAAATTCCGCACTCGGAAAACAGTCTTGGAAAGTCACTCTATAATGTCGACGATCCTCTCCGGAGAGTACAGGAGCATCCGGGTATTCAGTCTCGAGATCTGATGCCAATCTCCGTGATCAGGAGCTCACTCTCCTCTTTCGCTCACTTAGACTTGTCCTCTCCGGGACTCTTTCGAGAGCAGTATGAAGAAAAGCATACTTAAGTTGAAGATCTCTCAGCCCCCTCAACTATCTGCTAATTATATATAAACTTACCCCAACATCTGGAACTCCTGAAGTCACTCTTCGATTCATATTTTTGGCCACTACATTAATTCAAATCAAAAAAGATGAAGAGGCAATAAATTCTTCGAATGTACCTCGTCCCTCACCAGATGATTTTGAGAATTTACATTTGCCATGAAGGATTTGACGGGCTTTCACGAATCCTGTTAGCAGTTCCCATATTATTCCCCAATTACAACTAATTGATTGTTTTTGGTACTGCGTCGTCCAAGGTTCAAACCGGGAAGAACCAATCTCTTTCACAGCTGCAAAAGGTAATATATTCCATTCAAATTCTGGAAGTATCTTGGGGGTTTGCATATATATATATATATATATATATATATATATATATATATATATATATATATATATATATTCTCTTTTCATTGTTCTTATTTCTGATCTGATGGAATCAGACCAGATCGCTGAAACCATTGACATTAATTAAGTCCGATACAAGAAGTTGACAATGACTATCCACCCAGTCCAGTCCAAGATGTGCTGAGGTGATGACTGTTCTAAGAAAAGAAAATTATTTTCTTAGAACAGTCATCTTGGCATTTAACGCAAAGAGGAAACCTTATGTTACCCCTAGATTAAGACATTTTAAATGCCTAATGATAAGTCGGAACAGACATATTTTGGTCTCTTTGTCACATAGAACAAATAGGAAAAGTCCTGATCTTTTATTAGTCCTCTTCGTTATTAAAGCTAACATTGAATTTAGCTATGTGTTGCATAAGTGTTCATTTTTAGATATTTATGTATTTCGATACAGTTGCGGTGACTTAGTTTAGAAAGGCAACTTTCAATTGAAACGGAAGATAATGAGTTCATTTCCATATGTAATCGAAAGTTCGTTGTATTCCTTAATAGAGCGTCTAGGGCATGTAAAATAAATTGTAACCGCCATGTCCTTCAAGTGAAATGATATCTCTGGCTAAGTCTCTGAAGGAGAGAGAGTTATTTTCTTTTCTTCTTAGTTAAATTCTTATTCGTGTGCTTATAGGTAGCATGTAAAAATATGCAATTATGTTAAATAATGATGATGTCATGTCCATAAAGTATGTGCAAAATCCCTAAATGTCCCCAAAGCTGTCGAAGACAGCCCTTGTTTTCTCTGTAACTTTATCTGTAAAAAGAAGCCCCACAGGATACTCTATGATGTTGTTAAAAAATTGGCTAGCATTGCTGTACAGCTGAAGATGTGTTGTGAAGACAGTTGGGCGTTATACGGGCAATGAGGACAAAGCTTGGTTAACGCCCAACTGTCTCCCCTAGAGAGCACGTCCACGGTCAGCGGATAGGGAAATGCCTCCATCGGTTTCCTTTGATTGGTAGAGAGGAGATAAAATACTCTCTGAGGACCAACAGGTAGAAGTCCTACCCCTTTGCGGCTCTGGCAAAACTTTTTTTTAATTATGTTAAATAAAAATTTATTGTAAAATAAATATTCATAATCATGTGCTGGGTCTTTATAAAATATGAAAATATCGTTATATGTTTCTTTGTGCTCCCATAGCTGCCCAAACCAGGCGCTTACGTTTTTTGTTTTACACTTTATTTTCTTCTATTGACACGACAGTCACTAATGAACCACGGCCTTCCCAAAAACTTCTTTCACTCTGATTTATTTTTTGCAATTGGTCTCGAATTAGTTATTCTTAGAATCTTAAAATTCCTCAGTGCACAGTCCATCCACCTCAACTTGGGGGGGGGGTACTTATTTTTCCTGTTCCCAAAGGGTTATAATTGAAAATTTTAAATGTTAATGGTAAGGAGTCCATTCTGCATTTGTGACCCGTAAATCTCATAAGGCTTATCTTTATGAATTTGATAATATCGATATCCTTAAATAATTTGTGGAATTTAAAATTATGTCGATGCCTCAAGACTTCATTATCATTTACAGTATCAAAGATTTTTCTCAGAACTTTTCGTTCAAAGATAGCTATCTGCTCTTTCTGGGATTTGGTAAACGTCCAAGTCTCAGATCCATAAGTGAGCACAGATCTGATGACTACTTTACAAAATGTAATTTTAGTGTGTTCTTTTGATTATTTTAGATTTAAAAAAAGTTGAGTATGTCATGAAGGCATCGATTATCTGCCAAAGTTCGACTTTCAATCTCAATGCTCACGTTGTTTGTTTTTACACTTCTTAAGTCCTCAGATTCACCTGAAAAAAAGCTCTACCTTTTGATTTCGAAGCACTGTTTGTGGTTTAGCAAATGCATCTAAGGATAAATTGCTATATAAAATACTGATACTTGCGGTTATTTGGTAATACAAGAAATAACAAATCTAAAAAGTAAAAAATAAAACCGCAATCCCAATCAAGTTTAAGGTTTATTTTTGCAACAACCGCAGTAAGACTTCTCCAATAAGTGGAAAACTTATCAAATCTAAGCGAAGAGATTAGTTATTTAGACAGCTTCTTCTCGTGTCTCAGGAAAAAAAAAAAAAAAAATTATACATTCTGGTTATCCAGACATTTTAAATCGGTTTTAAGCAAATTATGGTTGATTTTATTTTATTAGCCACAAGTGCTAGCGTTTCAATTGAGATTTTGATTACGTTACTTCATTAGACTTCTCATTGGTTTAAAATTTCCGTGACGTCAGATAACGCTTCATCTACTGTTTAACACTTGAAATAAATGTTACTTGTTTTAAAATATTGTTACGAGAAATGTAAACCATATAAGTATTTGTAAGAATAAATATTAGAATGTGCCTTATATTTCTATTTAGTTACTCATTGACCATAAAATGATTGTTTCTTTCGTTTAGAGATCATGATTATGTACTTTATTACAATTCTCATTGGTTTAAAATATCCATGGCATCAGATAACGTTTCATCTAAGTCACATCGTATTGAGACAGCGCCGTAAATCCGACCTATCCACGAATTTACTGCTTGCCTTCAAATTACATTTTCCGAGCGGTAGCAAACAAGGCGAAGCTTACCATCGAATGTCAGCGATGAGAAAAAATCTATTTATTTTTTACGTTTGCCTGTAATTTTTTTAAGTATTTTTAATTATAATTTTTTTTCTGATTGTAAAAAATTCAAAATCATAAAAAATATGTGTTGTTCTAAGTAATTAGTTTTCCAATTTTTAAATCTTTTAGCGATATTGCTTCCAAAATAGAATATGTTAAAAATAAAACAGAAGAAAGCAAAATAAAAGGAACAAGACAAAATGCCAGCTTTATGTTTAATTTAAATCGACAAAGGCTATTTAATTTTTTTTGTTCATTATGTTTTTTTGGAAAATTTATAAAGTAAGTTAATATGCACAAAATTATGCTTTTTGTTGGATTTATTTAGGTTTTAATATGGTTTCCCAGTTCTAATAAATCTTGTACGAATTGATTTTTCAACGAAAAGAACAACAGAAAAAAAAAATCAGACGAATATTTACCAGATTTAATAGAATTGATCATCCAGATCTGTCTCTTTTTGACTACTCTTCAATTTCTGTTAAGTTTTTTTTTCCCCCTCTCTCTACCGTGCATTATTTTTAGGTTATCTTGTGTTAAATCTACATTCTTAAATTTTAGATGGTATAAACGAGTCAGTTTTTGCGGTAGTCGGTCCCAGTTAAGAATGCTTTCATATAGTTTTGGAGGAAAACATGGTGATTTGGAAAATTACCAGTATTTATTATTGGCTTAGTTTTGTTCAAATCGGATACCACGAAATGTGGTCTCACGTCCATATTGGAAATGGAAAGTGATTGCTTCTGAGGAATTGAAAGCATATTTATTACAGATTATGACAGATTATTGAAAGCATATTTATTATTAAAATGCTATTTTACATTATGAATAGAATATATTAAGAACAGGTTGAGTTAAAAAACAAGTATAAGGTATTAAAATCTTCAAAAAAATCTTTTTAGTTACTAAGTTAATAAATACGGCTCCTTTCAATGAGTACATAATCGGTGACTTGTTGTGAAAGGTATAAACACATAAGCTTGAAAGGGTAAAAACTATTATTTTTTGAAAATCGAAGATAAAGGAAGTGTCGTGGTTTGTAATAGAAAATATTTCGGAGATTTAGTAGGAGAGATTCGAAATCTCTTAAATATTTTCCCACTACTCCTAGCGTAAGGCAATGGATGACAATTTTAAAAACGGTAGCAGAATCACCCTTCAAGGTAGAGGAGTGACTAAGGCAGGGGAATAGGGGCAGTTGACACGCTCCCCTCTTTTCAGAATGACCATAAATCGAATAGAAAGTTTATTTTACGTTATCAATCGAATCGAATAGAAAGTTTGTAGTTGTGAAGCAGAATAGGCCCCCAACGAAGTTTCTCTCCCGGGCCCTAATTAGGCTAAGTCGAGCCGTAGAGAAGAGCTGAGGAATGGAATTTCGCAATACTTAAATGGAATTACATCATAGCATGAGCAACTTTACTGGAAGTTCAAACCAGCGCGTTTATCGTGACTTCAATTAATTACAAACGTTGTAATCAAAATATCGAAATGAGACATAACCCATGTTTAATTATCGATAAAAATCCTGATATAAGTGTCCTTCCGTTCCTGGCTATCGTTTTCAGTTCTACCGCGGACAAAAATTCGGCAGACGAACAAAATACGAATTTTATTTTTATAAATTAATATCTGTAAGAGAGAAAGACACATTCAGTATGCGATTTTCACCAAATATTCTAGAAGAAATACTACACAAATTGCTTTAAACGTATATCAAGAAACTAATTTTTTAAAAAATTTTTTTAATTATTTGAAAATTTACATTTTAATCTATTAAATCCATACTGAAATTCATATCAAATTTCAACAATCTATATTTTATTTTATTTCCTTTTTTTTTAAAAAAAATTCGATACCAATTCTAGAATTGTTAGTCCATTAATAAATTGATTTACATAATTCCCACATAAAAAAGAAATATCTTAAACGATATATATTGTTAAAACTTAAATGTTAGTCCATAAAACATTATCGCTTTATAATTATTTAAAACATTTTAAATTTTATTTAACTTTCCCATATGCTATCAATAGGAAAAATATATATGGTTTCGTCAAAAATGTATTCATATATAAATGTTTTTTAATTATATTATGAATAAATTTAGGCATAGCAATTTTGGCTTGTCCAAGTGTCATAAGTAACAATTACACTCACACAACAACGAATAAATTAAAAAAGAACTATCAATAAATATTGACTTAGTTTACATTTTTAAACATTTGTATGGGTTACGTGTACTTTTTAATATTTATAGATTCTTACTTTTTTACTCTTGCTTTTTTTAATACTTTTGTTGCTTTGGTTTTACCTGTTGATATCAAATGTTAGAATCGAAATTGTAATATGATTTTTGGATATAAAAGATTTTTGTAATATAAAAGACTAAAAAAACCAAAAAAAGCTAAGATTTGTTTTATTTCACTTAATTAACTCTTTTATTACTTTTTATTCTAACACACTAACAACTAACTCATTAAAATAATCTCTTTCCTTAATTTTTACTTATTTTAAAAGAAAATTCAATCTCCAGCTTTGGCGGGAAATTCAAAATTAGAGCACTGTTTGGCGACAGCCAATCAGAGCTCTCCTCTCCGTGTGTTTTTTCCCTTTTTTAACTAACCATAAAAAATTTACTAACAGAGAGCACTTGAACAAAATTAACTTTTTGTAATATTTCGAAACTGCTTAATAGAATAATATAATTTAAAATTTAATTTTATTATTAAAAACCTAAATTATCAATGCTTAAAAACGACCCAGAGCATAGCTCTCCCAAGTAAAATTCTAAGCCCCGCCCACCAAGAATCACTTCATCTATGCCAGTCAGATTATCAGTTATAGTTGCACGCACCTATTCTTCCAGCAGAGGGTGAGGGTCCTAGGACCCAGGAACCTCCAACGCAAGGCCCAGCCGAGCCGAAGTAGTAGTATGATTTTTGGTTGTCACTTCTTTATTGAATAAGTATTTTCATTGGTTGTACTCTTTGACAGGTGAATAATTTCAGATTAAAATGAAAAAAAAACAATGTTCTTTAATAAAAATCTCCCATAAATTTTACTTCTACTCTATGTTGCAATGAATTATTTATTATAATTTCCCATTTTAATGCTTAGGATGGATTTTTATAACTTCCGATTAAATCAGGACTGAGCTAATTGAGGAAAACAAAGATAATCTTAGAAATCCATGTTTGTTTCCCCTACGCGACCAGATTCCTCTCATATTTTCCATTAAGGCGGCCACATAAACACGCATGCATAAATAAAAGAAATGGAAGGTAGCGTGTTCGAATCCCGACCCAACCGCAGATCCGTCTTGTTGGCTTATGGCTACTGGAGCTCATTAAATATGTGTTGGTTGTAATGTCCTCTTTGTGAAATGATATCTCTGGGGATGGCAAACTAAGTCTGGGGTTCTTTCACTTAGTCCCTGCTTATAAATTATGAAGGTCCACCGACTTTTGGAGCAACGATAGCACACCCACTGTGTGTCCCACTAGTATAAGTCGCCATCATTTCTGTCCTTTGTGGAGCTGAAAGGTGGAACTCCTAGAAGCAGCCGGGCATTAGAAATATAAAAATAAGGAAAATGTAACTACTCTAAGACCCCGCTTAATGCTGGATACACATTCCATCAAAGTAGAGCGTGGCCCGTGGTAGCCAAGTAGTTAGGGTATCGGCCTTCCATCCGTAAGGGTGGGGTTCGATTCTCAATGCCGCCAAAGACCCACCGAGTACATGCGATATACATGCTCGTTAAATCCGTGGAATCGAAAGTCCTGTGGTCGGTTGTTGACCAATTACCATGGGTGTAATTGTCCGGAGAAAATTCTCCCCGCCTTCAGATCAATGACAAAATTGAGGGAGTGGATCCTCTAGTGGTGTCATCTATCGGAGGATTTAAAAAAGAGCAAAGACGTACTTTCGCCTTCGTGGTGCTTTGATTAAAACGAAAGACGCTCCCTATTGACTTACATTCGCATAGCCAAGGCATAGCGAGTTTGGCTTGTCCAAGTGTCATAAGCAACAACAAGTAGAGCGTAATATGAAACAGCGTTAAACGAGGTTTCCTCATTATGTAAATAATAGGGTTAGGGGAAGACGGGTAGAAAATTGGTCAGTAATCTTACCATTAAATTTATTATGTTTTTTACAACAATAAAATAAAAATTTATTTCTTACAAATAGAAAATAAACGAATATACATATTAAAATGAATAAAATTCTAAGTCAGTGTGTTTACATTACAGATCAACCAGTCTCTTCCGTATTTCTAATTTTCTGCTTTTTTTGTCAAGAAGGTATTTAATGTAATTTGCATTTTTTTTTTGGGGGGGGGAGCTCTGTAAGAAGTTGTAGGTAAGTGGATAAGGCATCCACAACACACCTTCTTGCCTTCAAACTCCTGCCAAATTTTAAGTCATTTTCAATGAATTGAGATCCATAATTTCTGTTATAGTGCTCAAGCTGGTTTTTAGAAACATTGTTGAAAGTTCTTTTTGCTCTTCTTCAGAATCACTACTTTCAATATTTTTGTGTTCTTCTTAGCCTGCTAATTCCTTGAGGTTATCATTAGAAAGACTTGCTGCTGTTTCTTGGACTATTTCTTCGATATCTTCCACATTTAACTCATCTAAACTGGTTTGTTTCATGAATTCCACTGTTCCATTCATATCGACAGAGTGTCACTGCCCCTGCTTAGATCATGTCAAATGTTCTTCCACGCTCCTTTCAAACATTTTTCTGTTACCTTATTCCATGAAAGATGAATGTTTTCTGCAGCATTCATGATACTGTAGTTTTTCCAAAACTTCTTGATTGTTTCTCTACCCCGTCTGTTTTTTCAAACCTAAATGTGCGCCGCGGCAAGTAAGCCTTAAAATTTGATATAACGCCTTGATCCATTGGTTGGATTAAGGCAGTTGGTGTTAGGCGTCAAGAAAACCATTTCGAGTGGAATGCATGTTGTTCAGTCAGATGAGTTCGTTGGCTGTTTGGGAGCGTTATCAATTAAAAGTAATGCTCTTGATTCAAGTTTTTTAATTTCGCAATATAGCATTTAATAGACGGACAAAAATATTCAGTGAACCTATTCTGAAAATTTTTTATAGTTATCTATGACTTTTTTTAGACTCTGAAATGGCAGGTAAAGTAGATTTAGGTATTCATTTCATCGCTCATAGGTTTTTGGAGTGGTAAACTAGCAGTGGTTTTAATTTGAAATCTCCACTTGCATTACCACCCAGTGGAAGTGTTAAGCGATCTTCAGCAGCTTTGAATCCTATTGCTCGTTTCGCTTCAAGCGATAGAAATGTTCGTTTTGACATTCTTTTCCAAAATAGGACTGTTTCATCAACATTAAAAACCAGTTGTGGAGGATAGTGTTATGAAACAAACTACTGACTCCAAATTTTGAAACAAACACATTTAACTAACAAAGAACCAATAAATTTACAAAGGAGTCATATTTGGGTTCGCTAAAACTCTAGCCCCTCCGTAGTGTACAAAAGTCAGTATCCAGAGAAAACGCAGCTTCTACAGCCTGCTCCTCGCACCAACCGTTTTCCTACTCACCCTCCCCATCAAAGGCTCTTGAAATCGAAAGGGAGAGACATTATCGACTAAATTATTCCTTCTTTCCCCGGAGTTTTTTTTTTTTTCCCTCATTCTACGGAAATCAACCTGCAGTAAAAAGAAAAAACACTCACACAAACAACAAAGAGCAAAATTTATAATTACAGATAGCTCTGATCAATGGGACTCTGGCTGATACACAAAAATAAATGGAATTATATAATATTAAATATAAAATAAAAATACATCAAAGGGAGCACAAAATAATCATGTAACACAACAGAATTTGCAACACTAGCTAAATTTTTACAAATAGATACACATCATTATTATAAAAAATATTATAATTTTTTTTCAAGAAATTATGTACGAATGAAACAATAAGTGAAATTTGTATTAAAAGAAAACAATTCAATATCTGAGAAAAAAAAAGAAAATAATTATGTTTGGTTATTCAGCATTCTACTGAGACTATCGACATTCTGATGTAATTTCAACTTTCTGTGAACAATATCAAAATTTAGGCTTTGAAATACCATAGCCCACTTTAAAAGTCTGGGATTAGATCCTGTATGATGTTTTAACCAAACTAAAGGGTTGTGATCAGTTCCGATAACAAATTTATACTGACCATCTAAATAATATTTTAATTTAGTAACAGCAAAGATTATTGCTGCACGTTTCTTTTCTATAATGCTATAATTTTTCTCAGACTTTGAAAATTTTTTACTCAGAAACAGGATAGGGTGTTCATTTTCATTCTCTGAGATAAAACTACACCTATTCCTAAGTTTGAGGCATCACATTGAATAATAAATGGTTTTTGAAAATCTGGACCGTAAAGTACAGGCTTCTTTATTAAAGTGTTCTTTAGTTCTACGAATTCATTTTCGCAGTTATTATTCCATATTACAGTTCCCTTCTTGGACTTCCCTTTTAGCAGTCGATTAAAGGCGCAGCAACTACCAAAAATTCTGGTATATACTTGCGATAGTATCCAACAAGACCTAGGAAAGCACGTACTTCGGTTTTGCTTGAGGGACGTTCGAAATCGGTAATAGCTTTCATTTTAATATCACCTAGTGTTCTTTGACCTTGTCCTACAAAGTGACCCAAATATTTAACACAAAGCTGAGAGAATTTGCATTCTAAGGGTTTTACAGTCAATTTCGGAAATCGAATCTTCTCCAGAACACATTTAAGATGTTGGATGTGATCAGACCAAGTAAGTGAATATATAGCTATGTCATCTAAATAAGGTACAGCAAAATGTTCGCAATTTTTTAATAACTCAGGCATTAACTTACTGAAATTATAAGGGGAATTCTTCAAACCGAATGACATTCTCAAAGGTTTATAAACACCATATGTCGACATAAAGGCAGCATATCTTTGAGCCTTCGGACTCAAAGATATTTGCCAATAACCTCGTGTTAAGTCTAATAAAGATATGAAATTCGCTTTAGAAACGGATTCAACGCGCTCTTCAATATTCAGTAATGGATAATGTTGCGTTCTGGTAATCTCATTTAACTTGCGATAATTAATACACGGACGAGGTTCTTTTCCAGGAGCTTCAACTAATATTAAAGGTGATGTGTAATCGGATTCACCTGGTTCCACCACCTTCAATTTCAACATCTTGTCTACTTCCGATTTCAGAATTTCTGTCTGTCGTGGGGACATTCGATATTGTTTAGCTATAAAAGGTTTATCAGATTCTAACTCGATGTCCAGTTCAGCCAGTTCTGTACAACCTGGTTCATTTGAAAATATATCAATAAATTGAATCAAAAGTCTACTCAATTGCTTCTTCTGCTCATCCTCTAATCTTTCATTAAAACAGCTTTCAGGAAAAGTTTCTAAAAGGGTAGATGAATTAATTTCAAAACTTGGGATATCTTCATTCTCAGAATCAATATCTTCATTATCAGAATTAGAGGTAAAAATTAAATTAACATCTTCTGGACGTTGAAAATAGGGTTTTAACATATTTACATGGTATATATGTAAATTTTCTTTATAGGGAAATTGTATAATGTAATCTGTTTCCGATAGTCGTTTTACTACTTTTCCTGGACCTATCCAATGAACAAACAATTTACTTGATCCAGAAGGTGCAACGACTAGCACAAGATCATTTTCTTTAAATTCCCTTTTCGTAGCCTTACGGTCATACCAAAGTTTCAGTTTTTCTTTAGCATCTGTCATATTTTGCACAGCTAATTCTTGGCATCTTTTCATTCTATGTAAAAGATTAAAAACGTAACCAATCACACTATCTTTCTTCTTCAATGGTTTTACTAGTTAGATTTTCATATAATAGTGTTACAGGAGTTCTTAAGTTCCGATCATGGACTAATTCTGCAGGAGAATATCCAGTGCTATCATGAATGCAAGTTCTAAGTGCAATAAGTGCCTGAGGTAAAACATTCTCCCAATCTGTACCTTTTTCTAAACAAAGGACTTTCAGTATTTTCTTTAAAGTTCTGTGCAATTTCTCATTAGGATTGCTTTGGGGATGCTGAACAGAGCTATGCACTACTTTAATATCAATTTTTTCTAAAAATTCTGATGTCAGGACACTCATAAAAGATGTTCCTTGATCACTTTGCAACTCCCTAGGAAAACCCATGCTGCTAAATATCTATAGAAAAGTATCAACCACAGTAGTAGAACGTATATCTGGTACTGGGAGGGCATCTGGATACTTGGATGATATGCAAATGGCTGTTATAACATACCGGTTACCACAGGAAGTTATAGGTAAAGGACCACATGCATCAACGTTAATTCTTGTAAAAATTATTGGAACCAGTTTCAAAGGAGCCTTTTTCTTATCTTGAGGCTTTCCTACTCGTAGACATTTGTCACAAGATTTAACAAAATTTTCTTTTTCTTTAAAGCAGTTAGGCCAGTAGAAAGTTTTGCACAACATATCTTTTGTTTTAGTTATACCTAAATGAGCTGCAGATCCGTTTTAGCTGGTTGCGAAACTTCTTGGGGGCAACTAATTATCTTCTTACAGTTCCATCATTGTCCATTTTATTATAAAACAACACTTGATTTATAGTAAAATAATTATTATCTTTTGAAGATTGTCGTTTAGCTTGCTCAAAAAGAGATTTCAAATCTTCGCACACTTTTTGTTCCCGAGCAAATTCTTCTGGAGATGTTTTTATCAAATCCATCCCTTCAACTTCGGTTTCTAATGGTGGCAAAATTGCATTTTGCTCTAATTCTTCATTTTGTTTAGTTTTGAGGCAAGATCTAGAGGATTCTATTTCAGAATCAATAATCTCTTTATTCGTGCTATTTTCCTTGCGTCTTTTTTGAGCTGGAGTTTCTATAGCATTTATCATATATATTTTCACCTCTTCATGCCTTTTAGTTTCCTCAAATAAAGCAGCTGTTTTGCTTCCCAGTAAATATCTTCCTTGATCCAAAGAATCTCGAAGAACTGCTGCCTTTGACAAAATGTGACGTAATTCACAATTTATTTCAACCTCGGCAATAGGTAAGCATACTAAAGATTCCTCAAGAGGTGTTCTTAGCCAAACTTTTTCCTTAGTGTACACATCAGGTTTCACATATTTTCCACAAATCAAATCAAGAGTTGCTCCAGTGTCTCTTAAGATTGGAATTCGAATTCCATTAACAGTGCCGATACTAGTGTAAGGAGCTATCAACTCATTAAATGTACAATTAGCAATTTCATTAGATGCTACCGATTCTAAATTCTTTTTTATTTTCAGTCTCACTGAGGCCGCAAATGACTATAAGAACACTCACTCATAACATCGGGGTTGTTTTCGTTTTTCAAATTCCCTTTCATGTGAATAATTAGAATTTTTATTCTCGACTCTTTTAGGAACATGATATTTATTATTCCGAACTACTTCATTAAACTTAAAGGCACGGTTTTCGTTTTGTTGACGAAAATCAAAATTATTTCGAAGGAGTTTTGTAAAATCTTTCGTCTTAAAAAGACGAAAGATCTTAAGATTAACTTTTTTTTAAGCCATTCCGCCAAAAAATGTTCTTTAATTTCAATTGGCACACGATGTTTCAATTGATCTGTTACCATTAGTTCTTTAAGCTGTTCAAACGTCGTTATTTCTAATTCTGTAAGCCATTCCGTAAAGTAACTATTCAATTCTTGTGCATAATTTCTCCATGATTTTTCTGACGTTTTCTGGTGTTTAAGAAACAATTGTCTTAATTTTTCGCTATTTAACTTGAATCGTTTAAGAATAAGTTCCTTCACATAATCGTAATCATCAGCCCTTTCTGGAGGTTCTCTAGCTAACATATTAGATATTTCTGTAGGTAAAGCACTTACAAGATAAACTACCCATTCGTTATTTGGAATATGAGCCATTTCTGTTCTAAGCTCAAAATTTATTAAGTATAAACTTATCTCATCTTCCTTTTCATAAAATTTTGTTGTTATTTGCATTAACTGAATTTTTTGAGCTTGCTCAGTCCTACTTGTAACTGATTCTCTGTTCGAAATTGCAGCATTTGAAGAGATTTCCAGACGTTTGATTTCCAAAATATGTTCTCCTTCACGTCTAATTCTTTCCTCTTTTTCTAGTTCTTCGCCCTAATCCTTTCCTCTTTTTCTAGTTCTCGCCTAATTCTTTCCTCATTTTCTTCTTGTTCCCTTTTAACTCTTTCCTCAATTACCCTATCTAATATGCATTTTACTTCTTCCTCGTTAAAGTTTTTACTAACTAAAATTAATTTTTTAATATCTGGGATTTTAAAAGAATCTGGAAATATTTCCCCTAACTCTTCAGCTACTTTACTAAATCTCCATTTTTTTCCCCGTGCTAAAAAAGCCATTTTATTTACTAAATGCTTTATCTCAGAAGCGATGTAATAACGAGAAAAAAGAAACAGACTACACCCACCGATATGCAAAATTTCGTAAATAACTGTTGAAATTATTTACCACACACTACTAATATAAAAAACATATCAATAACATTTAAAAAATTAAATGAAACCAAAGTATATTGTAACACAACAAATTGTGTATAAATGGAAAATCAATTATTTAGAATAGAAGAACAAGTTTAATATTAAATTTTCTACTCTGGATTTCAAGATTTTATTACCAAGCTAATGTTTGATATTCAGATAAATTGAATCATTAATCAAAAATGTAAATTAAGTGTATAAATTATATAAAATCATAATCTTATATAGATACTACTATATTAAATCAGAAAATGATATTATACATATTTTTTTAATTCAAAATATAGAAGACTACAATATTTTTATATGTAATAGCAACAATACAAATTAAAAGTCTTAATTAATCTAAAGCAGAAATCAGCTTTCGATTTCAAATCAATTAACTTAGTTAATCATACACGACATCAAATAAAGATAATAACGGAAGATATTTTAAACATTAAGAATACATCTTTTCAAATCCTTAACAATGAAAAAAAAACAAAAAAACATGTGATTTAAATATCAAATACATCAGTTAGATACATTGCAAACAACAATCAAACGCATCAATAAAAAAATCTCACATTACGTTAAATTGAGAAACCTATTTGTAATAATATACTTTCGTTTTCACATAACGAAATCAAAACCTTTCTTAAGTGTATATTCCTTTCGTAAAATCTACTCAATGAAACATTAAAAAAAATTTATTTCCATGTTTAAATCTATTAAACTATCCTCGACCGAGGAAAATTTCACTTGTATCGCTTTTCTCAACCTGAATGTGATTAAAAAGTTCTTGGTTTTTCCATTTAGAATGACTTAATGACATCTTGCGTTTAATTTCGTCGTCAATCCATATAGAAAGTCGTTTTTCCACAATTCTATTGCAGAGCTCGTCATTGTTGCCGATGACAGTATTTTTTCTTTATTCGTAAGAGTGGACTTTCTTGCTGAAGTCGAGAAATTCAATTTGAGATTGACGTTCACCAGTTTCTAATCCTTTGCATTTTAATTTCGAGTGAAATGATTTAGTTTCTTGCTTTGTTTTCGTATTTTTTATAATCAACCATGATAAAAACTAAAAATTATAATATTTATCACTAAATCAATCTTTCTATTATATTAATTTATACCTAAAATAACGGCAACAAATGTTTGAAACGATAAAAATGCGTTTCTATAACGCCGAAGAAGAGAAGAAGCTCACATAAACTGTTTCTGATTTCGGAAAGCCTCACGCTGCGTGCAAATTTCTCAGAATCCCCTCAGTTCAAATAAAAGAGTGTAAAAATAAAACGTGGTTTTACTGTTCTCGACAACGAGTTGACAAGGCATCCAAATTTAGCCAGTCATTCTTTGAGGTATTTCTTTACATGGAACACATTAAGATGACAACCTATTTTACGTGGCCCAGTCGCGATTAGTAAACACAATAATTCTATGGTTAGCTCGGGATTCGAACTCACGATGTTCCGATTGCAAGAACGAGCCTCCTAACCAACCGAACCACTGTAGAAATGTGGGATTGGGTATATTTTAATGAAGCATAGTAAACAACATAAACGACTATCCGTTGTAAGATGTTTTAGGGTCCATAGCGTAAATTGCCTCCTGGGATAGATTTTCATAGATAGTAGGCGGTATTCAAATATCTCAAACATCGAAACCTCTAGATAACTACAAAAAACCCTCCTTGACTAGATAGATATTCTAAAGAACCAGGGCAACTTGCATCTCTAATTGTTTAACTTTAGCTAGGATCGAACCCAGGGCCTTTTGCTCAAGAAACGATACATTAACTGATTAACCCGTGAAAGGATATATTGATCTCATTAAACCGTTTATAAAACTAAGTGTGTTTGCTGCTATAGATGACATGAAATTAATAAAATAATTAAATTGAATGAAGCTAACCCTATTATAGATAACTTTGATACAGTTTAACACTGTTATAAAGCATTTTAGAATCCATCATAAAAATTGTCATCCAGAAGTATTTTACATATATAGTTAGGTATATTCACTTATCACCATGGAGGAAACCCGGAAAGCTCCAAGCCCTCACCCCTATAGACGTGCAGAAATACAAATCTCCACTCCCATTATTCATCATAAGCTGGAATCGAATTCGGAATCACTATGTTACTGTGAGCAATTGATAGGATATGACTTGAGAAACATTGATATGTTTCATTCAAAACTTGTATTAAAAGTTTTTTCAGTTCAATTCCAATCAAATTAATTTAAGATATTATTATAAATTATCTGTCAACATTGTTGTAGAAATCCAATAATTTTGTAGAAGACGTACTAGTTATATTTTTTAATTCATATATTTGAAATGTAAAGATATTTGAACAAACGGGCTAAATATTCTTTCAAGAGAGCTCTCCAAATTAGATCTAGTTAATGTATTTTATTATTTTGTTTTAAATGCTTCTCTTAATGCTAGACTCAAATATATTCCGTCATTATCATTCTCTCTGATCAACCCTGGTTTTGATTACAGTTTAATTCAAATTAATTTTAGATACCTTAATAATAAGTCATCAAGATTTGGTCAGTAGAAACGCAATAGTGATTGCGTTGCCCTGGTTAGGAAAGGTATTTTCTCCGACTAAACGGCGATAGGTTCTATACTTGACACAGCAGAAGATCCTCCATTCTTACAAAGAGACTTAAATTTGTGATGTAGAAAAAGAAGGTACTCTTGTGTCGATCTCGTTACTTGACCGAGATTAAAGCTTAGGGTCATTAGCTGTTTCCAGCGGTTTTCAACTGGCAGAAATTCCTATCAGAATTGTGCTGCAAATAAAAGAATAGATAAAAATTTTCTGAATAAATTAATAATATATTGTTTATAAGTTTAAAATAAGACTTCTTTTCGATTTAGTTTGTCTCTTTTATTGAGAGGAAAAAGGACTCCCCTTTTTACAGTTTGTAAAAAGGGGAGTCCTTTTTCCTCTCAATAAAAGAGAAAAATACAGCGAAAAAAAAATAATAAAATAAAGAAAAAATGCAGCTGAAGAAAGATAAGGTCAACGCACGTGTTAGCACTACCATCTGCTTTAAATGTTTGTGCATTCTAAAGGGGAAGTTACTAAGCTGAAAGAGAAGGTGGACTATGGTCAGCTACGCTTACCCCGAAATCGAAAGAATCAAAACAATTTCGTCTCTTGGCGTTATTCAGTTTGAGAAATGCCTATTTCGAAATCAAAATTGTCTGTGAAACAAGGCTAATTACGCGAGCGCTGTTGCCAAAGCTTCTATTTTGTCGTCTGTCTGTTAGGAAAGTTGAGGTGGGAGTTTCCTTCCGGTTTGACATATGCAGTGGCACGAAGCAACACGCTTATGACGATAAGCTGATGTATATTTTTCTTTTTTTTTATGTTGTGAATGGCAAAGTTTAAATTAATTTTTTAATTTAATTAAAAAAAAATATTTGCTAAAGAAGTAAAACTAACTAAAAGAGCAAAGAAACAAATAAAGAAGGGGAAAAATAAAAGAAATTAAGCTTTGCAATTCAAAAAAATGTCAGATGAGAAATAGACGAAATAAAATACATCTTAATCAAATAAATTTTGAAAAGCAGAATTATATATATAATGGTATTTGTGTTATAAATAATACTTTTGATTTTGAACTAATAAATTAATTTTGAAATTAAATTTTATATTATATAATACATTATATAATAATTTTATATTTTCTGTTCTATTACTTTACTTTTTAAATGTTGGTTACCTGAATAATTCTCTTTTTACTCTAAAATATTTTCTTTCTCATGTCAATGTTTTTAATTTAGTTATTTTCTAAAATTCATTTTCTTAAAAGAATTTTGTTTTCATTTTGAATTTCTAAGATGATGTCTATCAGTAATAATTGCAATAACGTATGGTGATGAAGTATATATATATATATATATATATATATATATATACACACACTATCGAAAACTGCGACTGCAGTGACAAATTAGGAGTAATTAAGAAAAAGTGGAAATGAAATATCCCTCAAATCCTAAACTATTTCTTTGGATATAAGCAGTAGAATAAACAAAATAGAATTTAAAATATATATTTTTTTCATGGAGATGATTTATTTAGTGGAAACTGAGCTACCAAAAGTAAAAATCGAAAAATCTGATTTGTTTTCTGTACATTGGTGTTAAAAATCTTTTCAATTTTCCAAATTGAAATTTACAAAGGAAAAAATAATTACAGAATAATAGAAACCACTCAACTTTAAAAAATAATTTTAACAAAAAATAAAGCATTATTATTTAGTATTTTAGATTTCTATATTGCGATTTCATTACATGAATAATCAATGCAGTAATTAAAAATAAAAATTAATTTTCTAATAAAATCAATTCAGGCTTTTATTTTCGATAAATATAAAGTGACAATGAACTTGATTTCGAAAATTTTGACTGAAAATATAGAAAAATATTCATATATACTTATTTAAAAGAGCCATTAGTTCAAATCTTATCCAAATGCCATTCATTAAATTACTTCTATAACCTAAATTTTTTTAAAAAAAATTGATATGATAAGTATTTCTTAAGAAATTGCTAGATATTGATATTTTTGAATACGTTTTGATGTTTAGCGGTTGTTTATCCTTATTTCTCAATTTTCCAAACGCACTATCTATTAATAACACTGTCAGATTACGATAAAATGATACTCGCATGATTACACAAAATAAAACTCAAACAAAAAATATTTTTTGACGAGTCTGCACAGGTCACACAGTAAAACGTCATGATCAGGAACGTCATTAACCAATACACTGCCATAGTACAATAATATGTCACCGCCCAACGCAAGCGCAGAGTGCAGCTGGAAGTCAGAATCGTGAGGTAGAAATAACTAAGGCATCTTTTGTGTTGAAATGGGAAAACGCATGCGCAGATGTACATAACACATTGAGCGTGAGTCAAATCAAGGAGTAAAACAACAACAGTAGAAAAGACAGCTGATGTAATGGCATCACTGCGAAGTTAGGGAGGTTTGGTTTCATGTTTCTTTAAACAACCTTCAAAATCTTTCTATCTCAAAGACCTTTACTTTACTAAATCCTATTCTTAAATTTAAAATGAATCTTTTGGAAACTACTGATGAAGCTTCAAGTGAAATTTTATTCGTTAATTTCAACCAAGATTGCACGTAAGTTCAAATCTATGAAAACAAGTATGGCTGTTTATTTACAAACATTTCGTAATGTTTTCATTCTCTTATTTAATGTGAACTTTTATTCAGTAATTGTATTGACATCTTTAAACAATATTGTTATTATTTTAAAACATTGTAAAGTACAGTATTTGAATATTTATGATTTATTAATTTTGTCAATTTTTAAATAATAATTAACGAATCGCACAAATTTTTTTTCTTTTGAGTTATTTGTGCTATATTTCTGGTTCTGATAGTCTAAGTTTATTGTAACCTTGACTTGTGTGAGTTTGATAGCGTACTGAAAAAGTATGCATCTGTCAAGAGTGTCATTTAAGTACGATTAAAAAGTGCTACTTCAAGTTTACTAATAACTCCTCCGTCCAGCAATTTTTTTCAATCGATTGTTATTGATATTTTCTTCATTTTTAAATTAAACTAATTAATCTCAGTTGTCATTACCTAAAATTATTTTACTATATTAATTTTGCTAATAATGAAATAATTTTGTTGAGAGTATTTTCCTTACATATTTATATTTTAATGGTATATGCAAAAACGATTAAAATTACAGCATACAGTCGCATAATTTGGATAGTTTTGAAAGTTTTTTTACTTCTAAAAATATTGTTGAACATCTATTTGAATAAAGAATAAAACATTGCTTATGTCTTTTATTTTAAGAATTCTATTATTTTTTTTAAAATACTGCTCATTTGAATTATAAATAAATTCAGGGGAAATGAATATAAATTAATTAAAAAAAGTACATTTCTAAATTTTGGAATGAAACCATTAAACACTTCATTTAAATCAAGATGTGATTGCAATAAAAAAGTAAATAAAAGATTTATTCTTATTACATTGTATTACTCTTTATCTTTCAAGAACCAAGAAATTTAGACAGAATCACATTAGAAATTATCATATTTATGTGAAATTTCACATATTTATAACTGTACATAATTGTTATCACTATGATTTTACTAGTTTTCTCTTTAATATACTTAGAATAATTACTTTCCTTTTAATAGTAAATAAGTGACATTAAATCAAAACTAATGTATCATAATTTTTCTTACTGTATTTGTATTGAGTAATCACCCTTGAAAAGTATACTTTGTAATAATTTTAAGCAAGAATAATCTTTAGATTTTACCATCAAATCAATAATGTAAATAATATAGTTTTTTTTTCAAAATATCATAAATAAAGTAAAAAAATACATATTGTATATGTAAATACATTAAAAATATGTGCTTTATTCTTTTTAAAAGTATCTTAATTTGTTCTAAAATTTTTATGAATCTAATCTAAATTTGATGAATTAAGAAATTAAACAGCAAACAGAATAAGTTGAAAAATGTGTGTGTGTGTGTAATGTTATAAAATACTATAATTATACTAGATATTTAGATGATAAATATTCTTTGGTAAATTTTATGATTTTTATTAATTCTTCAAAAATAAATTTTAATATAAAGTACTGATTTAGATTCATAATTTATTGATTTGCCTAGATTTATGGTTTGTTTGAATTTGTAAAATTATACTACACAATAAATTTATAGATAAATAATTTACATAATGTGTGAAACTTGTGTATGCTGCAAATGATACATGCATTTATTGAATAATAATTTCTAACTACTCATTCAAATATGCAAGAAAAAAAAATAAATAAAGTTGTTTAGTATTAAAATTAAACTTTATAAATTTTAATATTATTTGGAAATAATTCTAAATTTTTTTGCATTAAAGTTATATATATGAGTCACATATTTCTTTAGTACATTTGCAAAATGATAATCTTGCATGTAAAGAAAAAAAAAGAAAAGATAAGGAGTATTAAAAAACTAATTTTTTATTGAAAAAATATTACTCTAAACAAAATAAATTAATAATAAAATAAAAAAAGAATAAATTTAAAGAAGTGTAATTATTGTTGTGTAATGTTGGAATTATTTTCAAAAATATGTTTAATTAAATTAGAAATTTCAATTTGAAGAATTCTCTGAAGTTGTGAAATATTTAAAAAATAATTAGAGATGTTAAAAGTCCATATTTAGATTGATTATCTGATATATTGTATATTTATGAATGTTAAATAATATGTTCTAAAAAAATTTTTTATATAAATATATTAAAATTTTATACAGATCTATAGCTGTTGGCTCGAAAAAAGGCTTTAAGTTATATTCTTTCAATGGAGTTGAAGAATTAGAAGTAATTCATGAACCACAAGGTAACATTCTTTGAAGAAAATACACAATATTTTATTAAATAGTTTACCACTGAAAGTATGTTTAAACTATTCTTCATTTATATGGCTCAGATCTTAATATTCCTAATTGTACATTAAAAAAGTCTTGTTATCTTTATGAATATTTTTATTTCATCTGTTGGATTGAATTTCTCATATCAAAAACTTGCTTAAACTCATAAGAATCAAAAGAATTTTTGAAAACATGACTTTTGGAATAAATATTAAAAACATAATTTCACATTAAAAATTCCTATATGGATGGAATTGCTTAACAAATGTGAATGTTTTGTTATTCATGCTTCAAATTATTGCCATTCAATTCTAATTTTAAAATAAGTAATTTTTTAAGTAGTTAACATTTTAATATTGTATAGTAAATTATTACTTGTGTGTTAACATTAAAACATTTTATATATTTTTTTGTATTATATTTTTATGTATATTTTAAATATTACATTGTTTGGATAGTTTTCTCTTCCTCTCATTTATTTAACATTTTACACTATGCATTTTTTTGAAGATAATTTCTTGCAATATTTGTCATAATTATTTTATCAATAGAATATTCAGAGGGAAATGCTTTGTACGAGATAAAAAATGTTTGACATGAAAATTTAATCACAGATATCAGTGTTAAAAATTTGGGAACCTTAATTATGTTTTAATGTTGATTTTTCATTTAAAATCAAATCCAATGAGAATGAATTTTAAAATTAAATGCTTAAGAATGCTTCTTTTTTGTGCATGAATAAATAAGAGTGGAATTCTTTCTTTACATCATAATCAACAGGTTTCATAAAATCTAATTTTTAATTCTTATCACCTTTCTTATCTTTATCACCTATATTAAAGATTTATTGTTTATAGAATTTCTTATTACTAAATGATAATCTCATTTTTATGATACCCATATAAATTCTCTTATTTAGGTGAATTATCTTATAAATAAGACTCCCATTTTCTGTTTTGAAAATTTGTTTTTATTTATGTTAAAAAAATTATTTCTAAATTATTATTCATATGAAATTGAATAAATATACAAAATTTCATTTAAAAATATAAAAGATAATTATATTTTATTTGATGTGAAACAAACTTAGATTAAATGTAAATTTTAAGTAATAAAATAATTTGAATAAATACTGTTATATTTTAATTTTTTTTCCAATGATTATACTTGTAGATATTGTATTGATAATATTAAGAGTAATAAAATTGAAAACAAACATACAAATATGTAAACCAAACTTCTACAAAATTGAATAAATCATTTTATGCTAAAAGGACTACAGTATGTTGCTTTTAAGTTCATAATTTATAAACATGTGCTATATTATATATCATCACATCAGAAAACCAATTTTACTTCTATAATTTAACAAGATTTGTAGATTTTATTAAAAATAATGTTAAGAGCTTATTATAAAAAATTATTCAAAAAGATATTAATATTTTTTTTAGATCCTGTTGAAGATATACGCATCATTGAAAGACTCTTTTCCTCTAGTCTGGTTGCAATTGTTACTGCATCTGCTCCACGTAAGCTGAGAGTATGCCATTTTAAAAAATCTTCTGAAATATGTAACTACAGTTATTCCAATACCATACTTGCTGTCAAATTAAACAGACAAGTAAGTTTGTGGTTGAATGAATAATACTTAATCATAAAATATTTAAGTGCATTATTTTTCTGGTTTGTATTTCTTTTTGTTAAAATAAAATTAACACTTAAGAATCAAAGTAAACTTTTACTAAAATCTACACTTAGACTAACTGTATTTTATTAATAAATGCTAAAACTTAAATTTGAAAAAAAAAAAAAACTTTTTATGTTTTATGCAAATAATTTAATATATGAATTTATAAGTGGCATTCAACACAAGTAATGTTGAATGTCATTTTACTTTAAAATTATAATTTATGTTGTCTAATATGTGTCAATATATATGTATAATTGTATAAATATAAAATTACAATGTCAGTTTTAATGAATAGTTATAGCTATATTATGTAAATATATAACACATATATATTAGTGCAATATTTTTGCTGTTGTTTTTTAATAAATGTATTTAAATATTTATTAGTTTTTGCTGCTGTTTGGAATTTATTTAATTTTTGTACAATGATTTAATTCCTTAAATTTTGATGTCACTTTGGATAATTAGCTCTAGTTAAAATTTTCTATACTTTTCTTGCATAATTTGTGTTTTAACCAGGTGATGAGGTTAGTTTTATGTTACATTACTTGAGCTTTGATTATGACTGTAATAAATCAAATTAGGTGGTTTTGTTTGTTTATTATTTGGAATTGAATTTCAAGTTATAGTATTAAGTAAATGCTTAAGAATATGTATACTTATATAAATGGTATAAGGGCTATAAATTTTATTTATGCTGCTAGAAATAATTTAATTTTGACAGCTGATGTATTGTTCCTATTTTATTAAGTTAAACAAAATTTATTTAGCCATTCTTTTAAATAAATGAGAATTATTTAAAATATTTATATAGTAAACTCTGTATTCATATTTTAAATATTTATACAGTATGACAGCCAAATGTTGACTTTCAGAAACTGTATTTACTATATATGCAATATGCTATCAAGTAAAATTTCTTTTTATGTTTTTTATTTGGTATAGGAAGATGTGTTTATTTTTACTATATTACGTTTTTATTTGATATATATATAGTAACTGTTTTGATCTATTTAACAATTAGGGATTTGATTTCTACCTAGAGCTTAAGTATTTGCTGTGGTTCTGAATCGATTTCAAAATAGAGATACACACATATGTACTCTTGTGTATAAAAAATATAAAGCAAAAAATAATCCAATCCAATCCTAATTTGTAGTATTGTTTTTTGCTCACTACTTTGGAGGGTAGATGAGTGTATGTGTGTGCGGTTTTCCTCATTTTGAGACAGAAAATTAATGATTTTGCATTATTTTTAGCGCCTTGTTGTATGCTTGGAAGAAAGTTTGTATATCCACAACATTCGTGATATGAAAATTCTTCACACCATTAGAGATACTCCACCAAACCCTACTGGCCTGTGTGTGCTCTCTGTATGTAATGAAAACAACTACCTTGCTTATCCAGGCAGCAGCTCAATTGGAGAAGTTCAAATTTTTGATGCATTAAACTTAGTAAGTTCAAGATGCAGAAATATACTTATATGAAGTTTTTGCTTAATATGTTACATGTTATGTCAGTTACACTATTGCAACATTTTGTGATTGATGTTATTTATTATAGTTAATGATTTTATTCATTTCATTTAGTAAATTTAATTTCTATTTGCATCATTTTATTTATTTTTATTTTCAAATTGTTTTCTATTTTCCAACTGCAGTAATTTGAGACAAATACTTCCTGGTACACATTTTTACTTGAAATTGTGCTAACATTAATTGTCATTTTGGACTAAAAGTAAACTTTAAAATGAGATAGTATATTCCTTTATTTTATGATTGTTAAATATGTTTGACTGTGATCAAGCTTTCCACTGAAAAACAAATAATAGTGTATTTTTTGTATAATCCTCTCACATAATTGAGTATTAATTAAACATTCAATCAAATTTTTGAAAAATAACTGCAAATGGTTTTTGTCTATTTATGAATGTATAATCTCATCTCATCATTAGACTATTAATTTTTTCTCATATCATTCAGTATTTATTTAAAGCATTTAAAAATAATATAGATTCAATATAATATAATGAAATATTTTGAAAGGGACAAGAGTATTTTAAAATTAATTGATGAAATTTACAAGCTGATAAATAAACAGTGCAAGTTGATTACCTTATACATGTCTGTAAATTTTCTAACATCTTTTGAAAATCAAGTAATTCACAAACTTTATGAATAAAAAAATGCTTTTTTTATTAAATACTAATTTTATTAAATGAATGAAAATTTTCAAAATTGTCAAACTCACTGATGCCCTATGCATATAAAATGAAGTAATGTTTTGGAATATTCAAATCCAATTGTTATTTCCAAAGTAGAAATTTTTTAAAATTTTTATGTTGATGGTGAATTAAAACTTCATGCTGTTTGCATTGAAATAAGTTTCAAATTTTTTCAATTATAAGTACAAAGAAATTTTTTCAATGAAATAAAAAAATGTTGAAGAGAGATCAGTTCATGTTAAGTAAATAATTAAAAATATACCTATGCACAACATCCTTGAAGTGTAAAACATATCATTTCAAAATTGTTGCTGAATCATTTTTGGATGTTAAAGCTTGCAAATAGTTTAAAAAAATGCTTAATTTGCAAATATGTAAAAAATTTTACTACAACTAATGATGAAAAGTATCGCTGCATTTTTAAAACCATATTGTTTCCCTTTGATTTTCTACTATATGTATCAATATTTTACATTACAATTTTTTAAACAAAATAAAGAATTTTTTCCAAATTTTATAAAGAAATTAGTGTGCATCATTTAAAGAAAACAAAGGTTAGCATATATAAAAACTAATTAAGTATACTACCAGTAAAAACTTATTACAGTACAGAAAAACAATGTATAATGGAAAAACTTCATTGACTATGTATAAAAATAGCAGTAAAAACTGATTTTGTTGAATTTATGTATTCACAACAATCACTTTATCTTGTAAAAATTTGCTATACTAGGAACTTCTACTTCAATATAAATCAGTAGTTGTATTTTATGTAGCTTTTAATAAACATTTTGATTATGAAAATCAATATTTTCCCTCCTTTTAATAGCAAGCTAAATCCATGATTCCTGCTCATGATAATCCACTGGCTGCCATGTGTTTTGATCCCACTGGAACCAAACTAGCAACTGCTTCTGAAAAGGTAACTGAATTTCAATGGAATATTCATTTTATAAAGTTAAATTTAATTATAAATTGGTAAACTTTTATATTTTAATAACTCTGAGTTTTTATTGCATTATATGGTGGTAGTTAAATGTATGTAAATTTCTCTATATCATAGATTCAGTGTTGATTCACTTAATAGAAAATTTTAAGTTTGTTAATTGGTTATATTTAGAGTGCATAAATATTTTTTTAATGGAATCTTTATATTAAGTTATCTTATTTTGACTTATTAAAAACAGAATAACTAATGTTTTTGTTAAATATTTTACTTATTTCCCTGAAAGTCATGGATATACTTTTCCAATAATTTGTAATTGTTTCAGGGAACTGTCATTAGAGTTTTTAATGTCTTGGATGCTACAAAACTATACGAATTTCGTCGTGGTGTGAAACGGTTAGTATTGAATTTTATTTCTGTTATAAATAGTTCTATCTCTGAAGTTTATTTTGAAAACCAAAGAACAGTGTATTTAAAATTATTTAATATTTAAAAAAAAAAAAAAAAAAAAAAAAAAAAACGCATTAAATATATATTCACCTATTATTTATGTTCTGTTCTAAAAATATTGTTTTATTCACAGATGTGCAAGGATATATTCATTATCCTTTAGTGAAAATTCTAAATTTCTTAGTGCATCCAGTAATACTGAGACTGTTCATATATTTAGATTAGATGAATTGAAAGATGTGTAAGTAATGATTTAAATTATTTTGATTCAAATAATATTTTTGTATGTGTGTATCATTTTGTAAAGAAGACTTGAAAGAAATGTGAATGCATTTTTTTCCCAAAACAATATAATTGAAATATTTTTTGATAATTTTTATTATGTATTTCTATAAAGTAATGCTCAACATAATTTACATTTTTAATCAGTAAAAAAATTTCAATAAACTTAAGACAAATTTTTCTTTCATAATTATTTAATTTTTTCTTTCATAAGTATTTAATATTAATTCTTTTTGTCAAATTTTCAACAAGTGCAAGTAATGACTATATCTATTATGGAATATCTTTATTATATAATCATGATTTAAAAATAGATTTCAAATATTTCTAGCAAGGATAATTTGACCTAAGACTATAATTAATTGAATTTTATGTTATTAATTATATTTCATACTTCTGTACTTGCTTAAATGATTATTATATGTGAAGTCTTTAACTTTTAGTTTTGCATATCTTGGAAACGGCTTTGTAGTTGGTTAAAGTTGCAATTTAAATTAATTGAATTTTAAAAAGTCTTAAAAGCTTGTATTTTTATTCTAGTAAGCCATCTGAAGAACCTCAAACATGGTTGGGTTATTTTGGAAAAGCTATCATACATTCTGCTAGTTATTTACCTACTCAAGTGGCAGACATGTTGTACCAAGAACGCTCTTTTGCTACTGTACACCTTCCATTCCAAGGAACTCGTAATATATGTGCTCTTGCTACGTAAGGAATATTTTCTATTATTAATAATATTAAGTTTTGCAAAGAAATCAAATAAATGTTTTATAAAAGTTTTGGAAAAAATAATTAAAAGTATTTTTTATTTAAGAAATGTTTCTTTTTTAATTTTTTAAGTTTAATTTTAAGGATTTTTTTTATTGTCATTCCGTTTGTTAGAAAAACAATTCACTGTAATATGAATAATGATTTTCAAACTTTTAACTGAGTTATTAAAATATGTAAAATACATTCTAAAATTTCAAAATATTTAGTTACTTTGAGCTGATCTATTTATAGAATTAGTTATTCCCTCCAAAAAAATTCCTTGTGAGCATACTTTAACTTCATAATTAACATTATCGAAATTTTTATTATATGATCTTGACACATAATTTTTCCTAAGTTAGGGTAACTATTTTTTAAGCTTGCTGGACATTGCAATTTTTTTTAAGTCTATAATTTTTTTAAATGATGCAAAACATTAGCTACTATTAAAAATACAGCAGCAAGATAATATAATTTTTTTCTGCTTTTGTTTGAAAAATATGCATGTTTTTCCAAAATTACTTTCCTTGCATTAAGTACATTTTCCTGCTATGATAAAGTGTTACAAGTTGAATAAAATAAGAATAACATTCTCACTGTATTTAACTACACTCTGCAGAACTTAAAAAATTGATTTCTAAACCAATGAGTGTCTTCAGAAGCATCTTGTCATAGCATGTTATTATTATACTCTCTTTATACTTTCCTAAGTAATTTTGATTCATTGTGAAGAGAAATTTTGGATTAAAATTCTAATCATTTTCATATTTATTAGGGTAGATAATGTACTTCGTGTGTTAGTAGTGTCCGGAGATGGTATGTTACATATTTATGATTTAGATCCAGTTGAAGGTGGAGTCTGCAATCGTGTTGCTACTCACAAGTGAGGAACTTTTCTTCCCATCTGAAAATTCTTATAAATTTTCTTATTGTATTTTCTTATGTTAAATTGAGGTATTTCTTAATTTTTTTTGTATTAATTTTAAGTTATTGATAAAGAGATTTTATAATCAATCTGCTTATAGTATGGGTTTCTAGATAGAGGAAAATCTTTCCGTAAAGTATTTTTTTTATATATAATTAATTAAAATTTTTGTTAGTTTGTGAATTTTAATTGACAATGTGTACAAATTATTCTTAAATTAATTTTGATGAAAAAAAAAATGTTAATCTTGTTCACAAATAAGTTTTATAAAAAGTTTGTTATTTGTTGACTGGAATATTTTCTTTGCATTAAATAGGGGAAGAAGTAAAAATGCCTAATTTTTTTTTCGTTTTTTTTTTTAATATTCTATTTTGAAAAGTATTATAAATTATTCTATATTTTAGCAAATAAGTAATAGTTAAAAAAAAAAGTTACTGATTTTTGAACAAATTTCTTCTCTACAAGGCAGCTTTATTTTATTTGTTTAATAGTAAATTAATTTGTAATACTTTGCCAAATAATTTCATTTGATTTTACTTTTAATTTAATGTAAAAAATATGAATTGAAGCATCCGTTTAGCACTGAATATTCATATAAATATAAGCTTTTACTTTTTTATATGATAAAGATGATGATTCATAATTATTTATGGTAATATGCTTATATTTCTTTAATATAGCTTGATAGATATAAATGACAAAAGTGTTAGTAGCAAATGTGATACCAATGCTGAAAGCACTTTGCCATCCACACTGTCAGATTCACCTATAATTCCTGGAAATTCTGCACCATCTACACTGCCAGATTCACCTATAATACGAAGACCTTTTCAACCGGGTAATAAAAAATTTCATTTCAATGAAACCTAATTTTATAGTAAAATTTAACTTAACATCAAATTGAATAAGTGTGTAATTTAAAATTTCTTCCTCTAAATTAAAATGTATGTATGTATGATGCATATTTTTCTTCCTCAGTTGACTGGTGTATGATTTTGTGCCGGATTTAAAAAAAAATTAGTCTTTAAAATTTTTTAGTTAATTCAGAAATAAATATATATTTTTTCCCAGAAAAATATATTTTTATGATAGAAATACAAACTATTTCTGTTTGTATGCAATAATAGCCTAAAATAGAAAGTTAAATTTTAATTATTTGTGTTAAGTTATGGTTTTTGCGTGAGTATTATTGTATGTATTCTTATTTAATTATTGTTATGTATATTATATAATATAATTTCTCATAATTTGTTTATGAAAAATATTTATTTTTAATGAACTCATTTAAAACAAAAAATTTTCAAACCAATTATTTTAAAATTAATAATGAAAACAAAAACTAATGTAATGTCTAAAGTATTCTATATATGAAACAAATTTCATCCATCATAATTATTTGAAATTAAATATTCAAAAGTTTTTGCAATTTTTTTTTATCTATTGCTGTATATTATTACAAATTTTTAAGTTTATAATATTTCTTGGGATATTTACCATATTCACCTGTTGCTTCTAAGTTCAAGGATTGTGAAATTTTTTGTTAGTGTTCAATGCGAATTAAATCACCTGAATGTATATGCGTATATTTTGCGACTCACTGTACGTGCTGACCTTTTATTATTTTCTTCTCTTAACTTGAAGGGAGCACAAGTTATGCGGCCATTGTTCGAGGAGGGGAAGCAGGTACGGCTCAAGGTGTGTAACTTTAAAGATGCATGGATGCTTCTTGCATGAGGCATGTCTCCCTTTTAAGTATGTAATGAATTTGCCTAGTTTTACTTGGCGTTTGGTTCACAAATAGCTGCACAACACTTAGAGAACAAAATCCCAGCGCATGTTATGAAAAAGGCAAATTTATTGCATGCATTTTTCTGAAAGCAAATAGTTAAAGAAAGTCATTTTATATTATTTATTTGTTTTTGCATACTAATGGCTGTAATTTAAGATAGTAAATTTCTCATTTAAAGCAATTTTTTTTATTTATTGCTTTTTTCGTTTTTAAGCAACTGAAATTTTTTTTCTATTTTTAAGCAACTGAATTCATTTCATATTGACAGTGAAATTATTATTTATTGTTGAAAAATTTTGGTATTTATATAATTTCTGATTATTTTATCCACATAAAAGTTTATTTAGCTGCATTTTATTTTACATAATGCTTCGAAAATATATAACATTAAATCAAAAGTCAGTTAAATATTCAGAGAATCGTAAAAAAAATTATTTTAATGAGTCTGTAACTTCATTAACAATCACCTTTTCTATTTATGGTAAAATTTGAAGTTTATTAAAAGAAAAAAATAGTCATTTTATTTAAAAACTCTAAAGCTCATTGTGGCTATTAATGAAGCCTTGCTCTTCATAATGGAAAGTCTGTTTTAATCCTAGATGTTACTGAACTATGGGACATGGATATTGTATTCATACTTTCTGCATGCACGTCTGTCATGTTTGGGGTTTGGGAGTTTTCTCCCTTTTGACACACAAGTATATCCAAAAGCATATAGTTATAGAATTCAAGTACCTTATAGTTTATATTACAGTGTGCATGCTAATATACAGTGAAAATGAATTTATTGTTTTAATTTTTAAGCTTTCAGGCCCTACTCTTTTAATAGCTTTAAAGGTTGATTGATATATATTTTAATTAATATGTTACACAAAAGCCATTGGTCCTTTAGGAATTCATCTGTAAAATGTCAATTGAAATTTTTCTTTAAATATAAAAGTTCTTTACACTTGTGATTTTCAAAATCTTAATTTTTTTCCTGATACATTAAATAATTAAAATTATTTGTTCATTTTTTTAAACTGATAAAAGTTTAAACGATTCATAAATTGCCCAAATAATTTTTCAAATGAAGCATATTAATTTATAAAGTTATAATATTGTAAGTTTTTTCCAGTATTTGTTTTGAATTGCAATGAATAAAAAAGAAAATACTTGTTTGATTATCTGTTTAAGGAAAAAATAGCTCATCAAATGGAATTGTGTGTTTGAATGAAAAATTTTTCTCTTTTAATTGTAGATTCTTTAAATATTTTTGAAGCTTTTGTTGGTGTTGCTTTGTTTAAATGTTACAAATTTTTTTAATTTAAATCTTTAATGTTTTTTTAAAAAAAAACTCTTAGCTGCTATTGAAAAAATAATTTAATTTTAAGATCTGGCTAGGAAGTAATCTTATTTGATTTTAAATGCATATTTTCACCTATATTTTTTAGAAAATTTTCTGTATGAGTAAGTTGTAATTTGAATTTGACAAGTTGCAATCCTTGGATAGAGCCATGATCTAAATTTTTATTTTAGGATATTTTTATTAAATTTGACGTGATGGATTTTATAACTGTTAAAATATTGTGATCACATCACATTCTTTTATTCCACAGTATAAATTTTGTTTTAAAAAATTTCCATTATATATTTGTTTATTAATATTTTAGCTTTCCATCTAGATTTATCTTAAAAATTATAAAGGAACTATTGATTATTTATCTAATTTAGTGTTTTTATTGGTTTTATCATTTGAAATATTAAAGTTGATTGATTAAAATAAATTATTTCATGATTAAAGATTTTACAATTTTAAAAAACTTAAGGCTTAAGATTTTTTTAAAGTAAAATATGTATTTTCCATTTGATAAATAAAACATATGTCTGTAAATAATAGGATAATAATAAAAAAAAATTTGCCACCAAAAAAAGCTGTTCCAATTTACCCTATTTGAAAGGGTACCAACCAAATATTATTGTGTAGAATCTAACTTTTTCATAAAGCCTTGCTAGATTAACTGTCGAAATTTATAATGACAATGTGGCTACTGTGAAATTGGCTATAAAATAATACAATTTATTCCTCTTTTGGAAAGAAAAACAAAATTACTTTACAGTTAACATAAGGATTATGTGTGTGTGTATATATATAATTATTCTGGCCATGTATTGAATGATACATTATTAATGTTTACTCTATCAAAATGAAAATAGAACACTTATGTTGCATTTTAATATTGTAAATTTAGGTAAGCTATCATAATCATTATTGATAAGAAACCACAATACACCAGTAATTTTATTTGCTCATGGCTTGCACAAATATTTTCATCTTTCTTAAACCAAAAAGAAGGCTTATTTGTTCTAAATTTGCTGGGTCCTTTATAATACCAATTTAAAAAAGATTATATTTATAGATACATTGATAAATATTTTATTTTTAAGTGTTGCTTGAGGAATAATATTATTAATTTTTATTTAGAATTATTTTACTAAAAGAGAAAATTTTCTTTCAGCTGAACTTTACAGCAACTTACAACCACTAAATAAGTAGTTGCATTCACCAACTATAAATTTTGTATTGTTGAAAATGAGTGATTGCCTATCCTGTCATCTCCATTATTCAGAATATTTAAATATTTTTGCAATCAAAGATATTCTGAAAACATCGAGCTTCAATAATTTATTAATTCTTGTTGGATTACATCAAATAAATCCAGTAGCAACTATCACATTCAAATTGTTGAAAAAAATTGCACAACAGTACTTTGATGCTTTGTATATAATATTGATGCTTATGATTGATGTAATTTCTATTTGAAAATTATGTTTAATGATAACAAACAATTGTGTTTGTTAGCTATCATGTAATATAACAGTGTAAATAATAGCTCAACTTGGAAAACATCTTATAAGGAAAATATATATATATATATATATATATATATATATATATATATATATATATATATATATATATATATATAATCTGTTTAAACATAATTGATAGTTTTTCAAACTTAAATTTTTAGATTTATACAAATTTCAATTTTGTTTTGCCTGTTTATTTTATATGAATAATTTCCTTACAACTAAAAAAAAATGTATTGTAAATTTATAATTTTACAAAAGTTTTCTGATTATTGTTTCATTACATTTTTTATGTTAAAATATCATTTTTTAAGTAATTTGAAACATTGTGTCCCTGCTTATTAAAACAAATCTTCCACCCCCTTCAATTTTTTTTGTTCACAATTTAACATTTATGTAATTCGGATATGTTTCTAACTTACAAAATATTTAAGTTAGGAACATACATCTTAGCTAAATATGGTTATTTAGCTCTATTTATATTCTGTTTATTCAAATTGCTGTTATTCTTTTATTATTTAAACCTAAAATTTGTTATATGTTGATGCTCAAGTTATGTTTAGACATTGTTTTTTTTTTTTAAATGTTGCCTTTGCTAAATCCCTTTTTGTTCAAATCTTAATGCAGTGTGTTGTGCTGTGTTAGTGTGAATCAAGCGTTTATAAAGTTATTTTTTTCTTCATTTTTCTGTATTTGTCTTAATAGTCTGTATGAAAAACAAAAACTGAAATTAATATTGAATAAAAATTGCAAGTAATTCATGAAAATTGGCGTGAAAAAAATTTATTTTTGAATTTCAGTATTATTACATAATTGGGGTTTCATCAGATTAATTACTTAACAACTTGTGTCACAATTTTTTTGTTTTATCTTTTAGCTAATGTATTTTATTACCTTTAAATTAAAATGAAGCAAATTTTGCTTAATGATTATAAATATTTACACTTTAACTATGTTTGTAATTTTCATCTTTTTCATTTTACCTTTAAAAAAAATTTAAGATTGATTGGAAATTATCAAATTTTATTTTGTTATAATATTTTACCAATTTAAAGTCGTTTAATTATAATCAGTATTTTTCATGCTTTGAAATAGGCTCCAATTTGTAAACTCTATACTTCAGATACAATAATTAGGCATTAACACAATTAATTATTAATACAATTAATTGGCATTAATTTTTAATTGATTTTGGCTAATCAAATGAAGAGTTTGTTTTATCATTACCTGTTATTTCATCTTAGATGGCGCCAAGTTGGCAGTCAATTATATAATGTGCTGATTTTCAGTTCAACAGTTTATAATTAACAGTTTTAAACAAAGATTGGTTTTAATTTTTGGAATAGTATTTATTTTTTATTTTTATAAGTATTATGTGGATATTTCTACTTTCTAAATTCTTCAACTAACTCAAGCTTATTTTTATATAATTTAAAAATTTTTGTTTCATGTTAAGAGATCTATCTATCTATCACTATATCTATGTTGCCTATCGCTATCTATGTTCAGATACAGAATGTAAAAATATTTTAAGAAGAAAAAGTTCATTAACGCTCTGAATAAAATTTAATGTTTATATTTAGATATATTTTTTATTTGAAATCAAATTCATATTTTTTGTTTGAAATCAAATTCTTATGTATAGCATTGACATATTTTATTGCCATGATAATATTTTAATTTGTAATTGTACTATTGTATTCTTAGAAACTAGTGTTTTTACTTTAAGTAATTTAATTATTTTTGCATTGTTTAAATTTAAATCTTTCTTCTGTGGGTTTGATTTTATTATTCATTCATTTATGACCTTGGCCTACTTAAACCAGACAGTCATCAATACAAATAAAAGAAAGAAATGGCCTTGAGAATAAAACACCATTAACCATGACCTTGATCTAATTTATGATTTCTCAAATTAGAATTTAAAAAAAATCTTACATTTCATACTTTTATGTATTTATTTATAAAATAGTGAAAATAGTTTATAAACAAATAAATGATGTTAGAAATTGTTTATTTTATAAATAATAATAGAAAAAAGTTCTTATACCTGTGTATGTTTAGTAAAAAAAATTAATATTTGTAAAAGGTAAAAATAAATCTTGTAAATTTTTTAATTTTTTTTTTTTATCTAGTTAAATATTATATTTCTAAAGGGAATCTTGTATTTTTGAATTTTAGTTATAATAAGCAAATTAAAATTGTGTTATTCAGGCAAATTTAATAAATTAAGTGACCTGCCATAATTTGCCACTTGCTCAGTTTATGGCATGTTTAATGTTGTGTGATGCAATAGTTTTTTTAATATTATTTTTCTATTAATAATTATAATTTTTTTGGTTTATCATGAATATATCTTACACCTCTAAATTTTTTATTTCAAACTATAATTTTATGTAGGTAAATTTCTTTTGTATTTATTTTTTGCAGTTAATTCTTTAATTAGTTTTTAAAAAAGAGTTTTCAAAACTAAAATGTAAAATCAAGATTTTCATTAAGAATTGAAATGTTTCTTCGATTTTTTATTGAATTTTTTTCATATTGTCTGAGATGTTTTCTTTGAGTTGAAAATTTTTTTATGCAGCTAAACAAAATTAAATGCAAATATTAATATAGTTATTGAATTTATAATTTTTGACTAAACATAAACATTTCCTATTAAATAAAGCAAACGATTATAGCTGATTTTATAATTATATGGTATAAAGCTTTTCATATCTTTTACTTATAATTATCGTTTTAGATATGATAGAATATAAACTTAATGCATCTTAAAGTATTTTATTGTTTTAACTAAGATTAATTATCACAAAAATATTTTTCTTAAAAACTATCATTTAATTTTAATTGATGACAACAATCCTTCAATCCAATAATTGTTTCCTGTTAATTGAGAACAATATCTCTTTTTTTTGCAATAAATATATTGTTTACTTGATCTTTTAATTGTATCAAGAAATTTTTATAATTTTTGCTCCCTCTTTTTAGTCGTTTGTTTCTTTCCTTTTAAATTTCCTTTTTTGTCATAATTAATCCTATTATGTTAATAAATAAGATAAATATATAAAAAAATAGCTTATATTAAATTAGTATTTTGACATAATGGAATTTTTAACTATGGAATTTAAGCTCTGGAAGTTGGAAATTCAAATATAAAATTCCTTATTTTTTTTGTTCAGTCACACCTTCTTTGGTTATCAAATATATTTGCATAAGATTTAGTTTAATAAGTACTTCTCAATAAAAACTAATAAATTTTTGCATTTGTCATGTTTTTATATAATTTTTAAATCATACTATTCATTTAATTTTCAATAGTTATAGAAAATAATATACATTTCTCATGATTAACATTTTCTGCATTTATCAGAACAGTAATAAAATTTTTGCTTAGTTAATAATAAATACTTTGAATTATTGAAATGCTATCTTATGCTTGAGAACACAAATTTTATTAAGTTTTATATTTTATGAACCATTTTTATTTTTTTTATTATTGAAGACATAATTGCTATTTTTGATTTCTATGTATTCACAATATATCATGCTTTGCCAAGATTTCCTTGCTTATTGTTATATTCGGACGAATTTTGTTTTCTATGTTGTTCGGTAAATTTTTCTTCATTAGATTCTCTTATGTGCAATATAAATAGTTTTCAGTTTACTAATTGAAAAGTTCCAATTTGTGCTTAGATTATTTGTTGGTAAAGCGTGAAGTATTACTGCTCATGTTGGCACACTACAAAGAACAAAACGTTTAACTTTGACAAAAATTTCCCTTATATACTTTGCTTATATATATATATATATATATATATATATATATATATATATATATATATATATATATATATATATATAAGCAACAAAGATTTTGTTACATGCATGTATATACATGTATACATATGCATTAAAATCTGTAACTATTTAAAATAACAAAAATAATGGAAGTGAAAAATTTTGCTGAATCAACAATGAGTAAATTTTTTTTTTTTTTTTTTTTTTTTTTAGTTTTTAAGTAAAGAAAGGTTATAATACGAAAGTTGTACTGATTCCTTTCAGTTATTTCTAAAGTTTATATATTTTTATACTCAGCTCTGTTGCTGATAAATGCCTCTATGTTCATCATAGTTTCGATATTTCATTATTTAGTCTTCATTAATTTACATAAATATGTTCTTCCTTTATGGTTTTTCCATCATATGGTGGTGTGTAAATTAAATTTCTAATTTTTTAAATTATATATATTAATGGCTTATTATGATATTATCTAAACAATGATCATTTTACTCCTTATTTTGCTATCCTTTTATTTATTTTACAGTAAGGTAATAATATTTCATTTGTACATTTTTTATTTGTTCAATTATAATAATTATTCTAATGAAATACAAAGTTTTAAATTCATTCATAAATGTATAGCCTTTTTGTTTTATATTTCAGATGGTGAGCAAGAAAGCCGCAAAGACTCTATACAAAATCCCCACCAATATAAATCTAACTATGAAAATGAATTTCCACCAATGACTTACAAGAGTGAGATGTAATCTTGCATTTTTTTGTGTGCAAAATCACATATCAGTGGCTGAACTGTGCACACATTAATATTTTGTAAACTGTTTTAATATTTATGTATAAATCAATCACTTTGTGTCAAAATAAACACACGATAGATTTTATTACACATATTTAAAAGTTATATTTATTTTAGATAGATAATCGAGCAAATTTTATTGTAAAAATCTGTTTATAAATTTATCTTCTGTACTTTACGAAAACTGCTCTTTTATTTTATTTACTGTTTTCACTTTTTAAGGACTTCTTCCACATAAAAGGAAGCTTCATGTGTTACTGAATTATTATCATTGAAACTTTTGTATGTTATGTTAATCAGTTATTTTCATTTGTATGTTGATTGAATTTCTTTCAAATTGCAATGTGAAATGAATATTTCCAACTCATTATGTGTTAAAGATATTGGTCAATGAAGTAGTGTTTAAGGAAAAATATTCTTATAAACTTAAACACATTTTTTTCCCTAAAGAAGTGACTACAAGAGTTATTGATTAATGACTTAAGTATAACCTCTTTAATTCATTATTTTCAACTATAATTTGTGTTAAGTAATATCCTCTTCAATTATTGTGGATGCACATCTTGTAATTAAAATGCTTTTTTTCATTCATAAAGTGTGTATCCATAAATATTTTCAAATTAAAAAAAAATTTTTTTTCTTATTTTGTATTATAGACATTATTGTTAAAGAAATATTTGCTTTATATTAAGCTCAATATATTGTAATCCTTTATTTTTATACATTGAAATAATTAATTATATGTATGTTTATATAACATATTAATATTATGAAGCAATTTAAATACCATAACACCTAATTATTGTATTCTTAACAGCCTTTTTATATTTTAAATGGTAGAAATTATATAAAAATTTAACAGTATTCAATTTATCTTTCTTTAATTTTTATTTGGTAAATTAAATTAGACAAAAAGTCTTAATTTTTTTAACACTTTTTAAAAAATAAAAAGTGTACTTTAAATGCAATCTTAGCTCCGTAGCATATTTAATTAGGTTTTATAGAACAGTCCTTTTTTGTATTAAAATAATTTATTATTCTTATGATTTTTTATGGGCCTTAAAATGTTTGCTGACTCTTTTAAATTTTAATGTAGAAGCTTATATTGATTTTAAGGTTAAAAAGAAATTTGCGAAAATGTTTTGTACCCTGAAACAAGATTTTTCCTTTTTGTTCGGTGGTTATTAATTATCAGCCTCTTTGATTAAAAATAAATTAATTTTTTTGTTTAGTTTAAAACTGTTTTGATAAATATGAAATAGTTGATATGATGCTCCTGTTTAATGTATAAGGATAATTTTAAACAAATTAAGAAAAGTTTGAATGCAATTAATTGAATACTTTTCTATAAGTTATAATTCTTAAAAGAATATTTTATTTACTATAATAGCTAAAATAAAAAAAACAAATTAGGGGTCAGCCTTTGTATAAAATACTTATTTTATACATTATAGCTTTATTGCTCTGAAAATTAACTGATGCTGATCATGTTTAGGGCTAAAAAATTTTGATTTTAAATTTCTACTTAATTTTTTTTTTCTGAATTTTACTTGTAACTGTTATTTTGAAAATAATTAATTAATTACATAAACCATTGAATATCCTATATGTCTAGTATTTTCTATATTAGTAATTTCATCAAACTTATAAATTATTTAAATTTAACATTATTTCATTCTTATAATTTTATTTATTTAATGAGATTTTACTTATTTTGCGATATTAATTATAGATTTTTGAACGGAACCTATAATAAAAAATTTATTTTCCTGTGATATATTATTGATTTATTTTTCTGTTTCTGTGATTGTTTTGAACAAAATTTTATCTAAGATTTTATGATTGTCATTGTTATTTTAAATTTTTATTTTGCATCATGTGTAAAAGTATTGTAGTAAGTTTTTACTATCAAATATTATTATTATATTTCACATTCTTGTAAACTAAAGCAGTTATTTCAAATTTTACTCTCCCATTTATAATTGATGTATATTTTAAATCAATAATTTACTGTAGTATATTACAGGTTTATTTTTAGATGCCAACAATACATTTTTGTCAGGTTATAAAAGGTAATATAAATTATATTTATCATGTCAACTATATAAAGTTAAGAGTCAGTAACTAAACATGTTTTATTATTCAGTTAAAAAAAAAATCTTTAAAATGATAATTTTGTTTAGTCTTATAATTATTTCTTTGCATCAGTCTTATGTTTCCTCATATTAATGTTAAAAAATATTCATTTTCATAGTTCTTAAATTTTATATAGTTTCATTTATCACATTACACATGAAAAACTTTTAAAATTTTTACCTAAAAATTTAAAAATTCAATTGACATTGTATTAAAGTATTATTTCTGAATCGATCATATATTAAATATTTAGATAGCATGAATAAGTTAACTTGATTTTATATATAATATACTAATATCTTTATCTTGAATTAATAATAAAATATAATTAATTTTAATTTGAAATAATTCATACAGTTTCAACAAATTTAGAGATTTATATTAAAAGCTAATACAAGAAAATAATTAAGCTTATTTATATGAATTAATAAATTACTCTTTCTGTAATTAATTAATATTCCTTCTAAGGAAAAGAAATAGAGTAATTGAAAAAAGAAAAATATATCGATCAAAAAATGGAATAATAATTTAAAAATTTGCATAATATGCCACAAGTGCCAATAAATCAATATTGATGTAAATTCATTCAAGCTCTTTTTTTTTATATCAATATCGTATGAAGAATATAACTATCAATAATACTGTCTCTATTCATGTTAAAATATCTTTAATTTTTATTAAAATGTATTCCACTAAATTCCATTTCATCAGCAAACTATTATATTTCATAAATTGCTGTTCGATTGAACACAATTCGTCTGTTTGCAGAAGTTAAAATGTCGGTTTATTTTCTTACCATAGATATGTTAAGTATTTTTTTTAATTAATGATATTTTTTGTTTATATTTTGAAATTTTTATCAAATTTTTAGTTAAAATCATTGCAAATAAATTACTTATCATTTCTTGTTTGATTTTTTTAAATTCAGTTGATCTATTTTCTTAGTTTGGAAACAAAATTAAAGGGAAACCTATTTATATTTGTTTTAATAGAATTAGAATGCTTCAATAGAAATATTTAGTTTTTACTGATTAATTTTCTGGGCAGATATTCCTTATAAAACAAAAATATATTCTGATCATCATGATCATGCATATCTTTTGTACCTAGATATTTTATTATTGAATATGTTTATACAGTGAGTTCCATTTCTTACTTTAAATGTTCACTAAATATTGTTTGGATTTTTACTATGCGAATTTATTGCTACTTTTTTTATAGAAAATTTGTTTACAGATTTGACGTTTTATTCAAAATAATTCGGGAATGATGAATAACAATTTAATTTTATGTTAGATATCAACACTAATAACGAAGTTAATATTCTAGCCTTCAGTTTTGTAGTTTTGGGGTTCAATTGTATTGTATCAATTGTAATCTTAAGCTTGTATTTATTAGTACTTCTGAATCGATTTTAAATTGTAAGTCTCCATCTTATTAGTTCCTTCGTTAAATATTTGATGAGCCACCAATAAACCAAGCTACTAATCCAGAACTTTTGAATAATTAAAAAATTGTGTTAATATATAAAGTAAATTATTTTAAGGCTCTCTAGGTTTTTTAATCTATATAGAAGATTTATATTTCTAATTTAAGGTTTGTTCAGAATACTATATTTGATTTACATCTTTCACTAAATAAGAATTGCTATAACATCAAATATTGAACTTGGATTACATCACTTAATTTATATTAACTATATTTTTCTTTGAATATATATATTATTTAATTTGTTATATTATTATACAAAATATAGGATGTGAAAAAATTAAAAATGTGCAAGGTGTCTAATGCTAAAAAAAAAACTTAAATTTTGTTTAAAATTTTGAAAAATGTACAAATTTAACCACTGAGCTTTAAGACTTATATCAAGTGCAATTTCAGGATTTTATCTCTACATTACTATAAATGGTAAAAGATTATTTTCTCATAAAAAAATAGAAAATTGTATCAATTTTTTTAATACTTTGGAAATATTTTGTAAAAATAAAATTAATTTAAAATATAAATTCTGCATTACCTTGTTGTAGATTTTTTCCTTTATACTTTTTCATTAATTTAAATAATGAAATAAGCCATTTTCTTATCGCTTTAAAAAAATTAATATTAAATGTAAATATATGTGAATATTATTTTGTTTATATCTTTAGTTATTTTCATTAAATGTTTATTAAGGTTTGTGATATAACCAGAAATGTATTTCTTCCTTCATAAATGTTGAAGCATCTTGACCAAAGTTGATTGAAAATTATTTCATTTATATTGTTTAAAAATGTGTTTTAAAGTAATGTAATTCTCAGCATAATATTATTTGGGAAAATATAAAATGTTTCTGCGGCATTTAAGTTGCTTATTATATTTTTAATCCTTTTATTTTCTTTGAGGAAATTTATGATGTCTAATTATTAAAAAAAATTGTGATGCACTCTAATGTATTTCATTCTAGTTATAAATTTTTATGTAGTTTTTAGTATTTAATGTGGTGGTATCTAAAAAATAAATAAAAAAATAAAATTTATATAATACGTGAAGATTTCTATAATAACATGGTGAAGGTTTCTATCATTTAGAGTCTCCTTTTTATATTTCTCTGAGGTTGTGGTTTCCAGGGGTATAATATCATTTATCATTACTTAATCACGAAAAGAAATGTTATTCGTGTAAACTAAATCATGTATATTACTTCAAAATATTGTATAATAATGATAATCGTATATTTAGAAGTCATATATTTATAAATATATTTTAAGTTTTTAATGTATTATATAAATAATATTTTTTGTTATCGTTTTATGTGTTATAACCAAAGTGAATGAATGGCAAGCAAGGTGTTGATACTTATGTGATTAGCAGATTTCTGTAGTGAAACTGAGGACTTCTATGAATTTATCGTGTATGAGTTGTGTGCAGTAAATTAAATAAGTATTTATCATGTGTTATATTTAATTATTTGAATGTGTGTGTTTTATGAAAAGCATTAGCTTTATTACTTGTGTAAAGAAAATAATTTGTACGAAATATATATAAATAGTTAACTTTTGTATTTTCAACTAATGTGTAAAAAAAAAAATCACAACTTTTTAAATCATTATGTACATTTTTCTTAGGTATAATATTAACTACCATAGTAAAAAGTAATGTATAAAAATCTATACATTTCTACAAAATGTGTATTTTGATTGTATTCGTTTCATCATTAAAGGGAGTGAGATTGTCAGCATTGTACATTTACCGAATCATTTCTGCCGAATGATATGTTAGCAAGCCAAAGTTGTAGCATACAAAATGTCACATTTGTTTCTTTTTTGAATCCAGTGTATTACCAGCATTATAAATTCCTTAAGTTAATTTTTTATTTTGTAAAAAACTTGTAAATGAAGAAAGTAGCTGAAAATGAATGTTTGTAAAATAAATTCTTTTCAAAATAGTCTTTTCTTTTTTTTCATTTTCCAGTTCGAAAACCCATTGTTTAGTAAGGAAAAAGAAATTTTTTCTATGCCAATGAAACCTTAATGCTTGCTCAATTTCAGTTTAGCAAGAAAATTCCTCTAATCACACATAAAGAATATTTTTATATGAAATCAGTTGGATATAAAAGGCTGTCCCAGCATGCTTTTGTGTACCTAGCCCTGTGTTGGCTCTACCAGTTAGAAGCAGTCGGGCGGAGTCTTTGTGATTTTTTGAAGAGGAGACCAAGCAGAAGACTCAATACTTTGCTTGCCGCCCCTAGAGGTATCATGCCACTTCGAGGACATTGTGGCCATGACATATTGAACGTGCTTCAGTTGCACGTAGTGAACATGACTAAACTTTGGTTATTTGGGTTTTATGGCGAATGGACAGGGTGCGCCAGGAATAAGATTTTTTATAGAAGATATCCGATAAAGAAAACAATGCATTAACCAACCAGGCTACAGCGGCCCCTAAAATAAAGACTTTGATGTTTTAATAAAGTGCATACGTAGAGGTGGTTATCAAAATAATGGGAACACACCTTATATTTATAAAGGATCCTTTATTAGTATAGTATTGAACCTCCTCTTTGTCGTGAAATACTCCTTGCATTCACCTAGGAATCGATTCGTACAGGTGCTGAATAGTGATAGGACTATTGAATCATTCACTTCATGGAGATATTGTTTAAGCTGTAGGAGAGCTGCCATTGGGGTGAATATCGATTTCGTATTTTGACGTAAAATGAATCATAATCGTTCAGTTATATTGAGATAGGGAATTTCTTGGATTCAAGGTAAATGTTAAACTTAATTTTTGAGTTCATCAAACCATGATTATAAAATTCCTGCTGCACGGATAGGGTTTGCATTATCATCCTGAAAAATACCTCTCCTTCAGGAAATCGTTTGTATCATGGGATAGATCTAGTCAACTAAAATTTCTGTAATGCCTTGAGGCACCTTACCTCTAGAAACTTTTACTTTATAACTGTTGTAAATTAACATCGAGTAGTGGGCAGCCTAAACGCAAAAAGCTATTGAAATACAATTTAATATTCACGTAAATTACACTAGTCGACAAAATTTGATTTTCTTTCCTGACAAAAATAGAATAAGCTGTCTTTAATTTTGCAGATGTTATTAAAGCTGTTTCACGTACAGTTTTTTTTGTTACTATCTTACCGGCACTGGAACTGAAAAAACATTTTAAACGCACTTTTTATTATTAAAATATCATACTAAGAGCTATTTTAATTGAAATGATATACATATTTGAAACAAAGTAGAAGTTCAAACTGTTAAACATTAATTAAATACGATGAAAAGAAGTCACTTTCTCTAATGTTGCAGTGATTTAGATGTCATAAGACCGACGAAAATGGTGAACATAGAATATTACTCCATAAAATTTAGCAAACATTAATTAGCAGTACTACAGGAATACATGTACATGTTACAAGATTATATAATCGGTTACAATGCAGTTACAGTTTCCAAGCAAGTCTTGAGTAATTTACATAAGTGCATAAAGTTAGTTTTTTCGTGCGGCCAGGTGAGAAGTTGCAGTGCGGTATGGCATGGCCACCGCAGTTCCCCCGTCTCAGCGTAAAGGTTAGTTGTACTGCAAAGTGCACACAACGTGCCGACCGGGTACGTCGATTTCTGTCCGATGCTGTTCTCTTAGGAGGTAAGTCTTTGGTATTGAGCTCGTTGCTTGGTTGTAAAGGAGTCCGTTGGTTCCTGTTAGGAGGTAGGCTAGCTTCACTCTGTCCACTGAGATGAAAACCTTTTTATTCTTCTTTAGTACCTTGAACACTTTGTCCGTTTTATCAAGAACTGGGAATGGCACATCGTAAGGTGGTTCTAGTGGAGGTTGTACGGCGTCATGCCGTATGGACGCGAGTGCATTTTTTGAGATCCTGTGGAATGAATTGCTCTCATTATGTCTCTCAGGTGGTTAACAAATCTAAATTACCTCATTGTATTTTTCCAAGGTCAGCTTAAAGAGAAAAATATCCGTAATTAAAGTTACACGGGATACATTGTGAATGGATTTACCTAATGTAATTAAATTAGTATTACTATCCCTAAGACACGCATGCTTCAAATCAATAAGCAAATCAAAATGGTTGAGAAAATCGGCACCAGTAATAGGTTTATTTACATCAGCAATTATAAAATACGAATAAAACTTTCTGCGAAGATTCAAAGTTAGAGTTAGTAACTTAATTCCGTAAGATTTAATTGTAGAGCCACTAGCTGAATATAACTTAAAGTTGCTATTACTCTGCTTTAAAAACTTGCATTTTGAGCGTGGTGTAGCACAAATGTCACTACCACGGTCGACTAGATAAGTTAAATTTGTAATTAGGTCTGACACAAAAAGGCGGCTTGTATTGCCGAATTTAAAATCGCATTGTGCCAGGTCATAAGATTTCACTATTAGTTTTCCGATTTTGTAAATGAACAAAGAAATTTGCCACATTTAGCAGCCAAACTGAATTTGAAATGATACCAGCACTGATAGTGAGTTTTTCTTTTGGGTGTTTGAGAGCGTTGGCGGGGAGGAGAAACTCGGTTTTGCGGGTCCCGTGATTTGCGCCTACGACCTCGAGATAAACTTTTTATCTGTTTTCCAAGTTCCGCAATTTGTATTTGTAATTCGCTTAATTCTCAAGATGAATTTTTGGGGACTTGAATTTCTTCAACAATCGCATTTCAGGTATCGTGCGTGGATTTTATCGGCCATTATAGCAAGCTTGTCGAGCTTATCCTTGGAAACTGAAAGAATAGCTTGGGATTGAGGAGTTAGGTGCTGCAACCAAAGTGTTTTTAGAAAATCTTCACTTAAAGTTTTACCCGCAAATTGCCTCATCTTGCGTAGTAAGTGAGAAGTCTTGTCTCCTAGAATTAATTCAGAGTAGTTTAATGCGTTGTTGCTCTGAATCTGAGAATTCATCAACGAGTAGAGATTTTAAATTTGATATTTATCCTCCTCAGGTGGTGTGAGCACAATATCACTAACGTAATTTAAAATACCCGTCGTTAAAGTGGAAATCACTGTATAATATTTAATAGAGTCCTGGTGTAATATCAGAAACTATATAAACTGTGCCTCTATATTTGCAAACCGTAACACGAGATGTTTATCACAGAAGGGGGTAATTTTGGGCTTACTCTAGCTATATCAGCCTCCGCCCCGTCGTTTAGTATAATAACAGCGACGTAAAAAAAAAAAAAAAAAAAAAAAAGACTGCTTATATCACAAAGTTGGAAACAAATAATATATTGCCTTTAGTGAAGATACTGCAATTTTTAGAATTTTCTTCCCCGTTGACACTTGATGTAGAAAATAATCATTCAGATTCCTTCAGCGAGAGATATTACTGCAGCGTAGAAAAAATGTCTTGGTCACCAGTGCATTGATTTAGATGTCGTATGTCGGATATTGTATTACCGACGAGAATAGTGAATAGAATATTACTCCATAAAATCGAACAAACTTTAATTAGCAGTAGGAAGTGTTACAGGAACATCAGTACACGTTACAAGTTTATATAATCAGTTAGTTACAATGCAGTTACAGTTTCCAAGCGAGTCTTGAATAATTTACATGAGTGCATAAAGTTTGTTTTTCCATGCCGTCAGGCTGACACGCCAGGTCGGGAGTGGCGGTGGTGTACGGCATAGCCACCGTAAAGTGGAATAAAATATTCTTTCCTTAGAAATCAGCAGTAGTCACCCATCATTGATGGTTCCCAATAACTTTGATATCGAGTTTCTAGGGTCGTAATGTCCTCATGGAATCTTTCCCCTTGTTCATCACAAACGATGCCAAGATTTTCTGGAAAAAAAATCTAAATGCAAACGTAAAAAGTGAATTTTGAATGACACTCGACAATCCATGGCTTGGTAGAACTTACGAAGCTCTTCTATCAGGATTTTATAATTTTTGTCCCTGCTTCCTAAAAATCCTTTTATCTCTTCCACAAATTATTTCCTAGCTGCTAATTCCTTTCGATTTAGTTTTCCTTCGAAAGCAAGGTCCAAATCACATTTCTGATTTGTTTATCTTAAAGTATCACAATAAAAATACCTTCTTTAAACTTAACTTCATTTAATCGTGTAAAAACACTTCATAAATATTTAAATCTCTCACCTCTTTGTCCATTGCCTTCACAAAATTTTTCGTAAGTCCCAATTTAATGTGAAATGGAGGAAGAAAACTTTTTTGATTCAATAAGGGGTGTATATTTAATGTCGCTAATTCCAGGCTGGAAAGATATTCTGTTTGGCCATTTTTTTTAATAGTGTTGCGTTACATAGCTATCGACAAACATAAAAAGCAACAAAATTTTGTAAACACACCTTAAAGACCCATTAATATGGCTATGATCTTTAAATCTACACAAATTTGGCAACTGAATTAGTTATACATAATTGCATTTAGAATGGTTACAATGTTTGCTTAAGTTTCTTTCATCGAAGCTAAATAAGAAACTGGTATGGATGGCTTATTGTTTCCGTTATTGAGCAATACATCTTTTAAACTATATTTGGGAGATTTTATAAAAAGGCGCTATTTTGATAGTTCATGCTCGATATCTAGTTCCTTCATTTACCCATCTATATCAAAACAAATACAAACAAAATGAACTTTCTGTTTTATAAAACTTTGAGTAAAGCAAATTTCTTTTTCGAAAATAGGAAATACTTGTTCTAGTTGCAAACAGATTTCACTCTTGCAGTCTAGATCTGAAAAGTTCCGTCTTGTCTCGATAGGCCCAGATCCCGCACCAAATCATTGAGTTCATTTTGACGAATAAAAACGGGATTTGCTCGAAGTCTCAGACGTAAAGTTAGGGTCAAAATTACCTTCAGCTATATCTGCTTCGGATGCATCTTCAGTGTCACTCACCTCTTGAATGTCAATATCTTTTCAGCATGTCGAAGTGCAGATGGCATGTTAAGATATTCAATTTCATGTGTTTGCTTTTTGAATATCCTTCTGTGTTCGTATGATAGAAGTATCAGTCATCAAGATCATTTGAAAGTTTCCACCATACGATAGGGACAGCTAATGGCATAGAGCTTCTGTAGCCTTTCATCCACTGAACATGTGCCACATTATTACAATTTACACAGCACACGTGGAGAGTTCAACTTTTATCTTGGTCACCAAGTTAGTTCCCGAAATACAGAAAATCAGCTTTTTTTAACTTCTTGTGACAAATGTTTGTTGTGTGATTTTAATATAAAACGTTCACAAATGTAACAAAATTTATCACGCGTAGTTTTGCAACATCCACGCTGTAAACTTGCCATTTTCGGTATGAACTAATATAAAAGCACACAACCACTCTTAACAAAGAATTTTACTATCCTGGGAAGCCGAAATGATTAAGGCAGGGTTACAGTGTTGTCAGCAGAAGTTGGTGCGGGCATTTGGTTCGAAATCATGAAAAATAGTGGTTGATTCCATTTTGTGTTATACAAAAATGAGGAGTGGTGGGACCTTTTTACTTGCAGTTATTTAAATAACAAAGTGTATTAATTATAAATATAATAATTTAGTCGCGTTGTTAGCGAGACAATGTAAACTAGTGCTATTTTCCTGAAAGTCTTATAAAAGATAGAGGCCGTCGCCAGGGAGGAAATCCGGAAAACTCTCAAATATTCTGTCCGACTGATGTGATGGCATACATAATGATGCTAGCAATCTCCTAGCTGTATCTTAATGTTGTAAGGTTTAGAATACTCACTCGTTAAGGGCCTCGGAATTTTGAAACACTGTCAGGTGAGAAGGTCACCCCTGAGATAGCACACTCCTCAACACAACAGCAGAAGAACTTTGGGTTTCGCAGATTAACGTGGACTTGTCCTCAACCCACGCAGCTCTAGAATACTGTGAGGGTGAATAAGGTCACCTTTCCAATCATAACGGGAAGTAGGGTGAGTTTAATTGGAGCTCCCGATGTGAAAGCGTACATATACAACGGGGCTGTTGATTCCTGGACTGTATCTTAAGATTAACGGATTTGGAATACTCGTCCATCAACAAATGCTTCTTAATTTTGAATACGGTACGTGACGATGTCACGCTTAAGCTAGTACCCTCTTCTCCACATCTACACCACACCAACAGAAGGTCTCAATGTGAATTCAGCAACTCTCGTTTTTCGACAATGGCTGGGATCGAACCCAGAACCATATGCTTTGAAGTTGGCGATTATATATGTATTATTATTAAAAAAATTTATTATAATTAAAAAAATTGTATCTCTTTATTATAATTAAAAAAAGTTTTATATAATTTACAAAATATATTAATCTAAGACAAGTTTTAAATTTTAATATCCATTCTGAAACAAGTACGAGTTTTGACTCAAGCGATCTTCTGCATTAGAAATTTAAGAAAACATTTAATCACATTTACAAAATAATACCAGAAATAATGGCGTAATAATAAAATTTCTGGTACTTTGTACTAAATACAGTCAGTCAAAGTGTAATTCGTACACTGTGATATTTCTTGTTTAATTTAAGATATAGAAAGTAATAAAAAAAAAAAATCAATATTTTCAGTTTGGTAGTCAGCAAAACACCTCTTCTATGTTTCACAAAAATAAATTTTAGGTTTAGACATTATCTTTAGGATGATTATTCGAACAAAACAGGTCAAAAAGAAATTCGTACACTGTACGAAATCTTTACATTAAAAATATAGATTCAAGATATCTTTTTTTCAGTACTTTGTTGGATGTCCTTTATTTCTAATTACATGTTCCAAGCGTTTTGGCATAGATCGAACGAGAGTTTTACAGTAATCTTTACTGATATTGTTCCATTCTTCCAATAATGCCTTTTTTAAGTCATTTTTGTTAGAGGTTTGAAGACTACTCACAACAATTTCTAACTGATGCCTTAAGTTTTCTATCACGTTTAAGTCTGGTGATTGTGGAGGAGTTTTAATTACTTTAGGACAAATGTACAGTAGCCACAAGCGAGTATTGAGAGCAGTATGCATTGTGTAATTATCCTGATCGAACTGAAAAGTGTTTGCTATCCCAAGCTGTGTGTGTTCTGCACTATGTTTTAAATTATCCTTTAACATATTCATGTAGGTATCCTGATTCATAGTAAATTCTATAAATACCAATCGGCCAACACCTGCTACAGACATACACCCCCATACCATCACGCTTCCTCCTCCATGCTTAACATTTTTTTTTTTTTTTTTTTTTTTTTTTTTCGTATTTGCAAGATTTAGTTCTTTATTGGAGTTTCGCCATACTTATACCTCTCTTTTCGAAGAAAACAAATCGAATTTAGATTTATTAGGGTAAATATCTTTATCCCAAAATGTAAATGTCTCTCTTTGTTATTCTTTGCAAAACATAATCTTTTTTTTTAATCGATTTTGTTTGCTAATATAGGGTTTGTTTCTTGCAATCCTACTGGGAAAATTGTTTTTTCTTAAAATGATTCGTATTGTCTAAGGGTGAACAATCTTATTTTAAAATGTTTTAGCTTCAATAGCTAATTTAGGAGTGCTAATTGTGGGATATTTTTTTACATGTCGAATAATCCAACATTCATCATGAGAATCAAAAATTTTTCGTTTGCTCACCTTGGATTTGTTTTGCAATCCTCGGCCATTTTTGTATTGATGAATAATACTTTTAAATGTTGAATTACTTTTGTTGACTAATTTGGCAATTTCAAGGAGTGATTTACCTAATTCGAAATGGTGAGCAATCAGCTCTCGTTCACTGAAGGATGTTTATCCACGTTGACGTCCTAAAGTGAAAATCCAAATAAAATAGTTACTTTCTGACTGAACAAGCCTTGTTTCAACACGACACGAAATTTTAAATGCTGATTTCATTTATCTTTTCATAATTCACTGTGAGACTACCATGCGTACGACTTTTATTTTGACTATCTTTTTCGAATATTTATCTAAATAAATAAAGCGTTGTTTACAAAATGATTAAATCAAAAAGAAACTTTTCTAAACTAAATATAAAGTGTTTTAGTTTTTACCTAAATAAAACATGAAAATTTTTGATGATAACGTTTCATATCTCAAATTGAACGAGAAACGATATAGTGTACGAGTTTAAATTTGACTCGCTGTATATTTCGTTATAAAATAAATAGTGTCACGAGCAGTAAATTATTATTAATTACTAAATCCAACAAACAGTCTCTCGATAGAAAAAGAATTTCTTAAGATATCCAGGAATTTCGAATTTCATGCTCGTTTGTCACATGATCTGTAACAAAATGCAATATGGAAAAAAAATTTCCCACAAAAATTTAATTCTAATAATAAAGCGGGTACTATCCTTAGTTTACGAAAGTAATTCAACTTTAAATGAACCCATTCGTTTTTGTATAAACTGAGAATTTCTAAAGATATTAGGAAATTTGGAAATTAATGTTCATGGGAATCAGAAGTCATTTGTGTAACTAGGACGACATATATATAAACACATTTTCCTCGTACAATTCATTTTTTGTAATAAAATAAACAGATACGTAAACTTTAAATTTGCATTCTGCCCGAAACATATCAAACCATTTTAATTTATACTTGGCAATAATGAAGATATACAGAGATTTTGGAAATGTAATCCACTCATCACACAAAAAAAGAATTGAAATTTGTATTTTTGGGGTTTTTCTTAAAAAATATATATATTGTGTTATAAAATAAGTAATGTCACTAGCAGTAAATTGTAAGCAATTACTAAATCCAACCAACCGTATATCCATAAAAAAAAAAAAAAAAGATTTTCTTGATGAAATTTGAATTTCATACTCTTGCGACACATGACCTGTCACAGGGTGCAATATTAAAAAAACATTTCCTGCTAAAATGTATTTTTTATGATAAAATATTTACTTTTTAGAATGTAATTCAACACTAAATTAGCCCATACGTTTTTATATGTATAGAGAATTTCTAAAGATATTTGGGAATTTGGAAATTTATGCTTACGGGAATCAGAAGTCAATTGTTTCATTAGCTTAAAATACAAAAACACACTTTTCTTCCAAAATTTATTATTTTTTTTAAAACAAATATTTGAAATACATTTAAAAGTTCATTTTATAAGATGTACACGAAACGGTATTAAGATCTAGAAAATATTATTTATGATATGTAAAATATTTAAAATTAATTGCTCCCATATGTCACATCTTAAACAAAGCTGAATGGCACCTTTACATGTAAAGTCCAAGGGACAATGACTCTTTTCCAAAAATATTTTTTTATACGAAAAGGCAATTTACAAAATTTTAAGGGAGTACTCAAATATGTTTTTCTGGGAAAATAAATTCCGATATTGCTCATATGAACTCTGTCAACGATCGTGAAACAATTCATTGGGTATTTCTAAAGACATTGGGGAATATTCAAGTCAATCTAAGTGGGAATCAGAAATCCGACGAAACATATTGGCAAACTTTAAGAACACTGATTTTTCTCTTAAAATATATTTTTTATAACAAAATGAATACTACAGTTGGTTTGAGACCGTAATTTAATACTAAAGGAAACCAAACATTTGTCTAATATCATAATGGGTAGAGTAGTATCTAAGATAGTGGGAAATTTTGATATCAACGTAAGCGGGAAAGAGAAGTCACTTCTGACACTTGGGCTCACTTTAAAAAAACAGGTTTTACTATTAAATATATTTTTATAATAAAATGAATACCAGAGTTAGTCTTAGAATGTGATTTATTACTTAAACACACACACACAAACCATTCGTTTGTATATACCGCTGGTAGTTCTGATATTATGCAATTTTTAAATAAATATAATAGGGAATCAGAAGCATCACGTACCATATGGGTCCACTGAACAAAAACACATTTTTTTCTCCTCAAATATAATTTTTAAAATAATATAAATAGAAGGTTAGTTTAGGAATCGTATGTGTTAGAACATAAAATAATTCGTTTGTGTATAATCTGGATATTTCTTAAGATATTGTGGACAATTTATATCAATGTAAGTGGGAATAAGAAATGAACACATACCTTGTTGGTGCACTTTACATGAACTCAATTTTTTCCTAAAATATATATTTATAGTACAAATTATACCAAAGTTAGTGGTAGAATGCAACTTTTTTACCACATGAAATAATTCATATAGACATGGGGCATTTCCTATGATATTAAGAACATTTGAAATCAATTTAAGCGGGAAAGAGAAGTTTCTTTTGCTTCTTGGTCGCAATATATAAAAACGCATTTTTCCCCTAAAATTAATTTTTTTATCATGAAATAAATAACACGGTTGGTCATGGAATCTGATGTATTACTACAATAAACCAACTGTTCCATTATATATTGGTAGTTCTTAAGATATTGATGAATTTTACAATCTATTTAAGCCGGAATCAGAAGTCACACATAATACATATTTGCACTTTAAAAAAACGGATTTTTATCCTAAAATATTATTTTTATAATAATTTGTATACAACAGTTCAGCTTATATAATAATTGAATACTAGATGCCTCCATGCGCTTGTCTATACATTGGGTAGTTCCTGAGATTTTGGGAAATGCAGATATCAATGTAAGCAAGAAAGAGAAGTCCCTTGGGCTCACTTAAAAAAAAAACAGATTTTACTACTAGAAGTTATTTTTATAATAAAATGTATAGCAAAAAGTTATTCATAGAGTTTGATTCATTACTTATCCAAACCATTTGTTTGTGTACACCGCTGTTAGTTCTTCTGATATTATGCAATTTTTAAATAAATTTTATAGGGAATCACAAGACGCACGTACCATACAGTTCCAATGTCCAAAAACTCATTTTTCTCATAATGTCTAATTTTTATAATAATATAAATAAAATGCAAATCTTGGAATGATATTTGCTTATACATGAAATACGTGATTTGTGTATAATTTCGATACTTCTTAAGATATTGGGGAAATTTATGTCAATCTAAGCGGGAATAAGAAATCACACACACCTTGTTGATGCAGTATACATGAACTCAATTTTCTCCTAATATGTATTTTTCATAGAGAACGTTACAGAAAATTTAGTAGTAGAATGTGACTTTTTACCACATGAAATCATTCATTTGTATATACATCGGGCATTTTCCATGATATTAAGAACTTTTTAAATCTATTTAAGCAGGAAAGTGAAGTCTCTTTTGCTACTTGTTCGCAGTATATAAAAACGAATTTTTCCCTAAAATTCATTTTTTATCATGAAATAATAGCATGGATGGTCTGGGAATGTGATGTATTGCTACAATAAACTGTTTGTTCCTGTATACATTGGATGTTCTAAAGATATTGAGGCATTTTATAGTCAATATAAACTAAAATCAGAAGTTACAAATAACATATGGTTGCCCTTTAAAAAAACGGATTTTTATCCTAAAATATATTTTTATACAAAATAATTTGTATACAACAGTTCGGATTGGATAATAACAGAATGCTAAATGCATCCATACGCTTGCCTATACATTAAGTAGTTCCTGAGATTTTGGGAAATGCAAATATCAATCTAAGCAGGAAAGAGAAGTTACTTGTGTCACTTGGGCTCACTTTAAAAAAAAAAACAGATTTTACTACTAAAAGTTATTTTTATAATAAAATGAATACCAGAGTTATTCATAGAGTTTGATTCATTACTTATCCAAACCATTTGTTTGTGTATACCGCTGTTAGTTCTTCTGATATTATGCAATTTTTAAATAAATGTTATAGGGAGTCACAAGCCGCACGTACCATACAGGTCCACTGTCCAAAAACTCAGTTTTCTCCTAATGTGTAATATTTATAATAATGTAAATAAAATGCAAGTCTTGGAATAATATGTGCTTATACATGAAATACGTGATTTGTATATAATCTGGATATTTCTAAAGATATTGGGGACAATTTATGTCAATGTAAGCGGGAATAAGAAATCACACACACCTTGTTGGTGCACTATACATGAATTCAAATTTCTCCTAAAATAAATTTTATATAATAAAAGGTATACCAAAATTTGTGTGAGAATGCGACTTTTTACCCAATGAAATCATTCATTTGTATATACGTCGGGCATTTCCTATGATATTAAGAAATTTTTAAATGAATTCAATGGGAAAAGAGAAGTCTTTTTTGTCTCTTGGGCGCATTATACAAAAAAATATTTTTCCCCTAAAATTAATTTTTTTTACCATGAAATAAATAGCAAGGTTCATCTTGAAATGTGATGTATTACTACAATAAATCATCTGTTCGTTTGTACATGGGTAGTTCGTAAGATACTGATGAATTTTACAGTCAAATTAAGCCGCAATCAGAAGTGACACGTAACATATGGTTGCGCTTTAAAAAAAAGAAAAACGGATTTTTTTCCTAAAATATATTTTCATAATAAAATGAATACCACAGTTGGTATTAGAGTGCAATTTATTACGTAACCAAACAATTCGTTTGTGTATACCTCTGGTAGTTCTTATCATATAATGCAATTTTTAAATAAATGTAAGCGGGAATCAGAAGCATCACGTACCATATGGATCCACTGTACAAAAACACATTTTTCTCCTAAATTATAACTTACATAAGAAAATAAAAAGAAAGTTAGTCTCGGAATTTTATGTGTTAAAACATAAAACAATTTGTTTGTCTGTAAACTTGTTAGTTCTTAAGGTATTGGGGGTATTTGATATCAATATAAGCGGTAATAACTAATCACACGTACCTTATGGGTGCAATGGACATGAACTCTATTTTCTCCTAAAACATTTATTTTTTATAAAGAAATGTGTACCAGAGTTTCTCTAAGAATAGGAATTCCTTCTCTACGCAACCATTCGTCTGTGAATACCCTGGGTAATTCTTAAGATATTAAGCAATTTTGAAATCAATGTAAGCGGGATTAAGAAGTCACACGTAACGTATGGGTGCTCTTTAGTAATACTGATTTTTTTTTAGAGAAAAACTCAATTTTTATATAAAATATATTTTTAATAATAAAATCAGTAACACAGTTATTCTTCAAGTGCGATTTATTACAAAACTAATTCATTTTCATGTGATTCGATTGAGAATTTATCAACATATTGAGGTATTTTGAAATCAATGTATATCGGAATCTGAAGTCACTTGTGTCATTTTGGCTTATCTATGTAACTAGAGAGTCCAAGGGAAACATAAAAATTTTAGAGCAAAAATTTATATGTTATAGCATCATCCTAATTACAAAATTATTTGTTTATACGTAAATACGTTTTTTAGTGTAATAAAGTTATTTTTTTCCTGATACTTATTAGAATTCACTTGCGAATATTGGGGGCATTACACATAAATTCCTTTATCTCGAAAAAAATATTTTTTTAATGAAATGAATACTACTATTAGTTTTAGAATGTTACACTTAATACTAAATGAAAGACTTCGTTTGTGTATACATTCGGTAGATCTTCCGATATTACGCAATTTTGAAATAAATGAAAGTGGGAATCACAAGCCACACGTACCATATAGGTCCACTGCACAAAAATTCATTTTTCTCCTAATGTGTAATTTTTATAATAATATAAATTAAATGCAAGTCTTGGAATGATATGTGCTTATACATGAAATACGTGATTTGTGTATAATTATGGATATTTTTTCAGATATTGGGGACAATTTATGTCAATGTAAGCGGGAATAAGAAATCACACACACCTTGTTGGTGCAGTATACATGAACTCAATTTTCTCCTAATATGTATTTTTCATAGGGAACGTTATAGAAAATTTAGTAGTAGAATGTGACTTTTTACCACATGAAATCATTCATTTGTGTATACATTGGGCATTTCCTATGATATTACGAACTTTTGAAATCTATTTAAGGAGGAAAGTGAAGTCTCTTTTGATACTTGGTCGCAGTATATAAAAATGAGTTTTTCCCTAAAATTCATTTTGTTATCATGAAATAATAGCATGGATGGTCTGGGATTCTGATGTATTGCTACAATAAACAGCTTTCCTGTACACAATGGATGTTCTAAAGGTATTGATGCATTTTATAGTCAATAAAATTCGAAATAAGAAGTTACAAATAACATATGGTTGCGCTTTAAAAAAACGGATTTTTATCCTAAAATACATTTTTAATAATTTGTATACAACAGTTCGGTTTATATAATAATTGAATACTAAATTCCTCCATACTTTGTCTATGCAATGGGTAGTTCCTGAGATTCTGAGAAATGCAGATATCAATGTAAGCAGGAAAGAGAAGTCACTCGTGTTACTTGGGCTCACTTTAAAAAAAAAAACAGATTTTACTAATGAAAGATATTTTTTAATAAAATGAATACCAGAGTTATTCATAGAGTTTGATTTATTACTAAACCAAACGATTTGTTTGTGTTAGTTCGCTGTTAGTTCTGATATTATGAAATTTTTAATTTAATGTTATAGGGAATCACAAGCCGCACGTACCATACAGGTCCACTGTCCAAAAACTCATTTTTCTCCTAATGTATAATTTTTATAAAAATATAAATAAAATGCAAATCTTGGAATGATATATGCTTATACATGAAATACGTGATTTGTGTATAATTTCGATACTTCCTAAGATATTGGGGACAATTTATGTCAATGTAAGCGGGAATAAGAAATCACACACACCTTGTTGGTGCAGTATACATGAACTCAATTTTCTCCTAATATGTAATTTTTATAGGGAATGTTATAAAAAAGTTAGTAGTAGAATGTGAATTTTTACCACATGAGAGAAATCATTCATTTGTGTATACATTGAGTATTTCCTATGATATTAAGAACTTTTGAAATCTATTTAAGGAGGAAAGTGAAGTCTCTTTTGCTAATTGGTCGAAGTATATAAAAACGAATTTTTCCCTAAAATTCATTTTTATCATGAAATATTGCATGGATGGTCTGGGAATCTGATGTATTACTATAATTAACAGTTTGTTCCTGTATACATTGGATGTTATAAGGATATTGATGCATTTTATAGTCAATATAATCCGAAATCAGAAGTTTCAAATAACATATGGTTGCTCTTTAAAAAAACGAATTTTTATCCAAAAATTTATTTTTTATAATAATTTGTATAAACATTTCGGCTTTTATATTAATTGAATACTAAATGCATCCATACGCTTGTCTATACAATAATAGTAGTTGATATCTGCATTTCTTAAAATCTTAGGGTAGTTCCTAAGATTTTAAGAAATGCAGATATCAATGTAAGCAGGAACGAGAAGTCACCTTTGTCACTTTGGCTCACTTTAAAAAAAAAACAAACAGATTTTACTAGTAAAAGATATTTTTGTAATAAAATGAATACCAGAATTATTCATAGAGTTTGATTTATTCTTAACCAAACAATTTGTTTGTGTATACCGCTGGTAATTCTTCTGATATTATGCAATTTTTAAATAAATATAATAGGGAATCAGAAGCATCACGTACCATATGGGTCCACTGTCCAAAAACTCATTTTTCTCCTAATGTGTAATTTTTATAATAATATAAATAAAATGCAAGTCTTGGAATGATATATGCTTATACATGAAATGTGTGATTTGTGTATAATCTGGATATTTCTTAAGATATTGGGGACAATTTATGTCATTGTAAGCGGGAATAAGAAATCACACACACCTTGTTGGTGCACTATACATGAACTCAATTTTCTCCTAAATCATATTTTTTATAATGAAAGGTATACCAAAATTTCTGTGAGAATGCGACTTTTTACCACAAGAAAATTTCATTTGTATATACAATGGGCATTTCCTATGACATTAAGAACTTTTGAAATCAATTCAAGGGAGAAAGAGAAGTCATTTGTGACTTGGGCGCAATAGAGAAATACTCAATTTTCAAACCACCTTGAGCTGAATGTATTAAACTTTTCTGTTCTAATTCTTGTACAATTTATTCACATAATTCATATTGGTTGTATCATGTTACTTTTTAGGATCTGAATCGTATGACATTCTTTTATGCATAGCATTATAATAATTATATTCATAATTAATAAGGAAAGCATCTGATAAATTTATAACGTCTTGTTTAAAATGTTCATGAATTCTATCAACATATGATTTTGTAGCAGAATTAGTTAATTATTAATGTTCATTTACATTTCTTAAATTCTTTTTTCTATAATGTAATTTCCATCTTTTGTGTATTTAAATCTTACCCTTCCAAGAGCTGGAGGTCCTTCTTTTATTTCATCATCAAACAAAGGATAATAAGCTGTCATTTATTAATGTAATAAAATCATTATAGTTTCAATGTTTTAATCACATTTATTTCTTCAGATTTATTATTCATAGAGCATTTGTTTCGTTCCTTCAAAATGAAGTAGAAAAAGTTATTTTTGATGGAATTATGTTTTAACCTCCAATTAAATTCTATCATTAAGTTATTCAGGTTTGTATAATTTTTATGGTTTTCTGGATTAAAACAAATTATAGGATAACTACTAAAATTTGAATAATCTATTATGCAAACTATTTCTGCATTTATAATGTTCATTCCTGCTTCTAAAAGAGCTGTATATATTCAATTCTAATGTTTTTTTATTAAAATCCATGAAACATCTTACTGTTGGAACTTTTATGTTATTAATCATTAAACATTATTCTGTTAAATCCAGGTTATCAAACATCACGTTGATTTGGTTCATATTTTCATTTCTTTCATCATATTGAAGAATGACATATAAACTTAAAACTTTATTAGATGTTGCAGGAATATTATAAGATCCACTAGCATTTTTGTTAAATAAATTTGATTTGATAATATTGTAATGATACCAATTTATTTCTATTGGAGTATCAGATAATTTTAGTTAAATTTTACAGCAGCAGAATTTTTAAATCTAGCATATGGTAATCAGACAGGTAGATCTTCAACAGCTGCTTTGAAATTATGATTTTGAATACCTGTATATAACATATTTTTACTCTCATTTCTTTGAATTTCTATTTTAAATTAAAATCCTATAAGTACTTTCTTATATTCTCTGAAAAAATCAAATATATATTTTAACGGTATCCATATTTTTACAGTTTGACAACATTCACTGAATTTCCATCTTTTTGTTAATCCTTCCTTACATTTTTCATTCATTTTAAAATTATTATAAAAATCAAGTTATTTTAGTTGCATCAACCCTCCGAATGATGTATGGATAGTTGGATTGAATGAATGGATGCATAAATGAGTTGGAAAGATGGATGAATAGATAAATGGATAATGAATATGAAAGAATATTTAATATTTTTAAGCAACAAATTTGCAAATAGGATGGATAAATGGAAGGATGGCGTTTTGGATGGAATGATAGATGAATGAATAGATTAATGGATAGATTAATTGATGGATGGAAGGGTGGATTGATGGATTGATGGTTACATGGAGGATTGAATGGATGGATGTAGAGTGAGGTCGATAAAATGATTGATGGATGGATGGAAGGCTCAATGGATAGATGGATTTATTTGAAGGATGGATGTATTAAATGGGTGGATTGGAATGATTTACTAAAGACTTCATGTGTGGATGAATGGATGGATTGATAGTTGGATAGATGAATGGATACATGGATAGTTGGACGAATGGATCTATTTACTGGATGGATGGATGGAGATTGATGAATGAATGGATGGATATGTAAAATTGCTTAATATTTTCAACAAAATATTTGCAAATTAGATTGCTAAATGGATTGCATGGATTGGAAGCATGAATGGATTTACAGATGGTGAGATGCATAGATCAATGTATGGATAGAGGGAAAAATGGAAGGATTAACGTATGAATGGATGGATAGATGGATGGGTGGATGAATGATGGTTAGATGATTGGAAGGTTGAATGGATGGATGGATTAATGGATGGAATTATTCATTGGATGTACACATGGATAGAATGATGTATGGATGAATTGATGTGCAGTTGGATGTATAGATAGGTAAGAATGTTTAAACCTTTCAACAGATATTCTGTAAAAGTTTATAAAATTGGATGGATGGATGAATCACAATTGGGCGGATATGAGGAAAAATTGGATAGATTGATGGATGTTTGGATGCATGGATGGATGGATTAAATGCATGAATGGATGGCAGGATTCAGTTGATTGATAAAATTAGTGATGTATGAATGGGTAAATGCAATAATGGATTGGAAAGATGAATGGATAGATAAATGGATGGATATGTAAGAATTTTTAAGATTTTCAACAACAAATTTGCAAAAGAATGGATAAATGGATAATGGATGGTTAGATAAATAGATGGATTGATGGATGTATTGATAAGTGGATGGATAGATAGATTTAACGGATGCATGGAGGAATGAATGGGTGGATGGAGGGTTGGATCGATAGAAGGATGAATGGTTGGATAGATGGATGGCTGACTGGATAAATGGATGTATAGATGGCTGTATCGATAGATATATTAGAATAATTAATATTTTAAACAAAACATTTGCAAATTTGAGGGATAAATGAATTGAATGGATTGAAAGGATGAATGGATATATAGATAAAGAGATGGATAGATGAACTGATGGATGGATGGATAAATGGAAGGATTAATGTATTGCTGGATGTATAATGGTTTGATGGATGGAAAGAAGAATAGATGCATGGATTGATATATTGCATGTATGTATGCAAAGAAAAATGTATGGAAGGATGGAGGGATGGATATGTCAGAATCTTTAAAAATTTCCAATAAAAATTTATAAAAAATCAGCAAATTAGATGGATGTATTTCAGGAATGGATGGTTGGATTTAATGTATTCATTGATAGATGGATGGAAGGATAAATAGATGGATTATAAGAATTGATGAATGAGTTATTTAATATATAAATAGATGGATGGATGAATAGATGGATGAATTGATGCATGGATTGAATGGATGGATGATTTAATGAGCTGAAAGGATTGATGGATAGATAAATGGATGGATGGATATGAAAGAATGGTTAATATTTTTAACAACAAATTTGCAAATTGGATGAATTGATGAATAGATTGATTGAGGGATGTCTGGATAGATGAATGGATAGATCGATTGACGGGTGCATGGAGGAACGAATTAATGAATGAAGGTTTAGATCAAAAGAAGGATGAATTTTTGGATGGATGGATGTTTCGATGGATAGATTGGATGAATGGATGGGTGTTTCGATGGATGAATGGATGGGTGTTTCGATGGATGAATGGATGGGTGTTTCGATGGATGAATGGATGGGTGTTTCGATGGATAGATTGGATGAATGGATGGGTGTTTCGATGGATAGATTGGATGAATGGATGGGTGTTTCGATGGATAGATTGGATGAATGGATGGGTGTTTCGATGGATAGATTGGATGAATGGATGGGTGTTTCGATGGATAGATTGGATGAATGGATGGGTGTTTCGATGGATAGATTGGATGAATGAATGGATTGATAAATGGGTGAAGGGATAGATAGATGTATTGGATGAATGGTTAGATGTATAGATGAATTGATGGATGGATTGAATGGATGAAGGGATGTTTGGATTCAGCGAATGGATTGAATTAGTTGATGGATGAATAGGTTTATGCAATGATGGGTTGGAAGGATGGATGTATAGATAAATGGATTCATATGTAAGAGTTTTTAATATTTTTAATGGCAAGTTTGCAAATTGAATGGATAAATAGATGAATGTTTAGACGAATGGTTGTTTGGAGGGATGGTTGAATGGATGCTTGGAGGCATGAATGAATGTGTGAAGGGTTACATCGATAGAAGGTTGTATGGATGGATGGATTTATTTGATAGATGGATGCATATATGGATGAATGGATGGACAGATGGATGATATTTAAGAATGTTTAATATTTTCAACAAATAACTTGCAGAAAATTTTTAAATTGGTTGGATAGACGGTTAGATGGATATATCAGAATGTTTAATATTTTTGAAAAAATTTGTAAAAATTAACAAATTATTGGATGGATTAAATGGATGGATTGGACTTATAGATGAATGGATAACTGAATGGATGGATAGATGGTTGGATGAATGGATGAAGTGATTGATGGTTGAATGGATGGGTGGATGGATTGGAAGGATGGATGTTTGGATATGTTTAATATTTTAGAAAAATTATTTGAAAGAATTTTGAAATTGCATGCATGGAGAGATTGATGGATGGATAGATGGATGAAAGAATGAATGGATTAATGAAGGAATAGATTGAAGGACGGATGGATGGATGAAAGGATTGATGTATGAATTGGAGGGATAGTTGAATTGATGAATGGATGGATAAAACAATGTATATGAAAGAATGTTTAATATATTCCACAAATATTTTGCAAAAAATTTTAATTCCGATAGATGGATGGATATGCCAGAATGTTTAATATTTTAAACATAAAATTTGTAAAAAATCAGCAAATTCGATCAATGGATGGATGAATTTACTGGAATGATGAATGGATGGATTGGTGAATGGATTGATTGAGGGATTAAATGGATCATTGAAGGATGGATAGATCAATGGATGGAGGAATATGTAAGAATGTTAACATTTTCAACAAAAAATTTGCATCTTTTATTTAAGGATGGAAGGGGAGTATGGATGAATTGATGGAAAATGGATGGAAGGCTGGCGGGCTAAATGGATGGATATGTTAGAATGTTTAACATTTTTAACATAAAATTTGCAAATTATATGAATAAATCGAGCTGTCAATAAATAAATAATTTTCAATATTGAAGATACCTCATCAGTTACAATCACTCAAACTCAAGCATTGGTCTATAGAAGATTTTAATGAATAATATCGATGTTCCAATTCATGAGAAAAATATTTATGTATGCAATACAACACTGAAATCAAGTTCCTTCGAAAAAATGTTTTTCAGCTATGATGGTCAACCCAAATTTAACCTACTGTTTTCTTGAGTACATGAATGAAATTCGTTAAAGCCAAAGAAGTTAATGCTATGAAATTTACAAATACCATCAAAACAAAAATGGTAAGTTGATTGCTAAGTCTTTTTCAAAGGAAAATGCAAAAAACTATGATCTTTTGTAAGATCTGTTGATAATTAAAGCTCTCTGCAATCGTTGATAATTAATTCTTATTATTTTGTCTGATTTTATTTTTTATTTTCAATTAAGAGTTTTATATACAGTCTTTTGTGTAGAGAATAGGGATCGCATAAGAGAATATGCATAAAAAAATCCAACAAAACTTACTTCATGAGTGCAGCTATAAAAAACAGTTTTCGCAAAACAATCAAAAGTTGTTTTTATACCGTAAATAGAGATCGTATTAAAAGTCTCACGAAGAAATTAACTCAAAACTACGGAATAATTAGGAACTGCTGTTTTAAACAAGCAAAACACGAAGTTAGTACATTCAGGAAAGCGATACCCAGCTGGTTAGGCAATGCAGAAAACCAAAGTTTAAGAAAATTATGCAAATATTTTAAATTAATGTTAAATAAATATATGGATAAGAAAAATTGTAAGACAAGTGCTAATCTATGAACTTGGAAGCCTATGATATATAAATCTAGTTTGTAATGGGGTAACAATACATTTGTAAGGTAAATGGCTTACGCGCATTATTTATGTAATATGATGAAATATATATGAAAAAAAATGACGCCCAATCATATCCCAAACGATTGGTGAGAGATCTGGCGAGCACGGTTGCCAGAGAAGCAGCTGTACACCTTGCAGGTTTTGGCTGATGCAAGCAATTACTATCGGGCGTTATCCTGCTAATTAAGAGCATGGGCACCCCTGACGGTAGGGGTGTGTTACCGGCCGCAGCACATCATCCAAATAATGTTGGGATGTCATGGGGCAGTGAATACGAACTAGAGGTGACGAGAAATCGTACGCAATGAGGTTTTAAGCTATGACGCCGTTCACTGAAGAAACAGAAGCGTGACTCATCTGAGAAGACGATCCGAGCTACGTATTTCTCTTCATGGAGAGCGATGGAGAGCTACGTATTTCTCTTCATTTGCATAATTCGGTACGATGTATCTACTCTGAAGTTAGCATAATTTTCGGGCCATTCCTTCTTGGTGTTGCATTTTCAATATCGAGCAATGTATAATGACTTTTTAAAAAAGTTTTTTATAATTGCTTGAATAAATTTATAAAATTACTAATTTTTACAGAAAACTAGAAGTTTTGTAATATAAATTTTCAACCCATTAAAAACACAAATCACAGATTGTTTTTATTCTTTATAAATGTAATTACGAAGGATTTTTGCATTTCCTGACTTAAATTGTGTGTTGCACCTATTTCTGAAAAGACAAGAAAAAGGAAACTGTATTCTTTTTTTTAAAGTCTCCGTTCATTTTTGTACAATGTTGCCCAGAATTATAGAATGTGTTATTTGACAAGAAAACAAATTTTACTAAATATATTTCTCCAGCACACATGTAATTGGATAATTTATTCTAGAATGTTTTTCGAGAGTATGTTCTTATTAAAGTTTCTTACATTCTTGAAACAAAAGGAAAAATTAATGAAATTGAATCAAATCAAAATGAGCACGGAATTGCAAAGACAAGGAGTACCATTTATTTTTTTTTTAAACATTTTAACTGGTATAGTTGGGTTTCAAATATAATTTCACTTTCCCTACACATTCTCAGTAAACTCTGAATAATAGAAAATATGATTTCAATAAATTTTGTGATTCAAAATCTATGCATCGTGTAGCAAGCATTTTGACCTTGTAATTTATTTGAAATTTATAATTTTGATCTTAAAAATTAATTTTGAATTGCAATTTAATATTGATATGGTAACCGTATTTTTAAAAAAATGCTAGAGTAATTTTGCTTTAACAATGCTACCCTGTTATTTCAAATTTTTACGAAAAATTTAAAATTTTTTTTCATTAATTAAATTTTTGAATTAGTTAAAGTATTTTATTTACACTTATTAAATGTAGTGTGAAGCACATTTAATAAGTACAAATAATATAGCATTTACTGTGGATTACAGGAGAAAATATATTTCGCATGATTTGATTTAGTAAGATTCAGTAATGAGCTTATAAAAAAAAGTTTGTTTACATTTCTTCAAATGTTTTCGTATTGAAACACATAATGTTTACAAGTTATTAAAATAAAAAGAAACCTTATGCGATCATATTTTATAATATTATAGATTGTGTAGTTATAAAAGAAATTATTATTAAATTATTTATAATTTCCAAATCATAACATTTTTGTACATTCTAAAATCCTATATTAGCGTGTATTTAATGTCTACAATAAAATAATAAATCAAAATCACTGCACTATAATATATATAGTACACACAATATATACTCATAAGTTGAAAATTATAAAAAGAAGATAATTAAATAAATAATTTGTAAGTTTCCTATACGCAAGACCATATTATGTCTTCAGAAATTCAAAGAGCAATATTGATCTTTCAAAATTTTAACATTGAAAGTCTACGATATTGAACATACTATTTACTACAGTAAATAAATTGTCAAAATTCCACACACACAATTCCACACGCATTAGAATTTCTCGATTCTAATGCATAATTATTTTAATTATGATATATTCCTCTCAACGCATTAGAATTTCTTGATTTCTTCTGTTTACTCATAGAACAAAATGTTCCGTCTCATTGCTTCACATTTTCAATCTATGCATTTCTCAAATTACATACTACTTGATAAAAGGAAAGCAACCCAAGTTTGCATTTGCCAAACTATGCACATGTTCTTCTTCAACGAACATGTAAACAAATATAACTGGAATAAAGCCGGCTACTATCTATAACAATTTGGGCTTCATCATACCTAAATCCATGGAGCTGCAGCTCTTTTTTTAATATTGAACAAAATTGCAACATTTTTTAAATGATACAGAAACTTCCTTTCATATTACGAGAAATTTTACATAATGCTATTATCCTCAAAAACTTTTACAATAAAGTTCTAATTTAAAGCAAAAGAAAAATTCATCATTTAAATTATAGTCATCAGATATGATGCGCGTACTGAGTGTATTAAAATGATCTGAGGTAGAAAATACTTTTTATTTTAAATAAATAAATTTCTCATATAATTCAAAATTCAGGGATTTTTTAATATGTTATATCAGCTATGGTTAATATTTCTGATATATATCATGTTTTTAAAGATTTTTAGAGGCATTCATATTTTATAATATTGAAGTAAATTGTGAAAGAAACTCATAAAAATTATCATCTGATTGAGGAGGCGGCAGTTTCCGGTTTGTCACTTCCGTAAGGTGTATGTTTTCTTCGGTGTGCTTTCTGTAATCATGATTGGTACAGTTGGGTGTATCTGAATATTGTGTTTGTTTTTAGGGAATTCCTTCTTTTATAGCAAATTTACATTAATTTTATGATTTTATATTCGTTTCCATTGCACTAATGCTTAATTTACAAGACGGTACCGAAGACTCAGTTCTGACAGTCGATTCCGCTAAGGTAATCAGAATAAACTTAAAATTAATTACGTTTTTAATTTGAGTGACATTAAATAAATTCAAATAAAAGTAAAATATAATTTTACTCTTTGTTGTATATCGTATTTTTATGTTCTTCTTTGTTAAAATAATATACTTTTTAATTCATCTTTATTTTGTTCACAACGATAATAGTCTAACAAATGATTTAAGATTAAATATGTTTATTTTTACCGTTCTTGAAATGCCGAATTACTTAAGTATTTTGCAAAATGTGTCTATACAATTTTTAACTTTTTTAAGTATGTAATGTAAGTTATTTGTCTTCAGTAATAAGTAATTTAATCTCACGTAAAATGTAATTTTAATTTTCCCAAATGAGATTACTATTGTTAACTTTTATTAACAAGCTTGTAAAATCACGTATCCTACTATGCATATTAATTTTACTGTTTTAATAAATAAATATTAAGGTTTGAAGCCTAATTTTTAAGGCGAATTTAAGTAACTTCCTTAATACGGTAGAATGTTATCTTTACAATAACATTTTAGGAAAAGAGAATTAAATATTTTTATATTCATTTTTTTATTTCAATGCAATTTAAAAAAACTGTAATTTTAAAGAAAAGTCACTCTGATTTTCAATCAGAACATTATTACTGAAATTTCTATTCTAAAAATCAATGTATTTACTTATTAACTTTATTGTATCTGTAATGATAATAAATGTAACATATGTAAATTTACATACACATGGTCATAAAATTTAACATGATTACATATTTCGTCTGTTACAAATCTTGAGTAAATTAATAATGGTAATATATTTATTATATTTTAAAGAAATTCCTTTCTTTTTCTATTCCTTACATCTACTTGAAGAATACATTTTTAAATTACATTTTGTAACTATAAAATACCTTAATCCCATTGTGATTCCATGTTAATTATTACAGTTATTGTAAGGCTAGTGCTATTCTTGCATATGAAAATTTTTTGGAAATTATATAAATTTACCTTAGAATTATACACATTGTAAAAATACAGTATATTTAATTTCGGTTCATAGTAACACTATAATGTAAATAGATACTAGCAAAAATGAAGTATTATAATCTGTAAAAATCACCATTTAAAAACAGTTTATTTAGAAACTGAAGATTGTCTTATTAACCAATATGTATGCTATTTCTTTGTTCATTGAAAAATTTTAGTTTTAAACTCAACTAAAATTTGTGATTCTTTTACACTTAAAACAAGCCATAATTTTAACAGCTGATTTAGTAGAGCATTTTTTAAAAAAAACAATTTCTTCTTTTTCAGAATCGTTCTGATACTGTTGATCTTTCAGACCAGTCACTTGTAGTGGACATTTCTGATGCATTAAGTGAAAGAGACAAAGTAAAATTTACCGTCCACACTAAGGTAATAAAAATAATAGCTATGTATCTCAATAATGAAAAATGTTGTTATATTTAAATTTTATATACATAATTTTTGTAAATTTTTTAAAAATTTATCATTTTTAATATAATTTTGTATGTTTATGAAATCATAGTTTTTATTGCAATTTTTAATACATTTATGTTTTTATATATATTTGTTATACTCTTGATATGCATTAAGTTATATAGATACAAGTTAAAAGTTGAAATATTATGAATGTTTTTATCATTTGAATTCTATACTTTTTTAGCCCACATTTAAGATCAATAATTTTTTCTATTAGTATGATGTCTATAAATTCAATTTATAGGCTCCATGTACATAAACAAAGAACAAACTATGTAGTCATGCCAAAAATCAAAAATACTTTACAAACTATTTTTCTAGTTGTGTCCGAAATGTGTATTGTTTAAATTTTAATAATGTTTGAAATGGTATCTTTGTATTAAAAATTTATTCAAAGCTCCTTATTAAAATTGAAAATAAAAATACATAGACATTTTTGGTAAATTTTAAAGTGTGCATTGTTTTTACAATAAACAGTTTGTACATGAAGTACTTATTATCAAAATTCAATATTTAAGTTATTTTCTGAAATATTATATTTTTAAGATTTTGAAATTTGATCCTTTTTAACTTAGAACAAATATTGAAGATTGAAAAGTAAATGGGAATTGTTAATTCACTAAAATTTCATTTATTGAAAATATTAATTTAATGTTAATGTTTTCAATGTAAGATTAAAAAGTTCTACTATTAAACATCAGTTACAATGGAAAATAAAATGTAAATAAGTTTTTAAGCAAAATTGTAAAATGTATTTTCTGATAAATACATTTTACTTTAATCATCAATATTTTTTTCTTTAGGAAAATATTAGCATAAAATTTATTTTTGAAATTTCGTTATTTTCATTCACTTGGGTTCAATGATTTCCAAATTTGTAAGTAAAATGCTAATACTTAATATTGGTAAAAAATCATAAAAAGGAAATATTTATTTCAATTATTTCATCACAGCTATTCTTTATAAAAACCATTTTAATTACTTCAAATGATAAGTTTTTAGCTAAATTTTTTAAGTAAAACTTCTTTAAACATGTGTCTGCATTTAATCTATTAATTTGAGTGAGTTATCAATATTTTTCAGTTTGAAAGTTTGTGCTCATAATTTCTTGAATTATTTCAAAGAACTATCTTTACTGTTAATTTGTTTTAAGTTAAACATTGGTTGAGAAAATTTAATTATTTAACTATTAAACTCATTTTTAATTTAATAAATAATTAAATGATGTTACATATAACTTTTTTGCATTAAGTGTTTTATGTGTGTATTTTTATTTGCCAATACTATTTTTCAGTTGAAAGTTTAATCTTATTTTCTTCAGGCATTATTTTAAAAAGCTATTTTTTTTAACTATTTTTAATTAAACACATAATCAAAAAACTTGATTATTTAATAACTATATTAACCACTGTATATTATACTATTACCTCTATTGTTGCCATATATAATTTTTGTGTATTAAGATTTTTATATTAAAAAAATTGTAGGAATATGTAATTGACTAATTAAAGAACTTTTTAATAGTCCATTTTTTAATATTTTTTTTCTTTAATTTTTTTACTATCACTTTGTTTTTCACAATATAGGAAGATTAGAAGTCTTGTTTCTGATCATTTGATTATTATTTGATTAATCTTATCAAAATCAAACTATCTAAACAGTTTTTTATTGTTTAAACTTTTTATTTCTTGCTATTTGATATGAATAACTCTTATAGCAACCTGATAAACATTTAGTTAACTGAAGTTTCTTCAATTATAATACATTAAATTTTATATGCAATAGTTCAACAAGTTCTATTAATTAACATTTTCAAAATGCTTTTGTTGTTGTGTTATACGAAATCGTGTATATAAATTACAGTAAAACAAATTTTCACAGAGTAGTCAAAAATATTTTCTTATAAAAAAATTGATGGCTTACTAATATATTTTTAGTCAATTAGTATTTTAATTTTACCAGTTCTTGGTGAAATTTAGTTGCAGAGTTTCAGTTAAGAATAACTTTGTTGCAGAGCAAGTAGTTTCTTTTTGAAATTTATAAAGAAAAGAATTTTTAATTTTTATTTAATCAGTAATTACTATGAAATGCAGTATAAGAATTTGATTTTTACAAATTATTACATATTCATGACAATACATTAATATTTATATTTTGTAGGGACGTAAGAAAACGGAAGATAGAATGTTACAAAGCAAAACATTTGTTAGGATATTACACACAAGATTAAAACAATTACAAAAGAAAATACTTATAATAATAATAATAATAAACAAGGTTATATATTATCAGTACGATACAAATGATAAACAAAGTTATTTATTTATGAATTGGATGATACACCTTCCATTCTTGTCTCTATTCTATTTCTTTTCTTATCGGATATTGTATACTTTGTAAGTTCATTCTATTTGGTAGTGATGCCATCTCTTGTCAGTAAAGTTAATATAGATCTGTTATACAATTTCATTTATCAGAATTCAACAAAAATTGCTATTTTTCAGCTTTTTTATAATTTTAATTTTTGTCAGATTCAAGAAGGAAATTTTTGAAAAATTAAATTGGATTTAGGAAATTACTTTATTTAATTTCGATATGCATTTACAAATTTCTTTTTTATGTATATTTTAAAAAGTAAAGGAAAAGAAACTTTTCCTAAACCTGGTTGGATTGTATGAATTCCCTATCATATTATGATTAAAAAACAATTGCATAATTGTTCTAAACATGTGAGAATTCATTCTGAAATATAAATGTAAAAATTAGATTTTACTATCAATTTGTCAAAATTGCTAAACCTCACCACTAATTATTTTTCAGACTACTCTACCAATATTTGCAAAATCAGATTTCTCAGTTGTGAGACAACATGAAGAATTTGTTTGGTTACATAATTCCTTTGAAGAGAATGAAAAATATGCTGGATTTACTGTAAGTTATAATTTTTGTTTTACCTTGTTAAAATTTAAATTGATTATAAAAATGTAGTTTGTGATATGTAATCAAATTTCATGATTATTAAAAACTCAGATGCTTGAGATATAAGTATGTAATAAGATGCTTAAAAAAGATATAAGTGTGCATTTACATAATATACTAATCTGATTTATTAAAAAATTAAAAATCAAGATTTAATCTTAATATATTTATTTTACAAAAATTATTTTATAGTAAAAAATGTTCTGTTTTTGAGTAAGATACCTAATAGTGATATTAGTGAGCTAAAGCTCCTTAAGTATGGATACTAAATAAAAAAAAAAAGTAATAGTTTCAGAAAATAGTGATTTAGCTGTTAGCTGATGGGGTTAATAATCTAACTGGTATTCAGCTCATGGATATGACATCCCATGGCAAATCCATGAAAATGCTTATATCTGTAGTTGAAATTTCAATCATGGACATGAATGTTTATTGTAGTTTGGAATTCATTTTAAAAGATCTTGATCAAATTAGCTCTTGTGTGTGTGTGTTCAAAAAGTGATTGTAGATTAATCAAACCTTTTTATTAAGAAAAGTTATGTAATAAATATTTGTAATTTCAACTTTTTCCTAAAAGTGCCTAAAATAAACTTCACGAAATAATTAGTTCTAATGTGAATTTTTTTATAGTTCTTTTACCATGATGGAAAATCTTGATATTCTTGCATTAGGAATTTAATTCCTGCAACAAAAGGATTTTTATAAATAAATGTGGCTGTTATAAATATTTCCATTTACTTTCTTCAAGGAAGAAATGAGTTGCTTACAACTTCCTTATTCTTTAAATGCTTAAATGAACTTGTGTAGAATGACTATTTTCCTTAATTTTGTTTCATCACAAATCAATATATTATATCAAATTGTTGTAGTGTAGCTCAGAAAATTAGTATTCATTGTTTTATTTCTTTATCTAAATTTTTTCTTCAAATATATTTTCCTAAGAGCACAATCAGTGTATGTTATCAGATCAGCATATTTATTAATTTCCATTATTAAAGGAGACTAAAGATATTTCATTGTTTTATATCAAAGAAAAAGCAAATAAAAACAGAAAATTAAAAAGATTTTGTTTTAGAATTTGAGAGAATATTACATATGAATACACTAGAATACATTAATTTTTAAAGATTATATGAAAAGTTCATGAAAATTTATTGGCAGATACCTCCTGCACCCCCCTGTCCTGATTTTGATGCCTCGAGGGAAAAACTTCATAAATTGAGTGAAGGCGAAGGGACCATGACTAAAGAAGAATTCCAGAAAATGAAACAAGAACTTGAAATGTAATAAATCTTTTTTTCCCCCTTACTCTCTTTCCTTTAAAATACTATGCTTGAAATGACAATTTTAACTTCATAAAAATGTATTGTAATGTTTTAAAATCTAGAAGTTTGTATTTCATAAAGCTTAAGTTTCCCATTTGAAAATAAGTTTTTAAGTCAAAATTCAAATATTTTGTCTTGATATTTAATAATTGTTCATTTATACAAAATGTGTGTAATGAGTTTATATTAAATATTACATTTCATATAATCAACAATAGTATTAAAGTCCTTTTCGTTAAATTAAGGGATATCAAATTTGACCAAATTTAAAATTTTGTATTAAATTTTTTGTGTCATCTTTTAGTTCAAACTTTAAGAAATCATGATCAAAGTCAAAAACCTTTAACAAAGCTTTATATTTAGATTAAGTAAAATTTACAATTGTCTCACTTTTAATGAACAGTTAGTTTATATCTATTTAAATTACTTACTATGAAATATTTTTTAATTTAAGTACAATATCATACAATTTATATAAAAAGATTAAATTTGTAGAAAAGTTGTATGTTATAAAGTCAGTTTTTCATATAATTTGATCATTACTTAGTTTTGAAGTATTTTAAAAAAAGCTATAAAAAATGCAAGAAATTGATCATTTTCAGCATTAACAAGCATGATTTTTTTAGTAGTCACATAAAATTTATAATTGATATTTAAAAACTTGTTTTTAATGTATAATTTAAGCATTAATTTCTTTATTAAAATTTACTTGAAAAATGAAAATATGTAATTCAAATCTCTTTATTTACACTTTAAATAGAATGGCTAACTTAATTTTTTTTCCAGAGAAGTTTTTGTAATTTAATAAGTTACAAAATCTGTTTGTTGTGTAAACAAATTTACTTCTAAATAAAATGTGTTTTATAAAATTCCAAAAAAATTTATGCTTTGTGTAAAATTATTAAAAAAAAAAACTCTTTTTAAAATTTTATAATTTGTATTTCATTTAATTTTGTTGATTGAAAATAATTTTTTAAATTTAAAATACTTTTAGATGATTGAAATTTGATTTACAATAGTAACAGATAATGCAAAACATTTAATATTAAAAGTTAAATATATATTTAAGAAACACATATTTAGTTTCAATATTAAATGAGTCTTGTGCTCATTTTATTTTAACATGCACAGCATTTTTTATTTCAACTATTATTCTGTTTTTCTCAATTATACATTTTTAATTCAATCAATGTAATATTTTTAGTTTTGTATTAAAAAGGTGTAACTGATAAACAAGAGATTATTTTAATTTCATGTGTGTTAAAATTATATAATTATACACTTATGAATAATATTTCTATATGTACTACTTCAAGTTATAAATAATTGTGTAGCTATATAAAATCTATGTTTATATGTTACAAACTGAAATTCTCTAGGACTTTATTTTTATTAAATCATTAAAGGTTCAGATAGACTTCTGGCAACTATTTTGTGTCGTGCATAGTTCATTTAGCTATTGTTTGTTGATTTAAAACGCTGAAGGAAAAATCATTGTGGTTATATTTGATGGGTGATTATTTAAAAATTTAAACAATGTGATAGTTCTAAGATGACTGCTGAGAAAGATAAGCTGTGTATTTAGCAATGGCTTTATAAATGATCAGATGGTTAGGAATTGATTTACCAAACTCTATTCTTAAAGGTGTAGCTAAGTTATAAACATGACTAATAGAAGGAATGTTGTCTAACTTCAAGGGCAACATTTTAAAAGTAACATTCGGAAAATTTTAAATCAAAATTTATTATTGCAGATACATTTAAAATGAAAGAATACTGTGAAAAATGTCCTGTACTTATCTTAGAAACATCCTTCTATATGACATTTCTTGAGTATTGAATTTTACTTATTTAGCTGTATTCCATGGTAGTGCATCTTGTCCTTTTTTGGATCTTATGCTGGAAAACCCAACCTTATTCCATGGATCTTACTCCAAAAGATTATATGAGCTTTTTTATATACCTTGCGAAATTTTTTTTAATGAACTTACCTGTGTGTGTGTCTGAGGTTGATGAAAATTCATTCCAATGTGATTGATATGGATAAACCACCGTGGAGAGTCTTACTTGGTGAACAATACAAGAATTTTAAAGATTTTTTGCCTGAATTGACAAAATGGTTTAGAGATATATATGGAAAGAATCATAGAAAAAAAAGATCAGAGAATTGTGAAGGCTGTACAAAACTTGATATGTTAATTTGAAGAAAATTATTGCTCATGTGATTGAGTTTAAACCAGATGACATCCTGTCTCTTTGAAGATTATTGAGGAAGTTAATCATCAAATGATAAATGAAGCTCCCCTTGCAAATGTATGCAATGCTCTGAAAGTTATGTGGTTGTCTAATTTTACAGTCAGATTTTATCATTGTTTTCTAAATATCTCTGTATCTGTAGCAACATGTCCAGAACTTCCAAAATGCTTTTATCCATTATAATGAAGTTAACTATCTTTTATCTATTCCTGTAGATGCACAAAGCTAATTTTTTTACTGATAACGTGAATTTGAAAGATTGCACATGGGTGAACAAAAATCCTTATGATGTTGAAGCTCTAGAAGAAAGTGACTGATATAGTATAGAAATCATCTTCATCCTTTGTCTTACTTTTCTAAAGAAGTTACTGCCTCCGATCTGCTTCAAATGTGAATGGGCAAGTTCTCGCATATAAATAATGTTGCTTAATTACTCAACTCTCAAATTGCAGCATTAAAATGTGCTGTCTATCATTGTTTGTGCATCATGACAATCTCCCATATATGGATTTTTCTATTAAACGTTTTTCTCACTTTCATATAAAATTTTGATAACTATTTCATATTTCAGTGACCATCATGGTTCTCCAATAAGTTCCTGGCTATGGGGATATCTTAAATCTAAAGTTTGCATTTAATCTACAAACTATCTTGTTTGAAAGTTTTCACCACATGTGAGTGAAAGTTTCCACCACTCCTATTCATTTTTCTTTTTGTAGTGCACATTTTTATGCTGTCCAAGTTTTGAGTATGTATGGATAAATTCTTGAAAATGGCTTAATTGTTTAGTTTCCTCTTACTTCTTTGTTGTCATTGATATCACTTTTCTTTTTCAGACTAGTGATGATGATTTGTTTATTTTTGTGCTGTGATATTATTTTAACAGTATTTACCGCTGTTTGCTTTAGAGGTTACATTCCACTAAAGTGTTGCTATTAGAAATTTTAATGCTAATTAGAATTCATTTTATATGGTTATGAAATTCATACCTCAATATTGTACACCAAAATTTTGATATAACAGCTTATGTATCAATTTTTTTTATAATTACTCAGTATATGTATATGATATATTAGCATGTAAGTTACCTAAGTTGAGTTGCATTTTGTAATTATTAAAATAATATGTATCTTGCATCATGATGACTCTAGAAAAAATTTATACACTATCATTTATATGTGTAAAATGTGATCATTAGGCGACAAACGAGTTATACATTATCATGTAGATTTAAAAAATAGAAGTAAGAATTCTTTTGACTTATTTTTATTAAATCTTTATACGAGAGCGCATCAAAAATTTTTTTGTGAAAGCAGAAAAAAACTTGATTCATTGATTTACTTAATTTATTGATGATATTTAAAAATTCATTGATTTACTTCTATTTTCATGCATTTAAAAAATTTTTAGAACTGAATAATATATACTTTTGTTTAAATCAATGAAGTTGCTGTGAAATATTTGTTAATCAAATAACTATCTAAATCCCATTTCTTAATGTCAGGCTTTGTATGTGTGTTATGGTTTGGAATCCACTTATTGTAAGTTCAAGTCTAATTAGCCCTCATGTACAAAACATAACCATGAGTGACAAATCAAACCTATTTCTTAGAGAGGAAAGTTTTATATATATATATATATCACTGTAAATAACTGCTAATTTTTGCTATTTTAGATTTGTTTCTGTATGAAAAAAGCATGTTGTTTTTAATGTAATACACTGTTTACTGAGTGTATATTAAAACCTAAACTGTTTTGTCTTTAAGATGCACATTTATTATTTCAACTTCAGAAATGTGTCACATTCTTACAAATATTTTTTAATTTAGAACTTTGTAACTAATATTTAAAATTATATGGAAAAATAGAGAGAGAGACATTGCTTTATCTACAAATGTATGTAAAATTAAGCTCTAACTGTATTTTTTATGTTTTGTAGGGAATACCTAGCTACTTTTAAGAAAACCGTGGCTATGCATGAAGTCTTTTTGCAACGCTTAGCTTGTCATCCTGTTTTTAAAACGGATAGCAATTTAAAAGTATTTTTGGAATATGAAGAAGAAGTAAGTTAATGAAATTTTATTAGAATAAGCATTTATTAAATGCTTCAGTATTTTTTAACAGTACTTTTTGTTTTCGTTTCATAGCTCAATGTTAGAGGAAAAAATAAAAGAGAAATTTTATCAGATCTTTTCAGCAATTTGGGCAAGACAGCTGATGATTTATTACTATCAAGTACTCAAAAGGTATAACATCCACAGTTTTTTTTAATCATATTTCTCTTAAGAAACTTGTACTAAAATATCTTTTTCACCTGTTTTTTGAATAATATTTTTTTAATTAGAAATTTGATTTGTAATGAATCAAGTGAAATATTTACATTTATAATACTGAAAATAATTTATTGACCTTTGTATACTATTTTATTTAAAGTATACATATCATAGTTGAATATAAATTTTCGGGTGATTCAATGCACTTTTTAAATTTTGTCAATTAAACATATTCATATGGAAGAAAACACTAAGATATATTTAAAAATTAAACTACTTTTATCTTAAAGATAACTATGTTATGCAATTGTTTAATTCTGATATAAATTGAATCAAATGTAGAAAATTCTTAGAGATAATTTCTTTAAAAATTAATTACCTCATTACAATAATTTTATAAAATAAACATAAAAGAAAAATCATATCGTAATGTTTTTCTTTTATGTATGTTTTGTTAATATAGTACTAATTGTAATTTATTTTTAATTTCTTCATATGATTAAATGAAATCTCATATCTATAGGATGTTGATGAATTTTTTGAACATGAAAGATCATTTCTAATTGATTATCATAGCCATATAAAAAATGCCACTTATAGAGCAGATAAAATGACACAAAGCCATAAAAGTAAGTTAAATATTCAATAGTTTCCATATCTATGTGTAATTGATTGATGAATGTATTAATCTTTTTCCTTTAATTATGATTAATAATGGTTATTTGTTTAATAATTGGCTTTAATAATGATAAAAGAGTAAGATTAGATTTTTCAAAACCTAGCAATTCCTGCCAGACAATTGATATAGTTAACTTCGGCAGACTTGAAATTATTAAAGAAGACTTAATAATTATATTATATTAGATATTTTCTAAAATGTTTTATATTATTGAAGAATAAATAATCTGTCTGTAAAATTGTCATTCATACAAAAATAAGATTAAAAAATATTATCTATTGATATCAACTTGAATGATTAATGTGCACGCTTCTGCTGTATCAGTTGAGAAGAGGTTAAAATGTTTATTATTAAGATTTCTTTGTAAGTAATGAAAATGTTTGGTCATACTAGTTTGGCTGTATTATGTATGGTTTTATGTTGTATTGCAAGGTCTAATAGACATTCGATAAAATTGTGCAGATTTATAATACTGTCTAGTAAGTCTGAAAATATTTGTTTCAATTTCATGAACATTATTGACTATTAATAAGATAAATACTGCATTTATATAAAGGATTTTTTTGAAAGAAAGTTATTTTCATTATCTAGTATACTTTTAAAAAAATATTTTCTTAATGGAACAGGTTTTATTCATTTAAAAACTTAATTGCTTCCCACTTTCAAATTAATTTGATACTAACGACTATTGAAGAATAAATTTAAGTTAAAAGATTATTTCAACTATATCCTTTTGTGTATATTGTAGGGGGAAAAAATGGTCATGCACTTCGAAAACTCACGCGCTCACATCTGTGAAACAGCACACAGTGCGAAGATCCACATTTGTGTTGTTTCAATTCTTTTAAGATTCATTTTCTTAAACATCAAATGACAGAAATTGTTTAATAAAAGTTAAGAACATTCAACTTGGAAAATAATTTAAAAATTTAAATTGTTTTATTTTTGCAAGATTGAACTAACAAGTTTTATTTAAACTAAAATTTATATAATCATGGAATATTTAAGATTTTTTGACAGTCATCTATCTTTCTTTTCAATCCATTTTTTCATAAAAAAAAAAAAAAAGAATATACGTTTTCTAAGTTTTGTGCTTTTAATTATTGAAAGAGTTGACAATTTCTAATTTATTAAATTTTAGTATTGAAAAATTGATGAGTGATAAACACTATGAATGTTTAAACTTTGATGAATAATTTATTATAAAATTTGATATGTTCATGTGCTGTGAGCATTAACATAAAGCATAATTTCAAATTCTTAATTGTAAATTTAAAAAATACTTCTGAAGATTTTGAAAAAGTAATTGACTATGAACTAAAATATATTAAAAAACTAATCTTCTTAAAATGGATACAGCAAACTTTATTTAGATAATCATTTTAAGAAATAAGAATAATACTCCATAATATTTCTTTGTATCTGAACACTTGTTCAAATATTCTTATATAATATTAATTCTTGACTTATATTAATATTTTGATCTAACAGACAAAGGGTTAATGGTCTGACTTCCAGTTCAACAATTTGTAGGTTAAAATCCCATTTTGGGTTGATTATTTGTAGTTTTGAATCCACTTTAATCTGTCGAATCCTGTCAAATTAGTTTTTTTGGGCAAAAAATTGTTGTGAAACATCAATCTTAAATACAATAAATACTTTTGTTTGTGTGTTTATTTTTTTTTCTTTATTTGTATCTCTAAACATTATCAAATTAACTTTAAAACAATTTTGAATTATTTTGTTTTAAGTCAATATTCATTGTTTGTTAATTTTGTTTTTCCGTTGTGGTTTTGCATTAATTTATTTAATGAATATCCACGTTTCTTTCCTTTCACAAACTGATTTTAATTTGCCAAAGTTTTCATATATTAAATCTGAACCTATTCAATATATTAAATGACATAAACGAAGCTATTTTGGTTATGTTATTTACTATAGCCTTTATTTATTACAAAATTTTCATTCCTTAAAAAAATCAATTATGCGGTAAATATATTTTGTGCGTTAATATCCAAGATAATAAAAATTTATAAGATTTCAAAAATTAAATGTTGACAGTTATGTAAGTGCAAAAAGATGTTAGAAAAATGTGAATTAATTTATTAATAAAAATAAAAAATTTGAAAACTAAATATCTTATTAGTAAAGATTTTTTACTGCTGTGTTTGAAAAAATTACTTGACTTTATCCTGTTAATTTCTATTTTATTTTAGCATATTGCTTTTAATCTTGTGTTGATTCAAATGTTCTACTTTCAATTTTTTAGGTGTTGCTGATACTTATATAAAAATATCTTCTTCCCTTGTTCAACTTGCTACTATTGATGGTTCTGAATTAGAAAAGTAAGAATATTTTCATCTTCTCAAACGTTCCTTTAAGTATAATTTGCTTTGTAAAATATGTATGTATATATAATTTTCCTAATCTTTCTATCACTTTCTGCATTAAATATATGAATATTGATATTTTTAACCTATGCTTATATTTATTTTATATTTAAAATTTATTTTAATAAAATATTTCTGTAAATTTATCTTTAATTATATCAGTCAGTGTTTAAAGAGTAAGTTTAAAAATTAATTTTAACTTATTCATTAAAAATTTGATTGCTGTAAGTTAAAAATGTTTTAGTCTAAGTTGTTGCAAAAATTTGAAAAGTTTCTTTTATTTTGCAGATTTTTCAGCAAAGTGTCTGATACATTTGAAAAAGCTAGAGTAAGTTGCACCTTAGATTTTTTTGTATTCTGTCTGGGGTTTATTTTATTTTTTATATTTTTGCGTAGTTGATTTTTTAGATTTATATTTTTATAGGTTCCATTTTGCATAGATTAGTTTCAAATTTTTTTAAGGAAAACATTCATAGTTCCAAATTTTTAACTTGTTTTCAAATTATCAAAGTGTTTTTTATGCAATGTTTTTAAGTTTTTGAAAAATCTGTTAATTATAAAAAATGTATTCAAGATAAGGATAATTTGTTGCATTCTTCTCTACATTGCATTTGTACATTTTCCATTAAATATATTAGAATTTTTTTATTTCTATAGTAGGAAGTGGAAGAGTATATGTTGATTTATTGTTTTTTTTTTTTAATTTATAGCAATTGGGCTTCTTATTCTAAATTTTAAATTGAATTAAATTTTTAATTAATCCATAAATCTTAAGCTTATAAAATGTCAAATTTATACAATGATTGCGTAAATTAGATTTTGCCTATTATACATAATTAAATGAATATTTTGCAATTGCGCATATAATTAATGTCCAGATTTATAATTTGAATAGAGTTGCAAATAATCTCTCATGCTTATTTTTATCGGCAGTCTATTAGTCTTTGTTTTCTTCAGTATCACTTTTTTTTTCATTTCAATAATTGTAAAAAGTTGAAAAGCTAGTTGCAATTAGCATAAGTTACGTAGTAAATCTTATGTTTATTTAACAGAAGGCTTTTAATTTAATAATGTAATTCCTATTCAAAACAGTACAAAGTGTAATCAAAATATTTAAAAGATTTTTTCAAAAAAAAATTCATTAAAAATTTTTATAAGAAATTTTGATTAAGAATTTAAAAATAAATTGCAAAATATTAAAATTAATGTGCTTCCAATAAGTAATATTTTTTTCCTGAAATACTTAATTTTCCAATTAAAGTTAGTGATAGATTCTATTTAGATCGAGCACACAAATTGAATTTTCTGTCTTAATTTATGTTTATGTCATAATGCATATAGAAAAATCTTGTTTTTAGAATAAAATTAATATTAGAAAAATTGTTGCAAGTAGTTTAAATATTTTGTTTTAGAAGCAAACACTACCTTTACTTTATAACTTATTTATGTATTTATATCAGGTTTTTATGCTTTATTGATGTATAACAATATATCAGCCCTTATATCTATTAATTTATGTAATACATATGTATATTATATAGACATGCAATTATATGCAGTTAGCTTTAATTTTAATTATAAATTAAAAAAAATAACACACTGTTTAATTGTGTTATTTTTCCCTTTTGTAATAGAAAATTGAAGGTAGAGTTGCAACAGATGAAGATTTAAAACTTTCTGATACTCTTCGCTATTATATGAGAGATACAGCTGCATCAAAAGTAATTTCTCTTTCAATTTATTTATTATTCAGTGTATCTCTTCTTAAAAATAAAATTTTTCTTATTTATCGTTTAGAATCTTCTCTATCGAAGGCTGAGGTGCTTAGCGAACTATGAAGCAGCAAACCGGAATTTAGAAAAAGCAAGAGCCAAAAATAAAGACGTCCACGTGGTTAGTTTTTAAAAATAAAGCTATTCATATTTAGCTTTTCTCTTTCTGAATTTTTAAAAATTGCATATAAAATATTTTATAATATTATAACTGACATTATTTCTAATTATGTTATTTAAGTGCATAATAACACTATTTAAACTTTATTCTCTTTTATTTTAGTAATGAATTTTAAACAAATATAATTAACTTATAAATATCACTTTGGAATTTTGAGACATCTAAGGTTTTAAAGTTGTAATTAGGAAATTTTAGAAAGATTTAAAATAGTTTTCTCCAGTGCTCTTTCTCTCAGTGCACTTTTATTGTCAAATTTTCCAAATATTAAATACCTCAAGCTATTCATTTTTGCTAATTGATTCATTATCTTGTCAGATAAGTAATGTTAACATTCAATTTTAAGTTTCGGGAAGATGCTAAGATGCTGTTCTTTTATATATATATATATATAATATATATTATATAATATATATTATATAATATATATATAATATATATATAATAAATATATATATATGTAACCAATATTGAACTCGTAATGGTGTACATCTTTTTATTTATGTCACATTGTTGGGATGGGATCATTCAAAGACCTATAATTTATTTTCTTATTTTGTTGAAAAATATTTTTTTAAAAAATGTACATTTCATCTCCAATTAAGATTTTAGAAATATTGTATTAATTAGAATCTTTAAAGATTCAAACATTTTCCCTATATCCAGTTAATGATGAATGAATTTGTTTGCCTTTATATCCAATGCATTCCTTGTATATCATTTAGTAGATACAGCTATTATCATTGATTTACATGCTCTATACATCAAAGCCAATATCTGAATTGCAGCTCACAATAGTTTTCATATATGTTCTTTATGTTAAAGAGAATTAAAACTACTGAATTCTGTAAACTATTTAAATATAATCATGCAATCGATTTTCTTTTAAGTTAATTTTTGATGTTCAGTGCATTCTTGATTTAATCGCACTTTAAAATATTTTTCTGTGCTAAACTACTTGCATATGATCACTAAAAATCATCAATTAAGATAAAATTATTCATATTTTCAATTCTAACACTTAAAAGCATTATCACTTGTCAAGGTGATTAAAAATTTCAAATAATTTTTATAATTTTTATTTTTACATTTGAAATTTTATTTTTAAATTTTGAAAAAATTTTCTATGCTTTTCTTATTACTTTTCTAATTCTGTGAAAATATTTTTATTTGTATATTAAATTTACAATAATAGACAATTATTGTGTTCTACAAAAATGTCTATGCAGGCACATAAGTTTAGAAACATTTATTAGTTGTGGAACTATTTTTAAATGTTATTGTAATTATAATTTTTTCTTATAAGAAATAATTGTTTCTTATAAATTGACAATTTTATTTATAAACAAATTAACTCTAAAAGTATTTTTTATTATAATCTAAAATCTCTATTTAGTAGAAATTTCTAAGCAAAAAGTGCTTACTTGTTTCTAAGGGAAATACAAACTGGATGTAGAATTTAGAATGGACTCATAATGAGACACCGATCATTTTTTATAAATTCTTATCCTTTTTTGTGTGTGTAATCCTGCATATAGAAATTTCATTTAAGTTCTCTTTGGATTAAAAAGTTACACATTTCCAAAAAAGCATTAAAATGTTAATATATTTATCTTCATGGTGGATATTGATATTTAATGTATAGTTAAAAATAGAATTCTTTTTAAATTTTTCTTTTACTTATTTCATTGATTATGAAATATTCTTTGAAATGGGTTCAGAAGGAAATTGATAGCTTATTCCATTTCTCAAGAAAAATATGAAAAATTTTTTTTATATATACAGCGTTTAATTTGTAACAAATGGTTTTTAATGTGTCAATTATAGATATAATATCTCCCTGTATGTTAGTTCATTGCATAATTATCTAATTTACTATAGTTTTATGTTCAACTTCTATGTTTCACTATCAGCTTGGGCATGAAATATTTGTAGTGATTTGGAATCTAATTTAAACTTAGATCCCTCTTGTGCAATTAACTTTTGTGTCATAGAGTAATTAATAAACCAATTGATATTTATATTTTATTACATATTTTAATCATTTGTTATTTTGGAAAAATTTTCTCAAATGTTTTTAATTGTATTTTTTAAGTTGAATCTTTCATAGTAATTAAACATATAGAGATAAAAGTTATTTTTTTATAATAAATTGAACAAATATTTGTTGAATTAAATGTAACAATTAACCTTATTAAATTTTCTATTTTATAAATTTTAAATTTGAATCTTTCACAGGCTGAAGCAGCTCAGCAAGCAGCATGTGATCGCTTTGAAGCCATATCTAAGCAAGCAAAGCAAGGTACTTTTATTGAGGATACTTTCGTTTTTTATTCTGATATTTACTTAAAGATAGTTTGTTTTTTGTACATCTAATGATCATATATTTAACTTCTAGTTATAATGCACAAAATCTTATTTATCAAGTTGTGTTACTTTCTGCTTATACTTCAATGTTATTTAAATTTTTTATTAAAAAGAATGATAAGTAAATGCAGTTTTCTGCTAAGTTAAAATTTTAATTAAACAAAAATTTAATGTATTATTTGATCTTGGAAAACCAAGCTCAATAGTAATAAGTTTTTTTATTATCTATGAAGCACTGCATAATGATTGACAAAATTCCTTACAATGTTATAGGATCTGACCCTTTAATGTATCAAGTATTTAGATAAGTTACTGTAAGAAAAGATGACTATTTCTTACAGTTTCAAGTACTTGCAGAATTTTGAGTTTTAATCTTTTTGCTTTTATGCTTTATTCTTTCTTCATTTATGAATCATTGTCTTTATTTGACTAACAAAAAATCTGAATGTTTTAATAAAGTTACCTTACCTGTTAAACCATTTTTCTCTGCCCTATCCCTGTAAAATCTTTAAGTCGTTTAAAAATTTCCTAGCTTTTATTTGCTGAAATATAAATATTTTAATGTACTTTTTATTCCATTCATGGATTTCTTTAGTATTTATTTTGCAAGTAATTAAAGGCTTTTAATTGTATAAAACATCATTTCATAAATAATATTTAAGCTATAAATTACTAACTTCAATTAAAGAAATTTTAATTTTGTCAAAGTTACTTTTTATACTATCATATATTTATTAAATAAATTTACATAGTTAACAATTTTACTCAAATTTTTATTCTAAAATATTTTGTGTATCTGTTGCTTATATTTCCATCCAACTAATCTAAATTTTTCGTTTTAGAGTTGCAGGATTTTAAAATTCGTAGAGTTGCTGCTTTCAAACGAAATTTAGTGGAACTTGCTGAGTTGGAAATTAAGCATGCAAAGGTATGCAATGAATCCGTTTGCTGTTAAGTTAAAGCATTCTCATTAATATTTGCTCAACATTAATATCATTTGTACTAAATCCTTATTTAATTAAGATATTATTTGAATAATGAAATGCTATTAGGTTCACATTTATTGATAATCTCTGTATTTACTATTATTAACTATATAATAAATTGAATTCAGTGCTCAATATTGAAAAATTTTTAATATGCTCATATTTTTAATAAACTTTATTTAGATTGATAAAAATTGAAACTTTGAAAAAACAAAATTCATCAATAAATAGAATTTGATGGTAATTAATGTCAATAATGATTAAAATTGTTTTTGGTTTTGTTTAACTGATAAAATAGTGAGTATCTCTAAGGCTAACTTTAAGTTTAGAATTTCATTTACAAATTTAGTTTAGAATAAATTATAATGGGAATTGACAATCAATTAAAATACTACAAATTTACATTAAAAGGGGGAATTTGAAATGTGTGCTTTGTTTCAGCATTTAAATTTTATGTTTTTCGAATCTGTTATTAACATTGTGTTATCCGATATAACTCTGTCAAATTAGATGTTTTTTTTTCTAATAAAAGGTAAAGTTCAATAAAACAACTATACACAGTTGACTTATTGTTAAAATTATATATATATATATGTATATATATATATATATATATATATATATATATATATGTATATATATATATATATATATGTTATAGATAATATTGTATTCAGGTATAAAAGTACATAAAAAAATTTAAATAATTTCATTTACAGTGTTTACAAAAATGCAATGTAAGTTTACCATTTCTAAATAATTTAATGCAGAACTGTTGATTAAAAGAGCTGTTCTTTGGACGTTATTAGTTTTGTCTAGTTATCTCACTTTGGATATATCTTTGTAATGATTCTGAGTCCTATGTAAATTATAGGCCCTAGTGAAATTAGTGTTCTAGTTTTCATCTCAGTTCTTGGGTTTAATTATTGCTTAAAGCTTGAATATTTGCTGTTGAAATTCATTTTAAACTTTATATCTTGGTTGAATTAAACCTCATATTCAAAAGGTCTAATTATCCCTCTCATTCAAAAAAATGATCATTGATTAACACAAAAAGTACCTTAAATGGAACAATCAATTTTGCATGTGATAGCTCTTGTTTGCAAACTGTCACCTTAATGTAACAAATATTAATTTCCTTGAAAGAAAATTAACTCCTTTTAAGTCAATAATTCATAGTTAATCTATTCTGTCTCTTTAACAGATTTTTTTTAATTTTAAAACTTTAGTTCAGTCTTCTAAGATAAATAAAAAGACTAGTTGAAAAATAGTACATGAACTAATAATTATTTAGGTTATCATTTATTGGTGAAGTGTGAAAATTAATATGTAAATAAATGAAGGATTAAAAAATATTCCATGACTTGTTATCAAAAAGTGCTAGGTTAATTGCATAAAAAGCTTTTCGAAAATCACTTTTTTCATGTCACTATAATCATTCTTGATTAATATTAAATGCAGTAATTTTCTTTCTTCTGTATTTACTTTTATATCTCACAAAATAAAAATATACAAAACATTTACATCTATTTAGACTGGGTATAAAATTACTTTTAAAATATAAATTTCTAATATTGATTAGCTGTTAATTAAAAGATCTATTTTGTGAATTCCACATAGTTGAACAAACTTTAGTAATCCTGACTAATGTTGACATTTTGTTTTTATTCATTAATATTATCATGATGTATGCAGTACTATTATTATATAAATAGGTTCCAAAAGGTAAACATTATTTATCTTAGCAATCTTTTTTTTTAATAATAATAATTTATTGTGTTTAATTTATAGTTTTTATAAAATTTGGTCTTTTGAATTCAAGCTTAATTATTTTAATGAGGGGAATTCATTTGAATATAAGTAAAAAATTCGTTTTCAAAGAATTAAAATGATTAATAGAAAAAATCTGATGAAAAATGTCATTGTTTTTACAGTAATTTAAAAGTAAGTGGTTTAAAAAGTTTAGATAATTTGATATCTAAATGCTTTAAGAATAATACACTTTTAAGTTTCAGTCTTCTAATCTTCAAACATTTATTAAAAATTCGCTGTTTCTTTATTTGTAGTATAATTTCTGAGTTACAATTTTTACTTTGTAAACTTTAGTTATTTTATTATGTAGTTTGTTATAAGATTATATTTTAATTGGTGCATCTTGTCCTTATTGGACCTTGTGTCACAAAACCCAAGCAACCAACTATCTTTTAATTTTGCACCTTTTATTCCCAATTAAATAAAATGAGGAAGACTAAATATTATATCTTTGGATAATTTTTAAGCATAATAATTCTAAAATTTTTCTTATCTTATAAATACAGAAGCCTCTTGCATTCCTTTATTTTCTATTTCCGATTTTATTACTATTTATTTAACTCTACAAATCTTCATTATTTTTTTAAAATATGATATTAAGAAATCTTTTAAAATTTGTGTATAAATAAATGTAATATTTATGAATCTGATCTCAAGCTTTATATAAAGTACTACATTTGTGTTAGAATGTTATTTCATGTGAGTATTTAATATATTGTCCACACAAATGCATCATAACCTTCAGTGAATAATTTGTGGTTTCAAGTAATCTGAAATCATCTTTTAAAACTTTAATTCAGTCTTCTAAGATAAATAAAAAGACTAGTTGAAAAATAGTACATGAGCTAATAATTATTTATGAGCTAATACAGGTATATTCTATTAAATTGGCCATTATGTACAAAAATGAATAAGATACAAACAGCATCATTGAAATTGTATTTTATACATGCCTTTTTATTATCCAAAATATAACCTGTGTTAAAGTATCTACAAATTCAAACAGTTTTTCATTAACAATAATTTCTTTGGATTTATATTTAATTATTTTATCACTGTTCAACTATACTTTTTTTTTTTTTTTTTTTGCTTTTGCACCAAATTTATGTTGTATATAAAATATATACATTCTATATTTCTATGTGTATTATATGTAACTTTAATTTGCAAACATAAATCTATATATATGGCTTATTTTGCTTAGGCCCAGGCACAGCTGCTTAAGAATTGTTTACTATCGCTCAAGGAAGAAAATGGAGTGTAAAATAAGAAAAAAATAACTGTCAACATTTTCAATGTTTGAGACTAAGAAACCCTGTGCTGCCCAAGTGCACCAAGCACTTCCTAACACAGGCAGCCATTTGTGATTGATGAACTGATTTTTCCAAGAATAAAGTTTTATATATATATATGAATTATTCTATATTTGTTATTTAATTTTAGTAATAAAGAAAATATACATCATGCATGAATGTGCACATGAGTACCGTATCTGTTTCTAATGTTATGGATGTTAAAACATTCCAAATTTTTTTGTATATTTTTGAATAAATGTTATATTTAGTTAATGTGAATTATATATCATATATAAAGTTGATTATTATCTTGTAAACTAATTGAAGAACAAATCAAAGTTTTTCTTAGAAATGAAGTATATTTATGTTTAATTTATTAATATATTTATGTTCTTAAAATGAATATCAAAACTATTGATTTTTTTTTTACTTGGTAGTACTTTTTAAATATTTTTGGATTTATGATATCTTTTATCAATGAATTATGTATTCAGTATTTTTTCCACCAAAGAAAATTATGTTTGTGCTAACAGCAGCATAAAAATTCTGCTGGAAATTATCTGGTGCACAGCATTTTTCAATGAATACTGTAAAAAGTTTTCTTAATTTGATTTTTTTTTTTTTTTTTTTTGTGCTGCTAATAATTTTTATTTATTTGTTCATAGCAAAATCTTATATTAAAATACTAAATAAATAAGGTGCATACTAAATAACTTTTTACATATTTTTTCCCTTGAGCTTGTGCTAAACATTCATTGCACTAAAAATTATACTATTTTATTTAAAAGTGCTATTAATGTAAACATTTTAAAATTTTTTTAACAAACCTCTATAATTTGAACCTGTATGATTTGTAACTTGAATAGGATTGTTCTGTATGTTATCATGATGTATTTGCGAAAATTGTTACCTGTCATCTTTTCATTAAACATGTTTCTGATAGCAGTGTCTTGTACTTTTAGTAATTACATGAAAAATATTTTTTTTAATATATTTCCAAAGCATTTTATTCTTGATATTTGTTTTGCGACATGCTATAAATTTTAAAATCGAAATATTTTTAAATATAAATACTGAGTGCAAATTTATTCATAAATTTTTTTTAAAAAAATCTTGTTAACAATATTCCTGTATATTTAAACATGTAAAAAAAAAAAAAAGGGTGCTACTTTTAATCTATATTACTATATTTTCCTGCATATAAACCGCCATAATTTTTTCAGCGAATATTCGAATATTTGATATTGTTGTGCAAAATAAAATTAAAAAATACAGTCTATTAAAAATATAATAAATTGTTCAGAAAATATATGAAAAAGATCTGTAACACGAACACCCATCTGTTGCTCAACTGTCGCCTCACTGCCAAAGAAATCCCAGTTGATTCTGAGCCATGCTCAGGGAAGGATGTTATGTTAATGAATATTCATAGATGCCAGCTCTAATGATTTTATCGGGAAGCTCATAATTTTTCACAATTTCTCCAGATTTCTTGATAATGTATGAAAATCTACTGATTTTTGGCAATTTCAGCAAAAAACTTAAAAATCAACCGGAGTTTGGACGGGAAAAGTCTATTAAGTAGTTTAAATAGTCAACAGACAGCTCATTAATATAACATTAATAAATATCTATTTTTTAAATGTATTCCTCTGAGTTTTGAACCCTGTCTATCTGCTGTGCCAAGTTGAGTAGAATGCCAATAACTTCAATCAATTGGCAGTCGTATAATTACCAATCAGAGCAGACACTAGGTGCCTGTTAACATAAGCAGTTCATTTAGGATTAATATTACTGGTTATCAGTAATTTAAAGTATTTCCGTTATGCAAACTATTTGTTTATTAGTTGCTAAATTTTATGTAATTTTATAAATTGCACTAGAGTAGTAAAAGTTGCCCTGTAAAATAAATATTGGGACATAAACATTGATGTTTATATTTTACTTGCAATATGTTTTTTTCATAGCTCCTTTATGGGGTCTATGATGAATATTTTAATAAAATAATCAATCTCATAAAGGAGATTAACACAGAATACATTTAGTGTAAATCATTCTCGAAATGTGTAATCTAAAGAGTAAAAACAAATTTTTTAAACAAACAGTTTCTCCGTTTTAAACATTTTCTTCTCCCTGGCTGGAAGGTATGAATATCAGATATTTCTCCTTTGTTTTGTGTTTTTTTTTTAATGTAGTGTGCTCTTTATGTTTAGTAATTATGTGTTTGTTGTAAAGTTAATTTCAATTAAATGTGTTAAACTGCAAGTCTTCAATGTTTATTGAGAATAGAAATTATTTGTCGATTATTAATTGACCCATCGGAAAAAGATCGTAGACTTCCTTGGTTGTAAAAAGTTAAGTGAAACTTACTTCTGTTATGATAGATTTTTACAATTTTAACGATAAAATTGACGCTTGGCGCCGGAACGGGGACCACCATGTGAATGGCTTTTATTGACTCTTAAACGTTGACTGTTATTTACAATGTAGAAATAACGAATGTCTTGCATGTTTGAAAATCGAAACTAAAATAACAGCATTGAATAGTTACAATAATTTGTAATAAGATAATTGATACTAAGATTGTGTGATTATTTTATATACGAATAATTTATATTGATTGTTACTAATATAACGGCTGAAGAATTAAATAATTTAAAGCGAGGCTTTCTAAGAGCTTCAGTTACGAAGCAGGTTGCTAAAATCGAAACTGTGTGTGTGTGAGTGAGAAATCGGATGTTAGTGCAGAGGAGTTAGAAGAATCTTTTGAAGTTCCTTATAAAAAATGTTGTGATGAACTAATTAATTTGTAAATTGAAAGTTTCACCAAGATTAACGAAATCGTGGAGGAATTTGCCGATGTCCAAGAACATCAAGAAAAAAACACCAGAACAAGATTTTGCCGGAATCCAATTCAAACCCTTCAAAAAGATTAAAATTGCCAAAATTAATTCTAAAGTACTTTGGAGAAGTTTCTGGGTGGTTGAATTTTTGGAATTGTTTTAATTCATCAATCCATGAAAATGTAAACTTAAGCAAGTTTATAACTTCCTGTATCTTAGATCTTTTTTAGGAGGTTCGACATTTAATGCTATTGATGGTTTAGAGTTAACTACAGAATATTATGATTACGCAATTTATTGAAACAACTATTTGTGGTGATAAAAATATTTTAATAAATGCACACATGGAAAACCTTCTCCAAATAAAACCTTTAAAAAAAGCGAATGACGTAAAAAATTTCAGGTAAATTTTAATCATTTTCAAAAGAATATCAGAAACTTAGAATGCTTAACTGTGAAAAAAGAAATCTATTCAAACATTTTAGTTCAATATTAAGTAAATTATCGCCCCGTGATCTATTGTTGGAATTTAATAAAAGAAAAAAAACTCTTTGCTAGTGAAATTGATGAGCTGCTCGAAATTTCGTCTGCGCAACTCAGCCAGAGAAATGACTTTCCTAACTTTGAACTCTGTTTTTGAAATAAAAGCTGCTAGAACGATGAGTCAGAGAATGATTCAAAGCGACCCCCATCCGCAGCTGCATTAGTGTAGGAAAGTGTTGAAGAAAGAGAAATGGAAGATATATTTGTATATTTTGTAGATCGCTTAAACATTCCTTTGCTGCCTGCACGAATAATTTAAGTTTAGATGAAAAATATGCCTTTGTAAGCGGTCTGGCTCCTGTTTCCGTTGTTTAGATGGTTAAATAAAGACATTTCTCGCCACCTGCGAGGCTAACGTTGAGTGTGCGATATGTTCCGACAGGCTCGCGTTACTATAATGTGGATTGGAAGAAAAATAAAGGGGAAGGGCGCAGGAGAAAAAGAAAATTCCGCTCCCTCGAAAACGAAACCCGATACGGACTACGCTTTAAGTAACCGCGCCTATAAAGAAAAAGTAATGCTGTAAACTCTTATTGTGAATATTTTGGGGGTTAAACAAAAATATTACTGTGAATGATAATATACTGTTAGCTCTTGTAATTATTTATCGGAATTTGCCGTTGAATTTAAAATAAGTTAAAATTAAAGAATGTTGGGCGGGAAACTATTGTACATGGATTATTTGAAGGTTCGCAGAAAGAAGAAACGCATAAAAAATATGTGATTAAGTTAAGTAATGTAGACAGTTTTACATGTACATATGATGTAATGAAACAGAAGACAATTTGTGACTCGTTTGCGAATTTGGAAAAAAGAGAAATTATAACAGAATTCAAAGGGCAGGGCATTTATCCTAGTGACGTTACTATAAATAAAAGTCTATTTAACAAGGATGCAAATGAAATTCATGGACTCATAGGCGTAGATTATGCTAGAGAATTGTTTACTGAGGAAAATCTGTCGCGCGCGCGTAGGGTTTTGTTGCTATGAATTCGCATTTCGGTTGGACTGTAATGGAGGAAGTACTTTTGTGTCCCTCCATGCTAGCGCGTTAAAAATTTCTGACTTATGGTCACTTGATTCACTGGGAATAACGGAACCAAGTATTTCTCAAACAAAATTAGAGGTTGAGGAAGTGGTAAAAGTTCATTTTGTGAGTTCATTGAGAAGAAATGAGGGTAGATATAACTCCCCTGGTTGGAAGTTCACCCGGAATTACCAGATAATCAAAATCTTGCAGAAAGGTGTTTGAAGTCATGTGTATAGGCTCTTCAAGAAAGAGACTGTCTTCAGGATTATAAAAAGGTGCTTAGGGAATGGGTAGCAGAAAAAATTATGGTGCCTGTTGATTCGGAGGATTTGACAAAGTATACGGGTCATTATTTACCGCATAAACCGGTCTTTAAAGAAAACTCTAGCACTAAAATAATGCCAGTTTTTGATGCTTCAGCGCGTGAGAGGAATTAAGTGTCTCTGAATGATTATATTAAGAAAGAACCACATAATTTAAAGTTAATTTTTAAACTGATTAACAGATTTCGCCTAGGAAAACTTGGAATATATTCGGACATCCGCAGAGCTTTTCAACAAATTAACGTAGCTCCCCCTGACAAGGAATTCGTACGGTTTTTATGATGGGAGGGAGGTGATCCGGAGAAATCGATTGTTTATTCCCAATGCGTGTAGATTTTGGATTACTCGCCGCGACTATCAGTTATCATTTAGAAAATCAAGCTGACTCTAAAAAAAGGTACAGCTTTAAAACTTAAAGATTCTATATATGTGAACACAATGGAGGAGTTGAATTCTTTCATCGCGGTATCTAAAGAATTGATGGCTTCTGCGCAATTTGATTTGAGGGGTTGGAGACGTAACAGGCCAAGAAGGGGTGAAGACATTTCAATTTTGAATATGCACGAGGATGATTATAAAAAAATTGTTCCAGTTAATGGGATTTGTAAAGTGATATTGTGTCCTGTGAGGTAAAGGAGGAAAAAATTCATTAGTGCCAAGTAAACAAAATGTACTATCGATATTGAGTAGAATTTTTGATCCTATTGAGTTCACAATTCCTGTTACTCTTGTTCTAAAATCAATGCTACAGGAATGTTGAAAGGAAAAAAATAAATTGGGATACGGTACCTCCGGATAATTTGAGAAAAACTTTTCTAAAATGGGTCAATGAATTAAAATATTTAAAAGATGTAGAAATCCCTAGAAAACTACCCAATTTTGATGCGAATACTGCTTTCCATGTCTTTGTAGATGCTAGCAAATCTGCTTACGTAGCATCAATTTTTGTTAGAAATGTTATAGGGGTAATAGTTAATTGTCATTTATTACAGGCTAAATCAAGGGTAGCACCCTTAAAATCGATAACTATTCCTAGATAATAGAAATTCATAGGAGCCAAATTCGCTGACACCGTCAAAAAAGATTTAAATATGAGCAACGCACGAACTTTTCTCTACACTTAACTCGATGAACGCCTTATGTATCAGAAAGCAGGATAATTGGGCCACATTTGTTGAGAACCAAGTGAATGAATTTCGGAAGCTCACAGATCCAGAGGATTGGCGGCATATTTAAGGAAAATATAATACCGCCGATTTACCCTCAAGGGAATGCAGTCCGAAGGATTTATTGAAATCCTGGTGGTGGGAAGGGCCAGATTGGCTGTAAGATTGGCCCGCAGGCGAAATTTCATCAGACAAAGTGTCTTTTCAAAAGAAAGGAAACAGTGATCTCTGTAACAAATTTAGTTACTCACAGATTTGAGTTCTTCCATAAAATATCCTCCTTCAATAAAATTGTGAGAATCATAGCTGATCTCATTAGATTCTGCAAGAATATAAAGAGAAATAGTAGAGGCAGAAAAAGAGGAAAACTGAAGATTGAAGAAATTGAAACATCTGAGAGGTTCATTTTAAAAGAAATTCAAAGAGAATCCTTTACTGGAGAAGAAAAGCGAAATTTCCCAACCATAAAAGAGAGTGATGGTCTCTTGTGAGTTTCGACAAGAATAACCTCAGAAAAAGACTTTTAAGTTTCCCATATTATTGCCAAGTAAGCATAATATGGTTGAAAAGTTAACCATGAACAAGCACATCGAACTTGATCATACTGTTACTCAAACACTCATATCTCATCTCAGAGAATCCTATTCAATTATCAAGACTAGAAAGACAGTGCGAAGTGTGATAAGAAACTGTAGTAAGAGTAGAAGATTTTCTGTAAAGCCATTGGAAGTCGAAAGCATCCCTCTTCCAGAGGATCGTGTCCGAGATCGGCTGTCTTCGAAGTAATCGGTATCGATTTGTGTGGGTCATTGTAACTCAAAGGAGGAAGAAAATGTTGGGTGGTCACCTGCGTCATATATCGAGCGGTGCATCTGGAGTTGTATCTTCCTTGTCCACTGACTGCTTTATCCTGGCGTTTCGCCGTTTTATTCCGCATAGAGGACGTCCTTCTACTATATATTCGGACAATGGCACAAATCTTGTAGGAACAGCAAATATTTTAAGAACTATCGATCGGTGTAAAGTCGAAGATTTTGCTGTAAAGAAAAGAATTTCTTAGAAATCTAATCCACCCTCTGCCTCTTGGTGGGGAAGTTTCTTGGAGAAATTGACAGGAGTATTGAAGGGCATTCTAAGAAGAGTACTAGAAAAAGCTTGCCTGAATGAAGAAGAGTTAACTACAGTATTATGCGATGCTGAAAGTCTAATTAACTCTCATCCGTTGACATACCTCTCAGAAGATCCAAACAAGCTTGTCAGTCTTCACTCCATCTATGTTCCTACAAAAAATTAAAGATGTAAGCGTTCCTGAATTTGACATCATCGATTCAAGAAAATTGAATCAAAGATACGCTTATCGTATGAAATCGCGACAATATCTGTGAAGCCGATTTATGAAGTGAATATCTTGAATTGTTAAAAGGTTATTCCAAAATGAAAGGTGGATTATTCATAAAAGAAGGAGATCTTGTTCTCATAGGAGAGGCAAACAACAAGTGAATTAACTGGCCTTTGGCAAAAGTTTTAAAAAACCTTTCCTGGAAAGCATGGAAAAGTACGTTTAGTGGAACTTAAGACTCAATCTGGAAGTGTTTTGAGACCAATACAAAAACTTTATCCAATAGAATTAACAACGATTTATTTTCCAGCTGCGAGCTATTGCAGTGGATCGAATGATGATGGTCCTCGCCAAAACAAGCATTTAATCCCTGATAACCAAGAAGTTATATATTCCCATTATGAATTATTGTTAAAACCAACTAAAGAACTTTAAATTACTTTTGTTTTATTGAATTACATTGTAATCAGTTTATTAATAGTTTTGTGTTTAGTTTTTTACACGTGAATCCTAGATCTGATCTTGATGTTTGGATTCGAATTGGTATACCTTCGAATTCAAAGGTGGGAGAGTGACACGAACTCCCAACTGTTGTGTGACTGCCACGTCAGTGCCAAAGAAACCTCAGGTGATACTGAGCTACGCTCATGGAAGGATGTTTTGTGAGTGAATATTAGATATTTCCTTTGCTCTTTTTTCAATGTAGTTTGCTGTTTATGTTTAGTAATTATGTGCTTGTTGTAAAGTTAATTTCAATTAAATATGTTAAACTCCAACAAGGTTCCAATATTTATTGAGAATAGAAATTATTTGACGATTATTAATAGATCCATTGAAAAAAGATCGTGGAGTTCCTTAGTTGTAAAAAGGTAAGTGAAACTTAACTTCCGTTATGATAAATAGTTTGTTTGCAATTTTTAACGGTAAAATTAACAGTTTGGATCCGTCTCAACGCAAAGTGCTATAATCTGAAATGAAAACGTGACATCGATGAAGATCTGAGAAGATTGTAGTAAAACTTATCGATTTTTAGTTCTTAATAACTCTTAAAACTAGGTTAAACATATTTTAAAAAATAAAATATATTTGTTTCGTTAATAATTAAATGAAAGATATGGAACTTTTATTCGTGCTGATTCCTTTCACAAGAATTTTCCCTAGTTTTTTAAATTCGTTAAGAGGATATTATTTGGAATTCCATATTTTTGTCTTTAATATTTTTTCATCTACTTTTTTTAATTTTTTTTCTTACTTCGACAGATAAACACGTTCGTTTCTTCAACTGCGAGATAATTCAATTCTGACAAATCCTATAGAACTTGCTCAATTTCTTCTCCCTTGACAAACGAAACTGCATAAATTGAGTCGCTCAAACGAAACGAAATCAGTTACAAAACAACAGAGTTCAAACTTTTAAGGCTTTTTCTCCTCTTTCTATGTGCTAGCGTACGGGAAAGAAAAGACTATATATTCTTTTGTCTCTTATGAATATAATTCATTAACAGTTCTTTCCCTTCAAATGTTTGTTACCATAATGTCTGGAATGCCAGAACATGTCGCCTTTTTGTTTAAGAATGTATGAAAATCTTAGGCGTCGTATAAAAAGAAATAAAAGAAAAATTTGAGAAAAATCATCATGAAAAATAAAGAAACAGGAAAGAAAACAACTTGTCAAAAACGAAATTTCGAAAAAAAAAAAAAAAAAATCTTTCAAAATTTTAGTTTGCAAATTAGAAATTAAAATTATTATCATTGTGTCTATGGTGTCAGGGTAGAAATTAGCTACTATTTCGCAAAAATGGGAGTTTTCCTATATTAGAAGTTTGTAAAAACGATAGTCTCTAGTGTATTACATCATCACAGCTCAATCGCGCATCCTGGTGGCTGGGGATCTTTCAAACTACAACCGTTGGTCAAACTGATAGCCATAATCTTCCAAGCTCGTGTATTCCTTCCGCATGAATAAAAATTTCCGGAAGTGCATTTCCTGTTCGATTGGTGCATCCGCCCCTCAAAATGTAAGAAGTTACTTTTTTTTTCAGGTGTAATTTTCCACATTTTGAGTAACTTCATTAATGTGAGAAGTTATCAGACGTAACTTCCGACATCAACATTGGAAAAAGGAAATGTTTCTTACCGTTTTTAATTACGTTTGGGAGAAAAGATCGCTATTACAGATTATGCCCGTAGCGACTTTTTTGCTTCACAAAGAGATGAAAGAATACAAACAAACATAAAAAGCATATTCTTATTTTCCCTAATATGAACTCTTACTAAAAATATTAATATTTATTATTCCAACTTTTGAATTTCAGAATAAAGTATGAAATCTTAAGAATTTATGTATATTTTACTTTATTGGTTGATTGTATAATTTATATAATGTATTACATAGCATTATTTTATTACTTATTCAGCAACTTATTTTCTCAAATTTTTCTTTTATTTCTTTTTATACGACGCCTAAGATTTTCATACATTCTTAAACAAAAAGGCGACATGTTCTGGCATTCCAGACATTATGGTAACAAACATTTGAAGGGAAAGAACTGTTAATGAATTATATTCATAAGAGACAAAAGAATATATAGTCTTTTCTTTCCCGTACGCCAGCACATAGAAAGAGGAGAAAAAGCCTTAAAAGTTTGAACTCTGTTGTTTTGTAACTTATTCAGCAATTTATGTATATTTTACTTTATTGGTTGATTGTATAATTTATATAATGTATTACATAGCATTATTTTATTACTTATTCAGCAACTAAATGTGGTCTTGAATAAGGAAGTGTCAATGGTGCATTAAACTATTTGCATCTTAAAATACACGATAGTGCAAGTTTTTATTGAATGATTTATGTTTAAATTTACTGTAACAGTGATGCTGGAAATTAACTCTCATCATTTGACTTAAATTCAAAACAAGAATTAATACACTGATTAGTTAAATTACTTGAAACAAGGTAATCTAAGTCTGATTCCATATACTAGTTGTCTCGATGATATTTTTATGGGCAATGTTTAAATCTGACAGTAGTATCAGCAAAATTTGTGTCTAACTTGTTTGATTGTAGGTTTTCTTAAAGAGGATTTAAATTGTCGATAGATTCGTTCGACAATGCCATTACTTTGAGGATAATATGTCGAGGTTTAAATTAATGAATTCGTGCAATAGAGTGGAGATGAAACTTTTACATTGATCTATAATGATAGTAATATGTGCTAAATATATAAATAGTAATAGGTGTAAATCTGGAAATCTACCCGTGTACTAAAATGCTTGAGCAGTTGTTCCAGCAGTCATGTTTGCTGTTGGAATGACTTCAAGTCAATTTTAAATCTGTCGATGACAGTCATATAATATTGTTTACAGTCAGAAGACGAAGCAGTTCCAATGAATTAAATATGTAAGCATTTGAAGTTAGCATCCAGTTTGCTAAAACAGCTAATGGGAGATTTGATGTGCTGATGAGTTATCTTTGATTTTTGTCATGCAGCTCAGAACTATATCTTTAAGCATATCCAAGGTGAGAAGGAAAAGGAAATTTTTTCTTTATTTTCCAGCGTGTATTTTTTTGAACAAACAGATGACATGTAGCTGACTACATATATGTCGTAATGAAGGTTAATTTTTTCAAGAGAAAGTAATGTTTCTCTAATTTTAAGGACAACTTGTTTTCAGTTAAAAGATTTGTGATTCCTCATAATTTGATTAATGCATGGCTTATTCTTTAAAATTGAAATGCTGAAGTCAATATTTCGCCTATCTCAGAAAGATCATCAGCTGCAGTATTTTATTAGATCCTTTTGTGTTAACTATGTCAGTAGAAAATTGGGAAATGAAATCCAAGTGATTTAATTGACGGGGATTGCATTTGCCATCATTTTTACAAACGCATAGATATAAGGGTTTTTGGCTGTAAATATGTGATAAAAATTCATCTTTTCTCTTTGTCTAAATTTTTTTTACAGTAGAACAGTTACTTTTAACAGAATTAATATTTAAAAAGGTATTACGTATTATATCACAGGCCTTTTTCGCCTTAAAAATATGTCCTTCGGTTTTGCAAAAGATGGCAAGAGAGACAGAGAGGAAAAAAAGCTACGGAAGAATTTCTACTTATTGTTAAATGTGGAAAGAGGATATGGCAACGAGTTTAAGCAATATAAAGCGCAATTTCCAAAATATAAACAAGATTACTGTTTTCTGTTGTTAAAATCTTTCAAGTATAATCAAATAGTAAGTTATTAAATATGATTTTAGTTAGAAGAATCTTTAACTGGAATCCAATTTACTTGTAGCTATACTGATAAAATGCATTTACATATAATTCAATGAAAATAATGCCCCAAATAAATGATCTTACGATATTTTTCATTCACGTATTGTTTTCCTGCATGTCTACTCATGTTTCCAGTTAATAAATTTATATTATTTTTTAAAGATAGTATTATAATTTTTTAAAACTGTTTTATAACTATCGATCCTGTTCAAGTTACTGAATTCTTGGGGATATTCTTTAATAGAATCTTAAGAAATTTATTATTTTTAATATTAGTTCTTAAAAACAGGTTACTAATAGTCGTATTTATTTTCTGTTTTATAATTATTAATAGAAGTAAAACTCGCCTAGTTAACATTTTCGAAGTAAGCTGTTTGTATAATGAGAAAAACAATAAATATGGAATACATGTCTTGATTCCCGTTCCTTCATTTTCTTGCAATAAATAAAATCTCTAAAAATAAAAATTCGTACTTACTCTATATTTAATATGTTCATAAAAGGCTATAAATTAATTAATAGAAAAAATATAATAAACTCCTTAATAATAAGGTTATAAACTATTAAAATCAAGTAGAAATTCACACATAAATTTTAATTCTCACATAAAATTGAATTGTGGTCAGTTAGTTGATATTTTTAATAATCATAAAATCAATATAAATGTACTCATGTATAAAATTCAAATAGAATTTCTAGAGTTTAATTTATTAAAGCTTAAGGAATATCAGAGAAGTAGTTAAAGTTTAATGTTATATAGAAAAAGGAATTTGACAAGGAAATGTATAATTTTAAAGGAAAGTATTTTCAGCAGCTCATAAATTTCCTTGAATTATTGAAGGAAGTCTAGAAATAAGAAAAATGTTATGAAGGTAGTGTTGTGAATAAGGTGTCAAAATATTATTGATAATGTAACCAAAGGTTTTTGGTATCCTTATATATTACCAAGTATATAATTTATGTTAAATATATAATTTTTGGAAACTTTATACCTTTTTTCTCGTTTCTGTCAGTTTTAAGTAATTAAAATTGAGGATTTTACATTTTGTTAAAATGAGTTATTAATGAATTTCAATAAAAATATACTTCCTGAGAAAAATGGCATTTGCATATTATTGTCATCACAGCTTTTTAAGCTAAACGTATTAAAAAAAAAATCATAATTAAAAAATTTTTTTTATTATCATAAGTAAATTTTTTTTTAAATTATGGGTTGCATATTAATTTTACTCAAATTTTGCAACAAAATTGATTGCTATGACTTTAGTACTAAGAAACTGATAAAATAAACTAAATATTATGGTATAAGTTTATGTTTAAATTTTTGAATTACATCCACAAGAAGAGAATAAATTCAGCAAAATTAAGGTTATTAAAATATATTATGAACTTATTCAAATTTAAAATAGTTAAGTAAAATGATATTTATGAAGTACTATATCTATCAATAGCAGATATTATCTTATTACAAAATTGTAATTTATATTTTTTAGATATAAAGTTATGAAATGGCTGTTAATCAAAGCAATGATAATGTACATGAAGTAAGTTATATATTAGAATGTATTTTTTTCTGATACAAAAATACCATCATTTCTATCACTTAAATTTTCAATTGTTTTGTTACTTTACTATTATTGATATATTATTATCAGTTCTTGTTTAAAGCTAGCTTTTGGTTGATGTTAACATAAATTTTCTCATGATAATTTATTTACAATTATTGAGCATGTATCTAGAAATATTGAGTATACTGCTATGAGACATTTATATTTTTTTAAATTTAATTTACTCTTAATGAAAAGTTAGTGAAATTTTAAGGTATTAAATTAAAAAGATTTCAATCATTATATATTTTCCCATTTGATCTGTATGTGTTACTTGTGCTTAAACTACTTAGATTTCTTATCAAGTTTTTTCTTTTCTCCTTTCATATATCTTATTCACAATAGATTTTTGCCTTTTTAATTTATTTTTTTAATCAATAACCATAAAAAGGTTAGTTATTGCATTTCCTTTTTTAATCTATGGTTCTTGCATTTCCTTTTTGAATTCCTTTCCTTTAAACTTTGTTCCAACACTAAAAATGTTTTTCTCAGTATTCAAAAGATCGTAGACAGAGGAAGTAACTTTAATCCCACTTCCATTTTTTTCATTCTGTAAAATATTGAAAATTTTATAATTGGGAAGTATTTACTATGAAAACATAACATTATTTTTTTATCTGCATTAATATTATTACACTTGTGCATTTAATAGTTTTCATAAACATTGATATATTTATTTTCCTCTGTAAAATCTGCTTTTATTTATGGAATAAAAGTACATTTGAGGTATTAGTTAATATTTCAAATTTTTTTAACAATATCCTTTTCTATTCATATGATAAAATCAAATGATATTTATCATACATGCAGTAGACATTTATTATACATGACAATAAACATGTTTTAACTTTTTGTTTAATAAATAAAATTTGTTTTTCATGTATAAAGTTTTATTTTTTCTTTCTGATATAAAGAACTTTTTACAATATGTGTCAGAAATAGAGCATTTTAAAAAATTATTAACTTTTAAAAATAACCAGTATACATCTTTTTGATTCCTATTCAAGCATTAGAAATTTAAAAACTTCTAGATGATGAAATTCGAACACTATTGTCTAATTTGATTTTTAAAAAATCATTTACAATATAGATTTTCTGTAGAAAGAAATTATTCATTTACTATTAATTTGTTGTAGCTCATATTTAAATAGGAGAAATATCCTTGGAAATAGCTCTTGTACATTTTAATCATACAGTTTCAGTTTCTGGAATTTTTATTTGAATTATCGACTGAGCTATTTTTTAATTTAACTGTTTCTTTCATTTTTGTTTTGAAAAAAATCACTTATTTATTTTGAAAACTAATATATGATTTTAAAAAGATAAGAATTTTGTTAGCTACCAATTTTTTATTTTTTATTTTTAAATATTTAAAATAATATTTTCTTTTCATCTTTTCAAATTAAGAAGAAATTGTTATATATATATATATATATATATATATATATATAAATTTAGAAATTGTTATATATATATATATATATATATATATATATATATATATATATATATATATATATATATATATATATATATATATATATAACAATTTCTAAATTTTATTAGTACTAGGCATTGTTATTATTAAATGCTATTTAGTGATCTTTTGTTTTCATGTTTTCAATTATTTCACCATCTTTTGTTTCTTTTTATTCTATGCTAAAATTGAAACTGGCATAACTTTGCAGCTACTACTTTTTCTTGTTTAATCGTTTTAAGAATTTGACTGTCGAGCATAAGTTAAGATTTTATCCTGCCTTATCTTTTCTTCCCATAGGGTTAAATTTAATGGAAAATACTTTTTAGCACTTTAAATTATTTGTTTGTAAGATCTTTTGTTTTAAAATTAAATTAAACTTTGATATAATCATGTAATATGCTTTATTCAATTTGAAATTGTTGACTGAGTTTGTTTATTTAATTTTCTATCAAGTAATTACAAAAGTTTATAAATTTTCAGCTTCTTAAGGGAAAATTATGGTTGTCAATATATCATCTCTATATTGTAGAACAAAAATGTTGATTCGGCGGTATATAAAGCTTTAACTGAGATAATATACGTTTTCTTTTCATCTTTTTAAATTAAGAACAAATTTTTATATATATATGTATAACAATTTCTAAATTTTATTTTCTTGAATTTATTTAGCAAAATTTCTTTGTTGTAGATTTGTTAAATTAATAACATTTCAGTAAATTTGAATAAACTAAATAATGATTCTGAATATATATATATAATTATTTAGTTTATTGAAATTTTCTGAAATGTTATTGTTATAATATAATAATTTAATTAAATATGTAACAAAGAAATTTTGTTAAGCGAATCTATGAAGATAGAATTTTAAATATAGACACAAAGTATATTCTCTCTTATTTTTTTTTTTTAAATCAAATTTGTTTCCTAAATTTAAGTCTTATTTGCACTATAATTTTAACAATGTGTTTTATGCTGTAATAATAACTATTTGCTGGTTATGCTTATTATATTTCTCTTTCTTTTATCAGAATTTAATTTAAGTATCTTGAAAATTTTTAATATACACTTTTGAAGTTTTTTTAATCACTTCAATTTTAAACTTTTGATTTATTTACACTAACTTTTTACTTATTATGTCATGATTAAATTTTTTGTCCTAAATGTGAATACATTTTTATGATTTATATTTTAGATATCAATGATCAATAATAACTACTTTTACAAAACTTGAACTAAAATTTTCTTTTATATTTTAGCTTTTACAACAACTTGAAGAATTAAAGCAGAAAAAAGCCCAGAATGTTAAAAAATTGAAGGTATAGCTTCTGTTTATATATTTGTTGAAAAAATGCGACAATTTACTGATAGATTGTTTAAAATCTAATGTTAATTTTTTGTTTAAATTTATTAGGTATTTGTTTTTCCTGTAACTATCCTTTCATAAATGTATTTATTTACTAAAATTGTTATTAAATTAATAAATAATTTCTAAATTATTTCACAATTTTTAAATTTTTTTTTGAATATTTTTATTGATAATATTGGATGAATCATGACATTGCAAAATTAAGCCTTTCTGTTAATATTTTAATGAATAGTTTCTATTATAGCCATAAGTTATCCTGTTTTTTTTTGTAAGTATTAAATTAAGTTTCTAATTTTAAGTCCTTTATTCTTTGTAAATTTAATTAATGATTTTTATATTAAATTTTTACTAATTACATTATGTAAATATGGCATCAAGATGTAGAATCATAATTTTCTTAAATGTTTGTCATGGAATTACAATTTTATTCTAAATAATGGAAATATACTTTTACAATTTGTTGTGTTAATCTGGTTATCAGTGATACCCAAAACCATCCTGTGTAATTTTATTTGCAGAAATTCTTTATTCTGATAATTTACAGGACATTTTCCCAAGTGTGAAAAATATTCACATAAATCCCTTTCCTTTGAAAGTCTATTAAGATTTCATGAACAAAAGTGACTAGAGTTTGAACCAAATTGAATCTTTTAAAACATTTGAATTCATTTTATATTTATCTAGGGATGTTTTTCTTGAAAGCTGTATGCAGCAAATTCTTAAATGATGTTCAATGCTTTTAGTTATTAGGCTATTAAATGATTTCCTGTTATAGATGTCATTTAAAGTAATGAATGTTATATAAGCAATTTGTTAAAAGAGTTGAGATAAACTCTTACTGTAGAAACATGTTTATAAAAAGGAAATACAATAAAAAAATATGAATGCTAATGTGTATGCATTATGAAAATGTTTTTAACCTTTACCAAGATTTAAAAATTTTTGGAAAATGAGGAAAACTTTCTTGAATACTTACACAAATTGAGTAAAATGCTTATACAATTAAAATTTGCAGAATATTTTCTAAATGCCTCATACCAATTTTCAATTTATTTTAAATATTCACTTTCATTTGAATGAAAGATTATAATAATTTAAGTAGTAACAATGTTTAATTTTATTGAGTTGAAATTATTTAAAATGATTTTAAATAATATGTATAAATAAAAATAAATTAATATTAATGGTAAAAAAATATTCAAACAGTTTCAGCTAAAGAGTTCTTGCATTAGTGACAGGTAAAATAAAAATCAACCTGTTTTGCTTTTAGAATTTCTGAGAAGTTTATTATTAAAATTTAATTTTTAATATGTTAATCTTATAATGAAATCATATTTTAAACTGCAAATTTGTATTATGGTAAATATTTCAATACAGATGATTGGTTTGGTCAGTATTTATTATTTTCAACTTATAAAATTTTCTTAAAGTATCTGAAATCTTTACTAAGCATAAAATATTTTTCCTAATGTGATTTATATTTTTTCTGTATCTTTTTGTAAGACATTGTGCATATATATTCATATTTATATTCCATTATTCTATATAGTCAGTTTTATCCTATCTAGTTTTTATTAGTCAGCTAATAATAATTATATTTTTTTGTGGATATTAATTTAATAAATTATAGTAGTTTATTATTAGCCAAAATATAAAATTCAATCTAATAGTAAGTACAAATATTTTTATATTATGAAATAAATATTATTTAAATTTTTATGTAGAAAATTTAAAAGGATATTTTTTCTGTTTTCAGCGAAAATTAGGAAGAGCTGTTTTATTAAGGAAGGACTCAAATACTGAATATGTACCTGTTAACTTTGATAACAAAAGTGTTGGTTCCAAACCTGTTACATCAGAAATGAGGCCTGTATTAAGTGAATTGAATAACTCTTTGCCTTCTGAAAATTTTCTGAAACAGTCTTCTGAAAATGAGATTATGCCAAAAGGTAATTCTAGAAAAAATTTAAATAATAATTCTGATTGCTTTGTTGATTTACAAGCATCTCAGTCAAAAGATATAACAGACTCACAAGTGAATAGGCTACCACTGCTCCAGAATGACTGTGAATCCCATACGAAAGAAGTTGAATCACATAAGTTGGACTTAAGCATTGCAACTTCTACTGAATCCTCCAATGATGCTGCAGCAAAAAATAATTTATGCAACCAGAATTTTTTCAAGAAAAGAGCTGCTGTAGAATTTGTGAACAAAGAACATTATAATAATCATCCTTTGTCAAATAAGAAAATTAAAATGACTGATGCTTTGGAAAAATCCTCTCAGTTTCAAATTTGTTGTCTTAATACTTATAACAATACCTATAATAATCTTAATAATATGGTAGATGAAAGTAATGAGTATTATCCTTTATTACCTTCTGCTGCAATAAGTTCTTTACATCAAATACCAGAGCATGGAATCAATAATTATCAAAATACAGAAAATGTATGTGCAGAGAATGATACAATATGTATTGTGCCGTCAAGTCAGTTAGAAGTTAACTCGGTGAGTTTATGTGCACAGACATCTCTTTTAAGCGAAGACCTAGAATCTAAGAAATTAGAGAAAATTGAAGAGAGCCAGAAAACCTTTTCTGTTACTTATAAAAGAGATGAAAGTAAAGTAGCTTCCAAAAACACAGAAGTCTCTACGCAATTATATGTAGACCAAGGTAAGACACGTGAACAAAAGTGTGTTACAATTATTCATGATAATCAGTTAAAAAACTTTATTGAAGACGAACAATACCCTAAGGCAGTTGAGGAAACAGAAAAAATCAAAATTGCTTTAGAAATAAGAAATGCGCATAATTCTTCTGTTAATCAAATTTCAAAACCTCATGAGTCACCAGAATATCATTTTGAAGATGATTTGGATTATACTACTACTGAGATAGCTGAAACTGTTAATGTATTTTTATCAAAATCTACACCAGAAGCAATGAGTATTGATAGCAGTTCATTGCTTAAAACATCACAACCAGAAGTGGCTAGTTATGAAGAAGTAGGGGAAATGAGTTTTTTTGAAATGGAAGATACGGAAGATATGATGAGAAACTTACAGCCAGTCACAAATGATTCAGAAGAACATTCAATTAGATTAGAGAAATATACTGAGGACTTGAACAATTCAAAATGTGAAGATGTTGACTTTGAATGTGATAATAATGTATTTGAAGATAATTGTAAGGAAGATTTATTTATTAAAAATTCTCCAGAAGATACTTCCAATTCTATAGAAAAAAATGAAAGAGCAGATTTGGAAATATTTTGCAATAAGGAAAGCACAAATATCATTCAAGAAGGTAAACCTTCTTTATATGCGATTGACTCTGATGTTCTTGTTGTTCCTGAAACTGAATTATTTGATTTTTCTCAATGTAGTACATCTGAAATGCAGGTAGATAATGCAGCCCAAAATATCACCATTGTAACTGACAATGATAAATGTAAAAACTTAGATCAAGATTGTCAAACAGCAGAAAAAGATGCAAATTCTCATATTAATGTAGACTCTACTGTACTCAACAATATTGAAAATAAACAAGAAGAAAAATTTAATTCTCAATCAGAGCAACAAAATATTTCAAAGATATTGGAAACTTATTCCAACAGCATAGGTAAAATTTCCTACTCCCAATTAGATACTCCTCCAGGAGGAAAGTGTTTATCAGGTATAACCCATCAACATTTGCTTCCTGATACCCAATGCTCAAGAACTGATTCACAAGAAAATGGTTCAAATCTGGAATTTGTATGCAGCTTGCAAGTAAGTTTGTAATTATAGCTAATTTAAAGTAAAATGAATAGTTTTATTATGCCTACAAAAAAATTTTTTTAAGATAAAATTAATTTTTATTTAAAATAATAATGAAATACTTGTTTTCTATTCGAATATTTAAAATTCAAAATTATTTGAATATTAATATATCATTTTTAAATTTTTTATGCCAGTATATATTTTCAAACTGGGAGCATTAAAGTTAATAGTAAATAGATTTTTCTATTTAATTACAATGGTTCTTATGTATAGGTTATTACTAGAAAAATAAATTTTTTCTCATCTAAAACCAAAATCATTTTTATCGTTTTAACAATTACTCTGCACTTTTAGCTAAGTGAAAATCTGTCAAATGAAAAATAATGACGATTTATTAACTGATAATTTTCCATGCTAGTTATCTTATAACAAAATATTTTTATAATTTCATTGCATTTTGCAAGTCATATTTACTTTTATTTTATTATTTATATTTATTTTATTTATTCTGCTAAATATACTTATTTTAATATAACTTTTGATAATGACAATGAAACAAAATAATTCTTAAGTTCTTACATATTTAAATGATGCTGTCATATTGTTATTAATTTAATGCTTATCTTTTTTTCTAGTGTGGAATATTAGAATCAGTGTGTAATATGAAAGTCATATTTTTCAATAATTGCCAATATTTATTTATTCAACATTTGACATGGATCCAAGTTTGGCGACTAGAAAGGAACAGCAAAGGCTGGGTTAAAATATATTGCCATCAAGTTGATAATGTAAGCTTGCATTTTGCTTAAGTTGCATCATTATATTTAAAGTTTAATCAGTAGTTATAGCATTTGTTAAAGCATATTAGATAGTGTAAATGTGTATAATTTTAATATATAATGTTTCAAAATTAAGAAAGTATTTTTTCCTATTATTATTGAAATTAAAAGTTAAAGCAATGAAGTGATTAAATGTTGAAGTGTAATTGGTGACATTTGAAACAGCATAACTGAAATAAATGACTGTGGAAACTAAATAAGTTTTAAATGATTTAGTAATTCTATGTCATTAGTTCTAATTAGAATCCAATGCATGAGCTTTATATCTAACACTGTTTCTATTCTGACATGACATCTGAATGGAATAGCTTTATGTGAAATGAGATTCAGTCTTAAAAGTTCTTTAAATTAATCATTGTTTGTATTGTTTCATGTGGTTAAAGATTCATATGCCTGTAAAAATATCTTATCCAGACTGTCATCTAACAACTTTGATTCATAGAGATAGCTTTTCTTTAAAATTTCAGCATTCATTTCCTGATTATGTTACATTCTTATTAAAACTTTTAAATATTTTCATGAGCATTTTAGCCAATTAGATCCTCTTCTATAATACAAACCTGGTGCTTGCAAAGGATGGTGTTACTAAGGTAGTAACTTTACCTATATATTTAAATTCATCAGAATATCATCACATCTGTAACTTCATATCACATTTCAGTTGTTTGACTCAGTTTCTATATTTATGTAGGGAATCTAACTTTTTATGGTTGATTTTTTCTTATTATTTTTATGATTGAAGTTCCTTGTTTCCATAATTTTCATAATTCATACATATGATCTGTAAGCATGATATTGAAGTAACTGCATAGTGGAAGGGGAGATAGTGCAACAATGGGATTACTACATAATATTGAAAATTAAAATTAGTCAACAGTTAAAATTGATTTATATTTGAAAATCTTCTAAATACAGTATTTTGTGCTACTGAATATTATTTTTTAGTAAAATTTAAGTTTATTTATTGAAAAATAATATATTGAGAATACATTAAATCACAATTTTTTTGCTGTATTTTCTTTTTCTAATGGCTTTATTTTTTATTTATTACAAATTTACTTTTGTAAGTTAATGTCTTTCCTTAGATATAAGTTGTTCAATAAGTAATTGTTATTTTATTTATATAATTGAATTTTCAAAATAAATAAAATAACATATTATTCTATTACAAATTATTTTAATGTTCTAATTTATTTCTAGTAGAAATTGATATTAATATTTTTATATTTTATGATAGTCTTTTCAGCTGAAAGAATTATGTGTGTCATCTGATGAAAATTGCCTAGTTCTTGTGTTGCTGTTGATATCTGAACAATACAGTCTTTCCCTCCAATTCATATTATTTGAGAAAGGAAGCAAAACCATTAAATTGATGGAGCATCCATATCAGTTTGAGAGCAGGTCAAATAAATGTCATATCAAATTTATCGTTGTTATTTTATAATCTTTATTAAATGTTATACATGCTTATGTATAACTAAAAAATTTATTTTTATTTTTTAGAAGCTCCGTAGAAAATGAAATGGCATTAATTTGTGGCCTTGATAATATGAGATTCGCATGTGCTCAGGGTCAAAAGATTTTCAGAGTTTATTCTCATACTGTTAATTGTCATCATGGGAGTCCAAGATTACTCTCTGTGTTACTTGGGGTAACTGTTGATAATTTGCACAGCATCTGCTGTGTTGATAAACTGCCCAATGCTCTTTTAGGAATGAGTCACAACATGTTATATATATGGTATGATGTGCATTTAATTTTATATTATGTTGCCATTGTCATTTATAAAAAAAAACTATGTTTTGAAAGAAAATTTCAATTAAATCAAAATATTTCCTTTAAAAAAAATTCAGTTAAATTGACCATTCAAAACTAGTTTTTTTCAAAATTGAATGAATTGGTCTACGGAATGAGGTGTATCTTCATCACACAATCTAGATACTACTATGTTGTATATAACATGTATTAACAACTGACATTATGGCCAAAAGTATAAGGGAGTGTTTTGTGATCAAATTGAATACTTTTTCAATAAATATTGATAAAATAAAAATGTTGAAGTTTTAATAATAAATTAATTATCATGAATTTAGATTCTAGGAGACAATTGATCAACCACAAAATTATATATGAAAGAAATAAAAGTGCATTTGATATTTGTAAATAAGCTGTTAATTGTTTACCCACCCATGCATAGATTAAAAAATAGCACATAAAAGTTTCCTGTAAACAAAATTCTTTTGATAGGAAATAGAGAGTTCCAAATAGATGAAATTATCCTTCATAAATTGCATATTAAAACTTTGCTTTTGTGTTATATGGGAAATAATTTGAATGGTATTTGTTTTATTGAATAAACTATATTTCATTCAAACAACTTTTGAATTTTCAGGAAAATTGTAGAAAATAGATTTTTTTACATATGCTTCTATGCACGAAAAATTTCATAAATTAAATAATGTATTGATAGTTTTATGAGTTATGATATATATGAGATTATTTATCTGATGAAAAATGACTCAAGAATGAAATATACCTAAGTAATATTTTCAAGAAAATTTCTGCAAAAAAAAAAAAAAAAAAAAAAAAATTTTATTAATGAGCGTAAAAAAAAACTTATTTTAATATTATTTGATGAGTGAGAAAATAACTTAACTTTCTTTTAAATTTGTACACAAGTATTTTATGACATTTTAATAAAGTAATAATATTTATTGAAAGCGAAAATTCTATTTTTCTATTATATATTTTGGATAAGATTTTGTTATGCTTTTTGCTTATATTTATTGTTAACTTATTAGATTTTGAACAAAACCTGAGCAGAGTATGGGTTTTTTTTTTATTGTTGCTTTGCTTATTAAATTAAAAGAATGTTTCTCAAAGATTCTGTTAGCAGTATGGGTGTAAATTTATACTTGTTGGTAGATCTGTATATCAAATGACATAGATTGCTGGATAAAAGAACTATATTTATGTATAAAATTAACATTTAAATTTCTCTCAACAGCTTATCAAAAAATAATTGCAAACTTAAAAAAACTTATCTTGCTTTAATAAAGTTTGATGTATTTTTTTTGCATTACATTCAAAATGTAGTCACAAATATACAAGCTTATTAACTTATATGAATTAACTCAATATATTCTGTGATCTCTAAAAAAGAATTATATTTATATCTGAAAAAACAAGCTGAACAGTAAATGAAGTGGGTAGTGTTAAATTCTAAAATGGAAGTGAAAATGCTAGATTTAATTTAAATTGGTTGTGTCTTATGTCTTTAAAGTAATTTAAAATGTAAATTTTTAATTCTTAGTGAAAGTTGACTGCATTTTTCAAAACCTGCTTAAAAATCTCTTTCAATATTATGGTGGTTGTTATTCCCAACAACACAATATGAGAACTTGAAAATAACAAAAATAATTAAAAGAGAAAAGTATTCAAAGTTTTACTGTGCCTAAGTTAATTTCTGATCAAAACTGTGCAAATGAAACTAATTTCTAATTAGTTAATTTAAAAATTAACAAAGGAAACTGATTGTAGAATTGCGTAAAACAATCATAAAACTTTAAATTTGAAATTTTTCGTCTTGGCAATTTCTTTAGCATCACTCCTGTATTTATTTCATAAATAAGTTACATAATTTAGTTACAAAATTATGCACTGCAATTGCAAAGCAATATATTATTGTATTAAACTCATATTCTGAAAATTATCAATTCAATAGGAACTTTTTATAAAAAATATATTTTTAAATTTAAAATTGCTGTGGCTTATTTTCTTCACCTTTTATTAAGATTTTATCATAAAAAAAAAAAAAAAAAAAAAAAAAAAAAAAAAAAAAAATTCTGCTGAAAAATTAAATTTTTTTTCAGGAAATTTCCCAGACTATTTAGCTTTTCTTTTTTGTGTCCTGAATAGAATTTTTTATTCAAATATGCATAAAAGAAAATTGGAAACTTACATTTATAGTTATGTAACTTTTTCTTTTTTTCTATGTTTTCCTCTATTAATATATTTTTAAACTTACTCAGTATGCTATGAACCCTTTACATATAAATAACAGGTTTTAAGCTGTTGAGCAGAATTTTCAAATTTAAAACAATCCGCAAATTTTTCATCATCATCAGCAACATTGGTATGACAGCCCTTTGTAGGCTTGGACTTTCCTCATAAGATTTTCCCCTTCTGCTTTTCTCCCAGCCTTTGAGATTTCCAGTTCTTTACTTTTACAATAGCAAAGTCTTCATCGAAATAGTCTATATCTTTTTTGGGTTTCTTTTTGTCTTTATTTATGGGAATTGCATTAAAAGCTCTTAATGCTGTTCGTTTTGAGCATGTTCTTACTACATGCCCTGCCTCTGATTAGTTCTCATTCTGATTAGTTTTAGGAAGTTTATAATATCATTGCTATTAAAAGCATTATATACATCAAAATTATATATTTTTCTTCAAATGTTATTATCAAGTACATTGCTAAAGATTGTTCTCAGGACCTTTGTTTTTAAAGTTGCTAAGATTTTCGTTTCTTTTTTTGTTAAGATTGTTTATGGTTCTAAGGCATAAATCAAAACTGACTTGATCAATATCTTATATAGCAAGGTCTTTCTTTCATTTTATCTAGTAAGATTTCATTAGTGTTCTTAAACTGCAGAAGCTGTGATATTTTTCGAGAATCAGGTATTTGAGTAATATGATTTAATTATCAGTACATGAATAGATGTAAATTGAATGTATTCAATGGAATCAAAAATAAGTTTTTCTGTCTCTAAATTTTTGAAAATTTGCTTTTTATAGTACTAATTTTATTTGTAGTTTCTTGAAATCAATATTACTCATATTTTATGTGATAGGATAATAAAATCATTTTGCAATGAATTTATATTAAATGACTTAACATGAATATTTTGTTAATTGTTTGTCTTGAAAAATATATTTTGTTTTTAAATGCATGAATAGAATGATATATATTTTTCAGATATAAGTTTTTCAATTTTGTATGATACTTATTTTTTATTTTAAAGGAAATTGAAAAAGCTAAAATTATAATTAATGTTTTAAAATTTTATTTTGTACTAATTTTTTCTATTTGTATGATATTAATAGATTATTATTTTAATTCACATGTTACTTAATATTCAGTCATGTAAAAATTGACTATTTCATACATATATTGATATTTTTACTTTTAGGCATGTCACAGAAACTCGATTAGTAACATCAGTTCCTTTACAAATTGATACTTTTATCATTGAGAGCTGCATTTGGGCAACAATTGAAAATGTAAGACTTATCTCATGAATTTTGAATAATGCTTGTTTTTTAAACATAAATGATATTCATTTAAAATTTTAATATAATTCCTTTTATTTTACATATGAAGATAAGCCTTAATAAATGACATTTATATTAGATTCATTTTCAAAGCTGAAAACAATATGGATGATCATATGCATCATTTTCTATTTTATGATAATGCAAGCTTAAATATTATTCTTACTTTTATAGTATAAAGAGGTATATTTTAAATTATATTTGAGAAAGAAAAAAAGATGTTATTTATATATTTTTCTTATCAAATATAGTTTAAAATATACCGCTTGATTATAAAGTTCTTTTGATTTTAATATATATATTCAGAAATATTTATTTTTTATGCTATATTTTGCAAACATTGGAAATATTTTTTCTTAGATTTATGTTATGAAATCTTAATGCAAGTTAAATATCTTACTAAAATATTTAATTTTGTATATAATACAGAAATGATTTGTATACGAAAAATTGTGTTTATATAAAAATGTTAGTGAATCAATTTAATTTGTTTATTATTTTAATTTGTTTATCAATTTAATTTGTTTATTATTTTAATTTGTTTATCAATTTAATTTGTTTATTATTTTAAAAATGAAATTATTTTATTCATATTATTAAATGTAAGTTTGTTGTAGTTCAAAATAATTGAAAATTTTCTTTATTATCAAATTTAATACATGAAATTTTAGTATGTTATACAAGTTTAATGAATCAAATGTTTCCAAATTTAACATTGCATCAAATAATGTTGTATTATTAATTGGAATAAAAGATCAGTTAATAAGTTTTCTCAAAAATAAATTATAGATTTATCAGAGCTTATTTTAAAATCTGATGTCACTTATGGAAAGTAGTTAATTTACTCTCATATTCAAGCATCTGTTGAATGTAGCTTTTCTGAGAACCAAATTTTGCTGGTAGAAAATTTAAATAATTGATCAATTGTAGCTAAGTGCATCATTGATAATGATGTTTCAAATATAGGTGGTGTCAACAATATAATAATTAGCAAAAACCCCTTCTTAGTTTTGCTGAAGGATATGTGTATGTATTAATTAATTAATATTAGCAATATGTGTATGTATTAATAACTAAGAAATGTGGAAAATCAATTAAGTGATTTTAGAAATAAAAAATTCTAGAATATGGTTGTAAGTTTTAAAAGAGTTTGAAAGTAAACAGAAGAATAATTTAAAATTACTTTTATTAAATAACTGGGAAAAAAGTTACATCCTAAAAACTGTATACAATAGTTGTATATCTTTTGCTTTGAATAAGTATATTTATTTGAAAATATATTGTTATACAGACCTTGAAATAGCCTCAAGAACTCAATAAATTAATACATACGAAGCTAATGAAGATGTTATAAAACTCTAAAATTACCTATTATTTTATATGTATAATTCAGTAATGTAAAAAATATTGATTATTTAAATAATTTTTTTGTTGTAGTCACAAATTCCTTGAAGGCTTTTGAAGTAATCTTTAAATAGAATTTTAACTTAAATAAAAATGTTCTTATTAATTGTTTATAATAATTTATTTCTATTATTTACAAATATAAATGAAAAATGTTGTATATGCATATTTGATTGAAGAACAATTTTTAAAATAAAATAAAAAAATTATTTAACATGAAGGTCAATACTCCTGGAAATTTTTGATTTGACTCCTGAAAAATTCATTAAAACTCCTGGGATTTGATTCTTGGAAATCTGCATGAACCCTCTTATCATTTTTTATAAAATTACTCATTATTTATAATTTTCATTTGCACTTTAATTTACCTAGTAGCTTGAGTGATAGTTGTTTATATGCTGAGGAAATTGTCCTTTTTTTATCAGTGAAAAGTTCTTTACATCATTCCTGTTCTTAATGATTATTAAAAAGCTTAATAATTATATGGATGTTTATTGGTAGGCCACAATTATCAATCTACATGATTTTATATGAAAAGCACTTGTATTTGATTTGTTGTTAAGTTCTAGATGTTATTGTAATTATGATTCAAACTTTATTGATGCATTTTTAGCTTGAGTGATAGTTGTTTATATGCTGAGGAAATTGTCCTTTTTTATCAGTGAAAAGTTCTTTACATCATTCCTGCTCTTAATGATTATTAAAAAGCTTAATAATTATAGCTTACATTTAGCTGTTTGATTTGAAAGTTTTTATTGGTTGATCATCTTTTAAAACCTAAGGATTTCACTTCACAAAATAAAAATTTTAACTATTTATAAATTATGTGAAAATTTCATATTTTCAAGCTGTGTCACTATAAAAAAAATCTGTTCTTTAAATGTTTTAAATACAAATGAAATGTTTCATTTTTAGTTGATTTTTTAATAATTAGAAATAAGCAATGAAAATAACTTTGCTTTGTTATTTAATTATTATGTCTAAAATTTGAGCCACTCAAACTTGGAATATTTGATATTAGTTATAAAAGTATAAAATTAGAATTTTTTTTTTCATGAATGACCAAGTTGTGCTAAGTTTTACCGAAAGTGAGTCACTTTACTTCAGATACGTGTATTTGTTGGATTATTAAAAATGAATAACTAAAATTTTGAATATAAAATTATCAAAAATGAATGAATAATCTGTGTAGTAGAGCAATCTATCTTCATTAGTGAAAATTGTTTTTTATCACTTTCTGAAAGGTTTTTTACTAAAAATTACGCTGTGTTGAGTGCAGTTTTATATATTGCAACCACATAATTTGTTGGAATATATATGCATAACTCAAGGCAAATTTATTAGCAGATAAATATACAGACAGAACATACTGCAATATTTATTTCATTTTTAGAACAACAAAATGAGTTAATTTCTTTAAATTTGCTTTTCATTTTAGAAATTTGAATATTTATAAAAACTAAATTGATATGTTCAAAATAAATTAATAATTTATTTATATTATGCTATTGCAACATACTCAACAGTTAGTAGGTTTCATTATCACTTTGGTCATGAATACTTATAAAGTTCTCTGAAATCGATGAATCTTTGTCAAATTAACATTAATAAGCAAAAAGTGACCCTAGCATGATGATCAGCTTAATTTTCTGAAAATGCCTAAGGAATATTGAATGAGAAGTTTGTATTTTACATAAAAGTTAGTATAGGGGCATTGAATAATTTTGGTAAATTTAGTAATTATTGAATTTTAAATTCTATATTCTTACATCACAATTTTTAAATAATTATGTAGAAATATTTTAGAGTTTTTAATGATTCAGAATTTCACTATACTTCCATGTAAATTTTTTTATAAGAAATATTTATGCAAGTTCGAATTTTTGATTTCATTGTAAATATTTTTTCCATTTGAATTAACAGTTACATTATTTTTTTTATTATAGGGTTTAGCTTTCCTTTTGGTTTCTAGTAATGGAGTTGAAGCATGCCAGCTCGCTGTAACAAATCTTGCAACAGGATGCTTCCAAATTATTATTTCTTACAAACAACAGCCTGCTCTCAAAGAAAAGATTTCAAATAGGTGAGTAATTAAACCCAAAAAAATTTCCGCAATTGGAATAACAGCAATTAGCTATATAGCTGATATTGTTCAAATAATGCAAACAATAGGGTAATCATGTAAAAACAATTGGGAAAATATTTTAAAAGTTTAATGACTAAAAGTTACTTCAGTTATAAATTTTTACAATATAGCATTTTTTTAAAAATAATATCTAAAGCTTAAAAAACATTGAGAGTTTATTATTTTATCTTTTTATGTAAATTATTTGTTAATCAAGTTTATAGAAATAAAATGTAATATAATTAATAATTTAATAAATTTAAAAAGAGACGATTCAAATGCAAGAATATATTGTTTTATTTATGTTATTAAAATCAATGTTTAAGTCTTCCAAATTCTGTGTTAACATTGTAAATTAATCAAGGATCCTTTAAACTGCAAAAAATATTTATGTAAATCTTGATTATATCTGAAAATAAGCAATATTTTGCAATTAAATGAAATAAAAAACTATAAAGGGATGAGCAAGCTAAATATTTTAGAAATAAAGGGTAAAAATTTTCAGGGTAGTAAATGTTTTTATTTTTCAGTTACGCTATAACACACAAAATAGCATCAATACAAACATTGCATTTACATTTGGAAAGATTGGCCACTAGCTGTTTGAGTTCATAAAGTCTTGGACCTAACTGAAAAGTTCCACTGCAGCAGTAGAGTGCTCACTGGATATTTTAAAAGAGGGTTTTATAATCCCCCTCTCTGGCGCTTATGACATTCTGGCAAGGAGACAGAATTAGAATGAACAGCTCTTGCATTTTTGTCTAAGAGAAGGGTTTTGATGGGTAATCTCTTTTACAATTAGATTAAATGTTATTGATTCTTGGCTTTCAATGTAAGGATGTAGAACTGAGGTACGGTAATTTCATGAAGAAATAGCAATATCATTAAGTTACACAGACCTTATGAACAGAAAAATATTTATCTCCTCTATTGTAATGGCTTTTTACTGCCTCATGCTTCATTTTGATGCAATCTCATAGTTTGTTCATGATGGATGCAGATTTTCTGAACTATAGTTTAATCTTGGGAACACAAAAGTTTCAACTATAACTTTGAAGCCCTGTATCACATCATCTATGATTCTTAGTTATCTACAAAATTATTGAAATGCAATTATATGGCCAGTAAAATCATATACTCATGGTGAAATAAATCATTGATCATTTTGAATGCCCGTCCTTGTCTCCAACAAGGATTGGAGAGGGTTTTAAATATTTATTCTTAGGTTAAATATGTTCGAGGAAAGAAGAGACTGATATTAAATTTCGACTGATGTTGAGATTGTTGATGAACAGAGATAACAAATTGTGTTTATTGCTGATGATTCAGCAAAGTATACCATGTCTCATGAATACTTCCTAAACCAAAGTTGTGGCACATTCTTTTGTAGTTTGAGCAAATGGAAACAACTCTACCCATAATCTAAAACTGCAAAATAACTGGAAGTAAATAATGGTTTTAATTAATTCCAGACATTTTGTACTTAATGATAAATATGTCTTAGCAGACCTCATAACACTGTGTTCTAAAGTATCTTTTTATCATATACCAAAAATCCTCTGAAAAAATATAAACAGACTCACCAATGTAAACCGTTTGCATAGATGATATTAGCAGTGATAGGAAACTTTAATTACAACTAACAAATAATTATGGATTTTAAATCAATGACTGTGTATATGTATTAAATAAGCTTTTATACTCACAATCACAATATTTTGGTTAATGTCTTCCCTTTCTCTTTTGTATGTTAATGTGTTCCTATAAGACTCTAATGTTCACACTGCTAATTACAGTATAAGCTATGTATCACTAATCAGAAGAGATAATTGCTTTTGTCAGCTAATTACTTCATTTAAAAATGTATGTAAATTGAAAAAGGTTTTAAATTGCAATTTTTATTCTAGCAATATTTGTCTTGCATTCACTGAACCATTACTTGGAGCAGTTTCAGGAGATAGTGCATTTATTTGGTCTGTTGATGAAGAATATTGCTGTGCATCATTGGAAAAAAGTAATGCTTCATCTATAGCTTTAACTCCAGTGAAAGACTCATTTATGATTTTTATAGGGTGTGAAGGAGGATGTGTTAATTGTTATGAATTAAACTGCAGATGATAAAAATGTACCAAATATTTATCTTTAATGTATATTTGATTACATAGTGTATAATAAATGAATGTATTAGAATATTTAAACAGCAATAGGGATAGAAAGTAAAAATTTGCTTCTTTATTTAATAGTCAAATTACAGAACATATCACTTTATTGAATATATTATTACATTAATAAAATTTAGTTAGAATAAAGATTTCAGTTTGCTTACCATATTAGAAAATTTTTTTCTCATAAGCTAAAATTTAATTTAGACACTGTCATAAATATGTCTCTCTTAATAAAATCTGAAATATTTTAAAACAAAAACTTAAGATAAAAAAATAATCTATACTCTTAAAATGCTTATTTTAAAGAATATATATATACAAAAAGGAAGTAATTCATAAATTTTTAGATAATTTAGTAGCAGTGATGGTATTTATATTCCATTTTCTACATCTATTTCTTCATCATCCAAAATCTATGAAATATGTTAAGGCTACAAACAAAGATGGATTTACTGCAATATTTGATTTTAATAAGAAACAAATTACACTAATACTTTTTATTAAATATTTGCAAACAGTTTTCTATATAAAGAAAATGTTATATAGATGCTTATCTCCAAATTTAATATTTCCTTTTAGAAAAACATATATAACTAAAAGATATAAAAGAGTGGGTATAAAAAACTTAAATGCACAGGATCACTGAAGATTAAATTAGTTATTTCAAACACCTTATCAATTGCAAAAATATGTATAGAAAAATATACAGACTTTTTGTTACCTGAACACACTTAGATTCAATGTTTTATTTTAACATTTTTAACGTTACAAAATTGATTTTTTGTGATTAATTTAAAAAAAAAAATTTACACAAGCATCCATTTTCAAAAATTCATAAAATATTTTCATACACTAAACTTAATTTCTTAGTTAAACATTTTTAACTAAATACAAATTATATGCATATTTTATAACTAATACAAAAAAGGAATCTAGTCTTCGAGCGTTACATTTCGGAATAAATATGACATGGATTCTTTGTTGTGGATGCGACGAATGGCTTCAGACAACAAGACACTAATGTCAACTGTCTTGATTTTGTGGCATTGCATTTTCTGTACTTCATGAGGCACTGTGTTAGTGACCACTACCTGAAAAATAATTTACATTAATACAACAATCAGGCTTAAAAAACTAGAGAGAAAGTATAATTTCAGAATAATTGGATTATATTTTACCCATCAACTTAAGATTTTAGAATCTATCCAAAACTGTACGAGTAAGCAGGTATGACAATATTTTTAAAGTTAAAAATAAAGTTTCATCTTCAGAAATGAAATATTTATTTTATTTACAATATTTTAGTGGCATGAAAATATTGATGCTAATTGCAATTTTTAATAAATAAAAATGAATATTTTGCGAAAATCTTCAATATCCTAGAATTGAATTTTAGTTCATTAATTAGTTAACCAATTAGATACATTAAAAATACTGGAAAGAGTTTTAAAAAGTGGGGATTAATTTTAAGTCTTATTAAATATACTGTCAAATTTTGAATAAAACCACAAGAAATGTAGATTTTTAGGACACTCTTGTAATTTGAATTTTTTTCAGTTATGTCTTCATATTTATAATGAACATTAAATAATTACCATATTAATTAATAATTTAAAAAACATGGATTCTTTTATTTTCAAATTTTTTGCAATTACTCAATTTCATCCACATTTTTGCTGTATAATATGACTTAAAGCACTTTTAGATTTACCATAACATAGTTCAAAATTAGAAATATTTCTTTTGTAAGTTTTTGGCAATCATTTTTAATACATTTAATTTTAGTGTATTTCTTTTTTGTATGAGATGGAATATTTAGAAAACAAATGATATTTTATAAAAGATGGTATGAAACTATAATGGGAATGCTGATGAAATTAATTTTTAGTCTAAAAATAATTATTTATTTTTGTGAGAATGCCAATACAGGGAAAACCATCAATTTAATTAAAAATTAAAATTTTTTTAAAATTATGCCCACCACTTTCTTCCCAATGCAAATAAAGGAGAGAACCCAAGTGAGCAAAGAATGAACATCCAGCAGAAGAATATGCACAGACAGAATTGCAGACCAATTTAAAAATATATATTGACTAATAAGTCAGGTGGTGATTCTAAATTATGCAACCCCCTCATTTCTGGAAAGATGAGCCCATGGTTTTCCATCAGCTGTTTGAAAGTAGAAATTCGATTTTGAAAAATTCAAAATTATTATAAAAAATAATAGTAATTTAGACACATATTGAGCATACTATTTAAAATAATTACCTCATCAATAGGAGAATCTTCAAGTAGCCTTGGTGCATCAGAAGAGAGAAGCCCATGTGTAGCTAAAACATATATTTTATAGGCTCCTCGCTCTTTCAGCACTTCTGCAGCCATAACAAAGGATTCTACATCATCTATCATGTCATCCTGAGAAAATAATGTGCATTTAAATATGACAGAAGTTCTAAATATTTCAAAGAAAAAAAAAAGTATTTTTTAAATCTAGTAATGATAGAATACAAACTACAGCATGTGTCATTCAAGAAATCCTCTCAGACACTTGTGAAAAAATAAAACCTAAGTTCCTATGATCTTAACCAAGAATCAAAGTGACAGATATTTTAAAAATATCTAATTTCTATAATATATATATATTTCTTTATATAGTTCAATAACTCTTTCAATATCTATTATTTTTGAAAGTTGATTTTTTTAGTCATTTTTAAGAGAATTTGACCAGGAAGAATCTTCACAATGAGTAAATAAGCAAAGTTACTAGCTCATTGAAAATAAATTTTATTGAGATAAATTTTTCATATTGTTTCTAAGTGACATGCCCCCACCAATTAATAGGGCAAGAAATCTTAAAAAGGAATAAATATGCTTTTTTTTGACACCTTAAATTTCAAGTAGAAAATTTTTTGTTAAAATAATTTTTATAAGCACATCTAAGTAATTTTCTTTCACAAATTATAATCTGGATGTGATAAAAATATCTATCTTTTAAAGGAACTGAAGTTTCCTTTTAAGAAATATAATAACTTTGTATCATCAACTTTTTGTAAATAATTTTAGTTCGAATCTGAGATTATGATCAATAAATTATTCATTTAGTAATTAATACCAAATATCTTTGGAAAATGCAATTACCAAATTTTAGATTTATTCACTATAAAATATTTGTATTCGTCAATGAACTTAATATAATTTGTAAAAGTAATTTATTTTCAGAGATTTAAACATATTTGTTTTTATCTTATAATTTATTTTAATTTGAAGAACATATCAATTCTAAATTCTTTAAATTAAAGATTATTTGTTAATCACAACACAGAAGTAAAATTTCTTTTCTTATGCCAGAGAATAAAAATGTTCCAGAAATCAAGATTTACATGATATAAATCTTTGTCTTAGTTTTCTGTATAAAAAAGAATTGTTTGTAAAATAGAAACGTATACACCATCGCCTGTTATTATACTGTAGCTGTTAATGTTAAAGACAATTATATGCATTAGATAGATAAAAAATTTATTAAAGTAATAATTGTTATCCTTATTTCAGAAATCAACAGGCTAAACAATTAAAAAAAATTTAAATGCCAAGACTTAAATAATAATCCAGGAATAAAATTACTCTGGTTGAATAGAACAATTAACCAAGTTCAATTTCTATACAAACATTTCTCTGTTAATATGGGAAATAAAAAGTTTCTATAAAAATTTAATTGATTAATTAGATGAAGATTTCTCAATTTACTAAATGGCAGTAGCAAAATTAACAATTGATACATATTTTTTATTATTAACATATAAACGATACTTTAGATAACTTTTTTGAGCTATAATTATATTGATACCATTAAATTAAAGTATACATAATAATGCATAAATAATTTTGCACACAAACCAATGGTTTTTAATAATCCTTTTCTTTTGATAGAAATTTACCAAACAAAAATTATTTCAATTTTTAAATCTTTAATGGTATTCTATGGTGACGAAATATTAAAAGTAGCAGAAATTTTTGCTGTATGTTGGACTTCTTTAATCCAATTTTTTTGTTTTCATTCAACAAATCTCAAACTGCAATTAAATATTCAATTGAACAAGATATTATCTAATAATAAAAGTTTATTTTACAATTCTTAATCAACAGATATTTTACATCAAATATTGAATCAGATTGCATGAGTAATGAATATTCTGATTGCATGAATAAGAAACCTTTTTGAATCATATAATTTCACGTTAAAGGAAAAAAAACCCCTTTTTTTGTACACAAGGACTAATTAAATTGAGAACTACAGTTTAAATTAGACTATTAACCACTGAAATCATCAAAATATGAGCCAGTTTAGCCTAAAAAAGGGAAGGGGGATAGAATCCAATAGATACATCAAATAAAATTAATAAGGGACTCAACATCAATATATTAAAATAGATTATATAAGTATTCGGTATAACATAGCTATATGAAACAAAGAAATATATTTTTATGTTTCATACAACACTTTAAAATATATATATATATATATATATATATATATATATATATATATATATATATATATATATATATATATATATTAAAATATGCAGCATACAACAACAATGGAATGAATCAATTTGAAATACATAATTTTAACTTTATATAACTAAAATGGTGACATATTATCTAATAATTAAACATGATGTTCATACCACCATGATTGCAATTCTTCCCCCAACATCACCAACAACATTAATTGGAGGTTTTTCTTTTGCAGCCAATACTGGAAAAAAGGAAAAGCAAAATGTATAGTACAGATAAGCAAAAAAATCAATATATTTTAAGATTAAATAGATTAATGTGACTATAACTTGAGGAATGCAAAGAGAAAAAAACTAAAAAGCTTATATATATATATTAAAATACTGTATGAGATTTAAAAGTTTTAGTGCTATGTTTCAGGGAAAAAGGAATTTAAATTTTCTTTACTAAGCATTTAACTATATAAGCTTAAGTCAACAACATAGAATTCAATGCATTTGAGAAAGCATTCAATCACCTGGCATGATATCCAGTCCAACATCCATTGTTCTTGATACAGAAACAACTGGAGGCGGTGAATATCTGCCATCCACCATGTCAGATTCAGCTTCTTTCTGTTCTCCATGGATGACAGCAATTCCTAAAAGAATAATGAGATAAATTTCTATTTTCTATAATTTTCTCAGCAATGGATTGCCTTCTTTTAAAATCTTATTCTGATTGGCAATAAAATTTGAAAATTTGAATTTGTTGGTTGGTTGGGAGCTGTTCTAAGACTTTTAGCTGTTCCTGCTTTTGTCTCTATTATTCTAGGAAGATCTATATTCAAAATTTGTTGATGCTTAAGAGGAATTTAATAAACGTTGTTAGTTTTTTTTTGAGTTAGATGGTACGATTTTGATAAACTGTTTGTAATTTGTTATTTGCACTTGTATTTTTAAATTATGCAAAAATTGTTTTTGGTCCAGGTTATATTTGGGGCAATGTAAGATTATATGCTCAGTATTATCAATTGCATAGATGAACTGCATCTGTCTGAATCAGCCAGACTGAATCAGCAGCATTCCAGCTAGGCTTCTTGCAAGCAATTCATCCTCTTTGCGTGAATTGAGAGATCTTCCCATCGAGTTAAACTCAGAGATGTCGCCAACCCACAGGTAATATTTACTGTTTTTGAACATTTTATCTTGAGATTTTTCAATGTTACTTTTGATGTATGAGTAAAAGTCTTCTATGGTAATCCACTCTATATATCTACATCATCTTTTGTGACTGTTTTGGCTAGTTTATCAGCTTTTTCATTTATTATAATATCTTTGTGGGCTGGAACCCAAATAATTTGAAGTTCTTTGAAGAATTTTGAGGCCTGCCATATTTTGTGCTTTAATCTTAATATTATACTTGCTGATTTTTGGTTACATTTAATTAGTATGATAAGAACTGATTTACTATTTGTATATATTATATTTCTTCGTTCATAAATGATTAATTCATCCATAGCTTCACAGATCGCCATTGCTTCAGCAGGAAAGACCGAATTTATATTGTTAACAATGTATCCAAATGATCCTTTTTCAGACCACCCAGCAATTGAGGTTATATCTTCTTTTTCTGAATTTGTTGTAGCAATTTTTTATTAACAGCATTAACTAATTGTTAAAACAAGTTTTATAAAATTTTCATTTAAATTATCCATTTTATTTAGAAAAGGCCAAAAGTAACTATGGAATTTTTTTTAATATTTGCTGATAAATATCAAACATTAATATGCTTTTCAGATAAAGCATTAAAAAACAAATAAATTATTTAGAAAAATGCATAAAATATATTTTGTAACTGACTGTCTGACTGGAAGTTGTTACTAAAAAATTTTATTATTACGCCAGCATAATATAATGGAAGAAATGTGAATTTTATAAAAATAATACATCTTCCAACAAATTTGTAGGATGGTACATAAATATCTGCACTATTCACGAAATCCTATGACCATCAGAATGTATTGATCTTCAAGTGACAAGTGCCAAAGTTTTTTAACTCTCTGGTATGTAATTTTTAAAATTTATAATGGTTTTAATGAAATAACTCTCATAATTTTGTAGAATGTATTGATCTTCAAGTGACAAGTGCCAAAGTTTTGTAACTCTCTGGTATGTAATTTTTAAAATTTATAATGGTTTTAATGAAATAACTCTCATAATTTTGTAAACTGAATCTACTCCTCTAAGACAATCAATCAAAAAATAGTTTAGTTACTTCAAATGTGGTAATATATTTATGGCTGATATTCTGGTTGCTTAAATTTGGTAATTGTTCCAGAAAACTTAAGACAGTATGAACCAATTTAATACTTTGCATGCCCACTAGAAATTTCTGTTCATATAAAGTAGTATGTTTAATTACACTAGACAAAAATTACAAGGTATCTGTCTACACTTCAGATGTTTAGAGCACTTTCGGTACAATATACGATTTCTTATGTGGAAACATATTACACTCAAACCAGCAGTTGGCTGAATGGAAAACAAATATCTAAATCCACCAAAAGTGACTAAAAAGGTAAAAATCAGCTGGCAAAGTTTTGACTCCTGTTTCCTGGCATCCTCATTATGTTTTATTCATTTGAAAAATCAAAGAGCTATCAATAATAAATATTATGATATTATTGATACACTTAAAAGAAGAAATAGCAAAAATAACTTCAAACAAAGGAAAAAGAGTGCTGTCATTAATGTTTAATTTCACAATTCAATTGGACAGTCCCAAAATTGCATAAAATGCTCTTTGAATTGCTACCCCATACTCTTCAAATCTGGTATTCTGTGACTATTGGCTGCTTGTACTTAAAAAGAATGCTCCTGAGAGAGATATATATGAAGCTCTGAAATTGTCATTATCTGAAGTTAGTTGTCTTTCAAAATAAATTTTGCATAGAGATAGCTATGTTAGTCATTTCATAAATTTATTGAGTAAGTTGTTAATCTTAATGAGCAGTGATTAATAGAAATAATATTACCTAGCCGAAGTCTTTCAGCATAAGAAGTAGCTTTTTTAGCAGAACCAGGATTTCTTGCAACAATAACAGCATTTCTATAATCAGGGATCTGAAATTTAGTTAATTGTTTGTTTAAAAAAAGAAACACATAGAAAGAAAACAAAGATAATGATGAAAAAAAATGGTGATATTATTTTATAAATTTCTTTTAAGTAGTCTTAGTAAGTTAGTTACTATGATAACTAGAATATTTTAGCATCATATTCATTTCAAGTATTTTATTAAAAATAGAAGTGGTACTAATTTAAGGAATAATTTGAAAACATAATTGAAAATAAATTTAAGTCAGGCATCAATTCTTATGATTACAGAAAATAATTTTAATAACAGAATAAGAAACAGTAATCCAGAATAAAATACATATTTTTCTGTATATATAATCTACAGAGGCATAAAAATTGGGCAATTTTTTTAGCAAGAAATCAATAATATGTACTCTTGATTATTTAGTATCAAATAAAATAGAAAATACACAGTATGATTAAAAATATAATAAATTGTACAGAAAAAATATTTGCTTGGATCTATCTCACAGTGAAGTGCAATAATTCTGGGAAGATTATTGTAAAATTTACCAAGTTTTAGATTTTCATAACTTTTGAAATAAGGTTAAGGTATTTTAAAAATAAATATTTATTTTGCAAATAATTAAATGAAACAAATGAATTATTTTCAAATTGTACATTGCAAAATTTTTTTTTGTATTGCACATGCTTTGTTTATCACCTAACATTAAATCAATTTTCACCATTTTTATTCGCTTTTTCCATATATTTTAATTTAAAATCTGGTGTGCAAAACTTTTGTTTCCACACAATGATATACAAACTTGAAAATTTACAGAATGAAACAGCTCAGGTCAAGATAAAATATGAAATAACAGTAGTCTATAGAAACTATAATCTCACAGAGAAACTGAAAGTCTTGAACTTCTTATGACTGAATTATTACTGACTTAAGACTAAATTATGACTGAAATAAGTTAGGCGGTGCCTTTTATATTTTATATATATATATATATATATATATATAAAAAAAAAAAAAAAAAAAAAAAAAAGTTTGAAGGCACCATCAAACCATTTTTTTTTATAAAATATAAAAGGCATTTCTTTCAAAACCTTATTGTAAGCTTTTTTAATGGAGAATGTATTTTTCTTATCAGATTATTCATCGTGATGTATAGTACAACAGGGCAAATAATATATGTATAAGACAAAACTCAAAACTATTAACACAGAATCCGCAGATTAAATACAGGAAAATATGGTACAAAAACATAACTGTCATTCACACCAATTATTTTAAATTGTAATAGTAATTTATTATTTTGCTACTAATATAATTATCAATTTTTGGTTTGATTTGTAACTTTAAAACATAAATAGCTTCTGTAAAAATGACATTTTTCTAATCAAACCTTCATTAGTCCATTTTGATTAGAAAACTAAAATAATAATGATCTTAACAGGTTAATGACATTGCTAAAATATACAATTCATAATTCAAGCTGCTTGAAAATAAGTTTTTGTTACAAATATTTAAAATGTAATAAGTAATACTGTTTTTAAAATAATGAAATTGTTTTTTTTCAAATTACTAAATTTGAAGTTTTAATATTCTACTAAAATATGTTAGGCAATAACCGGGGAAAAAAAAAACAAGAACAGCATTTAGTGATACTTGACAAAATTTAGGATTTAGGAAAAACTTTAATTTTTTTAAAATATAGCTTTTGCTAAAAATTCTGATAATCGCATAATTTTTTATGAGTTTAATTTTGAATAAATTAATTTGTAACTATTAACAATCAGAAAATTTCAAATAGCTCTTTTAAGCAAATTTTGTTAGTATTATTTAAATAATTAAAATTTTGAGTTATTAGTGTTCATAAAATTAATAAGGTAAGTAACATGGTGCAAACATTGTTTATATTATGAGACTATTTGAAAATAAGTTTTTTCGAACCAAAATACTGTACTTAGCATTAATATATTTATTAAAGTTAAAAAAAAGTTTATTCTATTAAATGTAAAAAGTTCGTTGGTTAATTTTAACTTGGAACTATATTCGTTATATATAAAAACTACTACATATTATTAACTATATCCAACAAACTAGGCGCAGAGGATTGTGAAACTCATGTGTGATAAAAACTGTTTTTACTTTTATCGGAATAAAGAACAATTCTTACAAAAATTACAAAAAAATACCATAAATTTGTCAAAGAATCTAACAAAAAGTACAAGAAAAGAAAATTTCTTACACTTTCTTGTATATATTGCAATAAGAAAGGAGATGCTCTCAAATTATCGACAGGAATATCAAAAAATCCTTGAACTTCTTTTGAATGTAAATCCATAGTAATAAGATGAGTAAGACCTAAAACACAAGACATTTTTATATAGTATGAGATGAGTATAGTTATACATTACTTTAAAAATCAAAAATGCATTTTGTGTCAAAAAATTTTAAAAATGCTAGTTTCTTTTAAAGAAAGCAAAATTTAATGAAATATTTACCAGAATTACACATCATTTTCGCTAACAGTTTTGACACAATGCAACCCCGTTTCCTCATTTTGCTTTGCTTACTATATGGTAAGTATGGTATAACACCAACTATTTTCCGAGCACAAGAAGTCTTGCAAGCATAAGCCATAATTAACAGTTCCATTATGTTGTTATTGACATCTCTGAAAGGCATTGATAACAATTGTAGAAGATGAGATATTGAAGTTGAAATCAATAAAAAGATTATATAGTAATTAAAATATTTTTAATTTACTAAATAATAAAATTTGCCCACAGAAGTAAAAACAAGATGTTGAAAATATTTCAGCTAAGGCTGAAAATTTGAAATATAGTAGAAAACAAAACATCAACCATTAATAAAAAAATAAGAATAACTATTTTTATTATTAAATTTAAAACTGACCTAAAAGTAAAATTCTAAAACTGACTCATAAACTTAAATATCCCTGCACTTGTATTACAGCCAGAAAAGGTTTTAAAAAACATAATAAAATTACTTATTTGTGCTAATTTCAAAACTAATTTTTCCTTAGAATTTGTTTGCATATCATTTTCCTAGAAAAATATTTTAATGTTTAATAAATTAATTTCATAACTAGTTAAAATATTCTTCAATAAAGATATTTAAAATAGATAAAAAAAACATTGTCTTTTTGTAAAATTTAATGTAAATATGTAATAGTTTTTATACTGCATATACAAATAAATTTGCTAAATTCTACTTTGCTTTAACATGATTTATTTTATTGATATTAAGTTATAAATTAGGAAACATAAGGCTTACAGTTTTAATATTAAGTTATCTAAAAATATTGAGATTTTAATAAAATACATAATATACCATTTCCTATTTTGTCAATTCAGCTGTTTTCAAATTAGATAAAAACAAGCACATACACTAATTTTTAATATTAAAAGTTAAAAGCAATAAGACTAATATTTCAGATTAAATAGTTAAACTAAGCAATAAAATATAAAAAAATAAGTTAACACATTATCAAAATTAAATCTCACTTTGTCCCTGTTTGCAAGATGTAAACATCTCGTCCACGAACTGACTCTCCAATATCCACGAGGGTTTCTAAAGAGAGAAATAAAATTGAACCAATTATTAATATAAAATATTTGATTCATTAAAAATTTTCATGTACAACTAATGTAATATAACGTCCTTTAAACATTTAGATTAATAATAGGAAGTAACTATGTTATGAAAGCTTGATATTAAATATTTGGTACTTGCATAGTAGCTTTTATATCAATTGAATTACATAAATAAAATTATGTTTTAATATATAAAGAAAATGGTTAATAGATATACTAATTTCTAATCTTTAAGTGAAAGTTGATTACAAATTTTTTCATTCTACATATTTGTTTGCTGCTTTATGGTAACTTTGGCTAATTTGACCAGGTTCTAAATTCAGTTTATAGTTGATTTTGAAAACATGCCTATGGTTGGAATCTAAGAATTGATTAGTAAAATGAATCACAGAATACTAATCATTCAATTACCAAGTTTAACAAATTGCATAGTGAAAAAAAAAAAAAAAAAAAAAAAAAATTATAAAAGGAATTTTTGCAGAAAATCTTAAAACTTGAACTTTTGTGAAATATTATATATAAAATGAATGTTTTTCATTTTTCTTTGGAATAGTTGGAATATTTTACAAAAACAAACACAAGAAAATTCTCTTAGAAAGCAACAAAATCGATTGCATCCAATTAAATAATTTCTTAATATCACACAAAATTAAAAAATAAAATACATTTATAAGTAAATATGATACATGTGATCGATTATCTTATAATGAATATCATAAAAAATATTTTGAAAATACAATAAAATTTCATTGTGAAATAAATTTGATTAAGTCTTAGGAGCCAACTTGAGGATAAAAATGCCAAATTAATTAACTGTGTTGCAATGTAATCTTGCAATTTTATGATACAGCCTGATGTAAGCATGTGCAAAATTTCCTTGAGTTTTAGTAGCCCTTGATGCATAATTCATTTAAAGTTGAAATTGTTTTGATTTGAAAGTATCAATCTGAAATCTAGTATTTGAAAATTTATATTTTGTTTTGAAAGATATTAAATTGAATTTTAGTATTAGTATTAGGATGTGGAAGATATGGATAGTAATAAAATGAGAATGCGTTTTTTAAATTCTACAAGTAATGATTTGGTAAAAACTACTTTGAGTTATTCAATTAAAATTGCTATTGTATACAATCATTTATACATTTATTGAGTATTGTGAAAAATTATTTAACATTTATTTAGGTTTAACATGAATTTTAAGTCTTAAACTTGAGTTTTCATAAAACTGTATTTTATTGAGGTTATAATCATGTTTTATTGTCTAGTTGTTTCCATTGTTGTTGTTCTCTTGTGCCAGCTAGGCTGGCAAATTGGGGTGTGCTGTCCAACTTCTTCAGTACACACACATGCCACCGGGACTCGTTTATAGGGTAGACAACCATTCACACACAAGGAAAGGTCAAAAACAGGATATATATAGAGAGAAAGTACATCCATGCCTGAGCCAAGATTTGAACCCAGGACCTCCCTATCCATAGTCAGGCACGCTGAAAACTAGACAAGTTGGCCGGCTGGTAGAGTGCATTACACAGATGTTCAAGAAGGTGGGCAATGGTTAATTAAAATCCAAGTTTTCATAAAAGTGTATTTTATTTAGGAGGAAAATTTAATTTTTTGCACAGTTGCCTTCCACTGTTGAATTTGTGAAATTTTTTTAGTTACTGAATACTTCAGTAGTGTACAATTATATTCAAAATTTTGATATTTGAAAAATTGCGAGAGTGCTTCCTTCAAAGTGATTGCTTTTTTTGAAAACAATAGTAACTTAGGAAAACTGGATATTATGCAAAGTGATTTAGTTCAAGTTGGCATGATAATCGTGCAGCGCTTGGTGTGAATGTTGGAATCATGCCAAACCTGAGTTGCATTCTACAATTTTACTGTAAACTCTTTCAATCACTGAAAATTGCCCCCTTTTTAAAGCAATAATTTGTTTGACTATGCTCAATATTATTAAAAACAAAACAGGTACACATATTTATGTATAAAATTCAATATTTCTTCTTAGGATAATATTTTTTTGTAAAAGAATACAAGCATTATTCAGGTAAGATTTAGAGTGAAAATTAGTAAATTAAAAAAAATTTTTTTTTATCAATTCCATTGAATACTTGACAAATTTATGAAATGCCCTCCCCCCATTTTCCATGGTCTAATGGATAGCAATTGGGTAATTTAAATTCCATTTGAGCTTAATGAATAATAAATTATTTAATCCCATATTAATACGTCAGATGTATAATAACAAGTAATTCTAAAAATAGTAATTAGTTTACTAAGATTGGCAAGTTGATAAAGTAAGAAAACTTTTTATAATTTAAGTTATAAGCAGGAAAAACCTTCTAAAATTTAAAAGAATCTACTTCAATGTATATATTCTTAAAAATAAGGAAAATTTGCATGTATTCACTTTAGAGAGAACATTATCACATTAAGAAATTATGTAAATCCAAAAAGTTTTGTGCTCAAGAACAATAAATATTTAAGAATATTATTTAACTTTTTAAATATTACTAAACTTACATTTTTACAAACTTATATAAATAATATTAATATCAAAACTACTAACATTAAAATATATTTCTAAGGTAATCTTAATTAAAAATGAAAATACAATTTTATTTTTAATAGTATCTAACATTAATTATTGTGCAAAGAGGAATAACTTATAATCAATAATAGCCGAATGTTTTGGCATTTTGAATTTTTCATTTTTGTCATTCAAAAGCTTTATCCTATTTCCTAATAAAATTTTTTAATTTCAGGAAATATGCTATGCAAAATAAAATAAAATAAATAAATAAAAAAAAATTTTAATGATAAAAGCATTAATTTTTTTTTTTTACTCTTACCTCTATTTGCAGCATGAATAACAGAACAATTACCAACTCTAATGCCAAGTCGCCTAAAAAAATAATATATTATAAATTACAAAAACTAAACATGAGCAAATCAAAGAAAAATTATTATTACTGAAATTTTAATTTTATTAAAAGTGCATTTAAGTTTAAAATTGCAAAATTTTATTTAAGCTATGGAAAAAATTTTATTGAGAATACAGGAAGCATTAAATTTCCATTACCTATGACATTGATATATTTGCCAACTATGGGGAGATTTGCATGTATTCACTTTATTACACTAAATTACATTGAGAAAACTAGCTGTATTTAAGAGGTATCAGACTTGAAAAAATGTATCTGATTAATTTTAATTTTTTTAACAAGGTAAAAGTAAAAACAAACCTAATGTTTCTTCTAAATTAACAAAAATGATGGATTTAATTAAAGCAAGGGTCTTATAATGACATAATTTATAACTATTAATCATATGGAATAATAAAATAAAACAATGTTTTATTAAGGCCCTGCTAGACCTCCGTTTGGGAAAATCGAATCCTATGTTAATCCTATGGATCTTATTTTAATGTTTCACAAGTGCTATTTTCATGATAGAAATTTCCGGTCTTTTGCAAATTACAAAAAACAGAGCTACTGTAACTTCGACATCCATTTTTAGCGTTTAAAATTTTTTCAAATATTTTTAAAATGTCAAAATATCTCCATCCAAGTAAATTTTAACCAAATTCTAATTTCATTGAGGTTGTACAAAATTTGGTTTAAAGATATTCCATTTTTTTCTCTGTACAGTTACAAAATGAACATTTTTGTTTTTTATAAGCTAAAAATATTTTTGATTGCATTAATATTTTGATACGAATTTTGATTACAAATCAAATTCATTCTTATTTCTGAAAATCCACCTCTGTACACAACGCCACCTATGAAACTGGAAAATTTTTAAAGCCAAACTTGGCTGAGTTTTCTATTTCACTACGATAACCTAAAGAAGGAGGAATTTCAGAGAAAAACTTCTCCCCATATGATTCCCACTGTTTTACTCTGTGGTTGGCAACTAATTCCAAATCGAGCAAGACGAATTAGCTTTTCTCACTCATGAAATAGAAAAGACATCTGTAAATAACGCATATTAGATTTCTGTTTATTAGCGTTAGAAAAGTAGCTATGATATGTACTTTTAAATCAACTTTGATTATTTCCATTTAAGTAAATTTTTAAAATGAAATATTATAAACTGTTTTGTGTTACCTTGTTCAATTATATTATATACTACGATTTTGAAATAAGACTAACTATGTATTAAAATTTAAACTACTTTATGTGTGAAGATGTAAAAAAATGCATTTTACAATAGACAAACACACATACATATATGTATATATATACATATATATACACATATATATGTATATATATATACACATATATATATTTACATATATATATATGTGTATACATATATATATGTATATATATATATAAATAAATAAATATATATATTTCTTATGAAATAAAATATCTAATAATAAGAACGATTAGAAATTTTAGAGTCCTTAGCCCTGCATGCGAAAAGTCTATTGTATAACGCTAATACTAACATTGTAGAACAATTTAATTCAATTGTTGCCAAGTTAACCGGTGGGAAGAGAGTGAACTATTGTCAAAAGAATTCGTACCAAACAAGATGCTATGCTTCAGTTTTTTCCCACAATACTAAAAAAAAATATATATTGAAATGCACAAAGCACTTAACGAAAACAGCCCAGGTAAATACTGCAAGTAGTTTGAAAATAAAAGAATGAATAAATTAAATAAAGCAAAAGTCAAAGCCTAGGAAATAAGCAAATATTTTTTCAGGTCCCGACAAAAATTATGGCCCAGCTGCTGAAAAGCCAGATTTATCATCTAATGAATACGAAGAAAAAAAATCGAAATTTTTGACTAATCTAGCTCTTACTTTGAAAGAAAGAGAAGATTTAGAAAGAGCTACTGTACTTCAAAGTGAGAATGCTGTTTGGAGAAAGAAAAGAAGAATTCGATTAACAGCGTCGAATTTTGGTGCTGTATGTCGGAAGTTACCCTCTAACAAATGCAAAATTGGATGCCAAAATTTAGTAAATGATTACAGGATGCCAAAATTAATACTATACTCTAACATAAAAAATGAAGCAATTTTATATGGGCTTATTCATGAAAAAACTCCCATTCTCGAACTAGAAAAAGAAATAGGACTTAAAATAGAACCATGTGGGATATTCATAGATAAAAATTTGCCTCATTTAGCTGCCACGAAATATGGAATAATTGGCAAAGAGGGTATTGTTGAAATTAAATGCCCATATACATGTCGCGATATACATCCCAATGAATTTATAAAGAAATCTAAATTCAATTTCTGGCAAAAAATGGAAAAACAAAAGAAATTAGTGGCATAAATAAAAATCATAAATTTTACTATCAAATTCAAGGACAATTACATATTAGTGAAAGAAACTTTTGTTGGTTTGCCATTTGGTCCCCAAAAGGAATTAAAACTGAAATTATTTTTAGAGAGGATGTATTTTGGAAGACACAAATGAAAACTAAATTAAATGATTTTTATTTTGACTGTCTTTTGCCAGAACTAATCGATCCACGTTATCCTAGATCAATGGACATAAGAAATCCAACTTATATAATTGAGGAGCAAACAAAAAAAAAGCTGAAAAATTAAAATCTAAAAAAATAAAAGTTTAACTATACCAATTTGTATGTTTATGTTTGTATATAGAGTGTTTGTGTGTGTGTATATATATATATATAGTTTCTGTTCTTCCTTCATGAAATGTGAATTGCTCAAGCATTTCTTTACTTTATTAACAGATTTATTTTAATTACTATTTTACCTCATACATATTTCAAGGTATTAACTAAATTTCCCATATGCTCATGAAATTGTATTATATTTTACTCGTATTACTATGAAATTATATTTTTCTCGTATGCTATAAGATGCATTTGATTATTCGTTGACAAATATAAACCTAATTTATATTTCTCACAATTTTACTTTAAACTTATTTTAATCTAATTTACCTGTGTGTTTTTATAAGGCATATTTAGTGCTAATCTAATTTTGTTTTTATCAAACTAGGGGAAAATATCTAATAAAATAACTGAAGAGTTTTAAAATCTTCAGAATTAAAGTAAATTTCACAACACATTTTACACCAGAATATCAAGTTTTTAAAAAACATGTACTTCTAATTATAACTTAGTTAATTTTATTTATATAGAGGAATAAAGTTAAGGACTTGTGAGATGAAAGATAAGAGATGAATCTCTCTTTCAAGCTCTAATTAATTCTAATTATATAAAATAGATGTAATGATTATTATATAAGTAATTACAGTTACAATATTTTTATGAAAATTACGATACGATTATATAGATAGATAGAAAATCGTAACGTTATTTTCATAAAAATATATATTGTAACTGTAATTATTTATATAATCACTTCATCTACTTTTATATAATTAGATTATATATATGTGTGTGTGTGTGTTAGTTTAAAAAAAACTTGAAAAAAATTAAATATTTTTATATTGAGTTAGTTTTGAAAATAATAGTTTTTAATTATTTGTTGCATTCATATTCAAAAGCATCTAAAGTCAATGGATCAAGTCTCATAAAATCAAATTGAACCAAGGCACTTAAAAAAATATTTTTTTAATCATTCATATAGTATTTTAGGTTTTATTTGAATTCTGATAATCATTTTTGACCATTTAGTAACTGTAAAATCACTCAACATTTGCAATTTGTCTTCATATATTTTAGTGCGAATAATGAAAACTGAATTCTAAAATATAAATAAATAATATTTTCTTTAGAATCACTGTCAGCTCATTTTCCATAAGACAGCAACAGGTAATTCCGGTGTCAGTTCATACTGACCCACTTTCCCCCACCCCTATTCTAAGAACCCTGAGTGTAATTTGAGGTAAACATCTGTTAGGAGCAAATTTAAAACTCTCTTTTCGGCTGTTTTTATGGCAAAAGTACTTTAATTTTTCACGATATAAAGTACCAATTCTGGCAGACTTACTAACTTCGAAGGATTGATTGACAAGCAATTTCAACCAATAATAATGTTTGGGATACTCCCCTCTACAAGCTTTGAGAACTAACACCAGATGGGGCGACAAGACAACAGAAGTTCTCACGTAGGTCTGGAAGAGCCTTAACTTCAAATCGATAGAATCATTAACCACAAATATTGTTTTAAAACGTTTTATCACACACATATTGTATGGGTATAGTTTTATATCACAGAAATTATTTAAAATTTGTACACCATTTGGTATGAAATCAACCTGTTTTACAATAAAGAGAATAATAAAAAAATATTTAAATGTGATAATATTAAATATATATTTCCTTTCATTTGTATAATATATTCATATATATAATACATAAAGCTTGTAGAATATATTATGGGAGTAAGGTCTTAGAGAAAATTTCCAGGTTATAAATGTAAGATAGTATATATATATATATTGAAAAACCATACTCAGTAAATTTGCCATAGTTTCATTCATTTAAAGTTTTAAAATTTTATTTATACATTGAGATTTAGCTTATAAAAATTGACTAGTTCAATAACAAAAAGTAAAATTTTAAATCTTGATAACAAAGGATGCTCTATTATATACTATTCCCTGTTTTAGTGGTTTTCATTAAAATATGTTACATTTAAACATTTCATGGAAAAACAAATTTTGTGAAAGACTTCATTTTCCATACTTTAGGAAGTTGCTGTATAATTCAGATTAAATCCATTGCCTAATATTATATTGTAAAAGAGCTACAAAAGTATCCAGTATTTTATTTATAAGCTCATAGAATTATAAAAGTAGCTTGATTAAAAATGGGTAATAACTAAGCTATAGCAAGCATAAAAAAGTTTTTTCAAAATAAATAAATGTTGAATATAGAAAAAATTATTTAATGAGAATCTCCAGAAGTATACATCTATATTTATTTTATAGTACAGGAAAATGAACAATCCTTGCAACAAAATCTTAGATACAAAAAACATTTTTTTTTAAATTAAAGATGTCACTATTATTTATTTAGTACCAAAGATACTTTTTCATTGGCCCATGATCTTGAACTAAAGTAAATAACAAAACAGTCTTGTCTTCTTTAATAAGTACAAATAATGTTATATCTAATAGTTAACAATAATATACCAATAAAAATTCTACAAACCAAAGCTGGTCATTTAATAGGAAATTTAAAGATGTTTTAGCCATATAAAGAAAGAAAGTTCTTCACCATCTTTTATCTGTCCAATTAACTTTAGCTCAGGTTAAATAAAGGTAAACAAAAATTTAATGATAACTATCAACATTTAAAAATACATTATTGAAGTTTTTGTAGATTATTTTAAATTATAAGTATTTTTTTAGAAATAATTTTCTAATTGTAAATTTAATTTTGTTTAAGTTTTAGCACAAAATTAGTTGCAACGATAACAATACTTAAGTGAAGTGAATTTTTTCATGGATATAACTGTTACAATCTTTACCCACTATCAAAATACAAGAATCAGCTAGTTTTAAATGTAATTTATAAAATGGAGAGTAGATATGAGCTTTGATACTCTTTTGTTCTTATTTATTATCTTCTAAATAAAAATATATGTTATTAATGTTGATTTTACTCAAAGTTTACATCATACAAATTTTTTTAAATCACATTTATTTGGTAAACATTATACATTTTAAATTTCTTCTTTATAGGAAGTGATGGCTATACAAATTTTAAGTTGAAATAATATGTGCACAATAACATTCCAAGAAAAAATTGTATTAAAACCATCATTTCTTATATGTTATCAATATTTTAGATTAATTTTTTGCTTCACAAAACAGACAGTTGTCAGTTACTTAACATACAAAATGTAAAAAAAAAAGATTAGATAAGAATGTTTGAAGCTTTGGAATATGCTTGAGAATAAATAAAAAATTTACAGTGAAATACATAAAACGTAATAATAAAATATTTATTAATATGTTTTATTATTACGTTTTATAATCAATAACAATTACAAACAAAATAATTGTTATTGATCAAATAACAATTATTTCCTAACAATATAATGAAAATCTTAAAGCATACTCATGATCTTTAAGCACACTCACTTTTTAAGATTACATCATGATTATTCATTATGGTCACCTAGAACTAATAGCCACTGATCAAATATAGATAGAAATTAAAAATGATGGGTGTGAGACAGAATTAATCTGTGTATTAATCCTAAAACACATTTAAAAAAAAAAGAAAAAAAAATCGGTAACATTTTAAATTTTGAACGTAGATAAATTTTATCAAAGTGATTTAGCAGTAAAAGTCTCTTAGTAACAAATAAGAAATTGAATACAGTAATTTAAACAGAAGACGGTAAAATTAATATTTGGAGACATAGTTTAATTATTTATATTTTACTTTGAAAACTTACCCAGCAATTTTCGATGCTAAATCTGGATGTGAATTCCCAGCAAGAATTATAATATCCGTAGATCCTGGGATATTCATATTGGATTATGACAAGGTTAAGATGGATATCTTCAGATTCTTTTATCAATTGCTAAGATAAGAACCCACGTGATAAATGTTGATGGATTTTACGTATTACAGATAAGGAAGAGACTGATATTTCCTAACAATTAAATCAATAAAACAATTAAAAACGATGTACATAGGAATATAAAACTAAATAAAACTTATCCTATACAACTTATATTCCAACATTACAAACAATACAAATTGAAGAACACAAACATCTTTCTATTCACATTCACATTAACACCTTGGAACCGACTTGAACGGAACGTACTCAATAAAAAACATCAACAATATGACTGGAGTTTAGCTGTTTTTTTCATTAACTATATCAGTTTAATGAAACTTAAAGTAGATGGCGATAGAATCAGTGTTTCAGATTAGTATATTCTCCTGTATTGTGTTATTTTTATAGAAAATTGTGCCTCTCCTTTTGTAAAGTATTTCATAAAAAAGAATAAAATTCAGATTCTGACCATAAAACCACTATAACGCTTTAAAATAATGAGTGAGAAAGCTGGTGTTTGAGATTTCATTTTGCAGAGACATTTAACTAGGAACGTATTGTAATATAATCCCATCAGAAATCACACATGCGGACGTTGAAGAAAATCATGTTTTAAGCATATTAATTTAATATGTAATAAATGTAGTATTTGATGATAGAAATGATTATTGAAATGAACTAGCGGAAGATCAAATAAGATTATTTTGAAACTTTATTTACCCACATATCGACGATTGATTTGAATAAAAACGTGTTCGTTGTTTGTGCATTTTGAACATTTTTGAACATGCATTTTGAATATTTGTTCAAATCCATCAAAAAATGTATTTTAGACCTCAAACACTTTCAAAGAGGCCAAATTTTAGAACCTCAATCAGCTGGAACACATATATGACATAGTTTTCAAACGCTTAGATGTACTTTGAAATCATAATAGTGTAAAATTCGGAAAAGCAATATATCATAATGGCATATCAATATAAATAGTTAAGATTTATCAAAATAGAGTTTTTTTTATCTGATATGTTATTTTAATATATTTAAAATTTAATTTAAAATGTATTCAGATTTTGAAATTAGATTATAATACTAAAATGAATTGTATAACAGAATATGATACTTGAAAAATTTGTGATTTTTAATTCCAGAAATCTACAACAGTGTACACCCTTTTCGATTTTGCTCAATTGTAAAAAACAGAATGAAATTTTTCATGATAATATTGCTTATGCTGAAAACTTCTAAGTACATCCTTGATATTTAAAATAGCTTATATCTTTAAAATGAATTTATTTAAATAACATTCACATTAAAATAAGCGATGTAAAATATGTAGGACGCAATTAATTTTCACATCAATACTCTGATTTATAATAAATTTAATCTTAGAAAATATGTTTTTAACTTTCTTAATACATTTTTATGAAAATTTAAAAAAACAAATATTTAATTGTAAGATATGAATTTAAGTTAATTTTATTAAGGAAATTTTACTTTTAAGTATGTTTACACATAAATACTATTTGATTTATAATAGTATTTGTGTGTGTGTGTTGATACATATGGAATTAGGATACAAAATATAAGAGCATTAAAAACATTTTTAAATTTTTGATCAGATTTACACTTAAGGAATTTTTCAAGTATCCTCCTTCTTACAGTAATTCGATTTACAAAATTATCGTAAAAATACCTGTATTGTGTGTTGTTTATAATCTCCCATCTTCTCTGACGGAGTCTTCTCGGACCAGGTCAATAAAACAGTTGCAATTAAGGAAGTCAAGAAGTGGTCAATTATGGATATCCTCCCATTCCAATCCAATATGTGTTGAGGTGATGCATGGTCTAACTGGCATTTAGGTCAAAGAGGAAACTTCTTGCTACCCCCAGAATATGTGAGACCAGTTTAAATGCCGACTTGCCAGTGGGTATTTATTATTATTGCCAGTATTTTTCAAATGCCCACTGGCAAGTCGGGACAGACATGTGTTGGTCTGCCTGTCACCAGGGTTTGTTAAAAAAAATTCTGTTACACACACACACACACACACACACACACACACACACACACACACACACACACACACACACACACACACACACACACACACACACACACACACACACACACACACACACACACACACACATATGTATATATGAGCTGTGATTATGTGAGCTCTGAGTTGAATGAAACAGGATGTTCTAGTACCTCCTTTGCAAGAATTCGGGTAATTCATATCCATAGATATGGGATGGGATTCATTGAGAATGTACTTTGTGCTGGTGAGAGATGAGCTTTACTTTTCGTAATATAGATAACCTGGTTTTATCTCCTATGTATAAAAATACCTAATTATATATAAGGTACAATTATATTCAAAACATATATTTCTTAAGATATCTCATGGCAATTTCATTAATCGTTTGCTGTAGACATACAACTCAGTTTACAATTATATTTGAAATGAAATAACAGATTAATTTAAAAGAGTTTTTTGAAATCGTTAATCAAGACACTTTATATGTACTTCAAAATATGAATTTATATATTTTCTCTAGGTCCTTAAATGTACATTCAAAAACGCATTATGCATTACAATGTTCAAAAGAAAAAATGCATTTTTATTCTACCAATATTAAATAAGTAATGAAACATTGAATTATATAATGTACTTTAACTTAAATCACTTCTGATCTAAAATCTCATCATTATAAAAACGTTATTTAAAATCATATTAAAATTGAAAAATAAATTACCAATTATTTGTTTTTCATATTTTTTAATTTCTATATTTGAACTTGTTCTCTATATCTTTTAATTTATTTTCATATGTTATAAACTAATTTTTTTTATGAATTTTAAATTTACTCTGTATAAATTGATCTGGTTATAGATTAATTTTTATAAAGTAATTTCTTTAAAATTTTTTCTTCAAAATTTTATAATAAAATTAATTTTTCTTTTTATAAATTTAGGCAATTATATTATTTTATGATACAAATTTATATTGGCACCAAAATTAATGAAATCTTATTTCCTCACTCAACTAAATTTAAGTATGACTCCATTTTTCTCTTATCGAAGAATATTCACCAACTTTTCGCAACTAATAAACTAGTCATTTGCAGTCACTAAAATGAGTTTTTATTTGTTCGAAAGGATAATTCATGAATAAAATTTTTAGAAATTTTATGGCTATAGGAAATATATCAATTCTATATGAAAATTGCTCAGGATTTGTTTGGAAACAGGCCTTTGTTGACTTCAGTAACTTTTAAGATAATGTGAAACATCACTTTGATAAAAATTTGCTTGACGATTACTAAAATGGAATTTTTTCTGTATTTAAACTATTACTTTCTCGAGATAAAATACTCTCTTCTGTTTCTTTCTTCATACGCATAAGTCATGAGAATTTAATCTTCATATAAAAACCTGCTGGTAATACACCACCTTTCATTTTCCCAAATTATTTTTCTTTATTCTATTGATAAAGATAAATTTCAGAAAATTTAGATAAGCTGTATATGTCTCACGAGTTGTTACTTTATCGATTCTTATGTCAATAATAAATCTCTGTTCTCGATGCTGAACAGAGTCTCACTCCTTTTATCTTTTTGGCAAGGCGCATTCAAAATCCTGTCTTTTCCGATATTGACTTGATTCAGTCCATATGTTCGGAGCCCTTGGTCTGCGAAAACCAAATATGAAAGTAGAACTGTTATTTCTTTTTGTGATCAGTTTAGATTTTGTTGCTTTCATACAATCAGATGATGATACTCAAGGCTCTAGTGGAGTTCAGTATACCTATGCGAAAGTAGGTAAGATTCCATTTTATAAGGTTATTTATTTTTAATGTGCATTAATTATTTTAGGACTTACACACATAATTGATATTAGAAGCGTGTCTTTGAAAAATGTTAGAAAAAATAACTATTGGTCTTTGTTATCATGTAAGACCAAATCATTTTTTAAGCACATAAAAACAATAAAAAATTAAAATTACCTTTTCTGATTTAAACTAACCATGAAGTGGATGTTTAGCCTTGTCTTTTCCATTTTGAGTAAAGATTTGAAAATTTTAAACCTAATTACTTAGAACAACAGCTAATTTTCATGTTTTTTAAAGCAAACGGAAAACATATAATTAAAAATAGCTCTTCATTACAAGTAAAAATCATGAATGGATTTTCTCTCATCGTTGATGACAATCAAACATTCGATGGCGAAATTCGCCTTGTTTGACGCTGCTTGAAGAATGAGATTGGAAAGCAGTCGCGACAAGAGATTGACAAATCGGATTTACGACGGCGTCTCAATATGATGTGTGTGACGTATAGGAAACGTTATTTGACATCATGGATATTTTAAAATAATTTTAAACTAACTGTAATAAACCGGCTTAATCATGATTTCAATTGGAGCGAAAGAAACACTCACTTTATGGTTAAAAAATATCGAACAAAGTTCTAAATAGAAAACTTTTTTTTAACAGAAATAACCTTATTTAAGGATAAAATTTATGATATTTTTACATTGCTCTATATTTGATTCAAAGTATATCCTCTGCTTTATTAAATGAAAAAATTAAACTACTGTTCCTGTTACCCTGGTTGACCAAGTTTTAAATATTATTGAAAATTTTAAATGTAATTGAGAGAAATGAGTACTTCAGTTTACTGTTGGTCGACTGGTATTTTATCTTAAATGAATTTAAAAGCTATTTTAACTATCATGTTCTCTGGAATATGCTGGTATTCATTGTTAACTCTGCATTATCTTCAAGGGTATTGATATATAGTGCATTTATGTTGGGATTTAAGGTCACACGGAATATAAAAATATGGAAAAAGCATATTATAAGTACTTCTGTTTATATTAGGCATTTAAAGAAATGGAAGGAAAAAGCAGGCAACTCTGAATGAATATTCTTACAAGATCCCATTTTTTGTTAAAAGAAAACAAACAGATGGCATTAGTATTATAATGCTTTTCTATTCTAAAAGTAACTCTATCTTGGTATAGAGAATGACTTTTACCGCGGTTTTGGAAGAGGATCTTAATTTATTCAACTGCTTAAATATATATTTGAAAAACATTTACGTTCAATTGTCTAATTAAACTATTTAATATTTACTAACCTAAAACTATTTTTCGTCACTATTTTTTGTGATTTTAGAATCAATCAAAAATTTTCTTATCAGAATGAATTTTTTTTCAGCAATAATCTTTAAGTTTCTCTGATGTTTATTATTATGACATTACGTAGTTTAATTTAAAATAATGCTTTCGAAGATTGACATTAAATTTTTAAAATTCTCACAAATTTGGACATGATCCGTTGTTTATTATGAAGTGATATTTAACAGAAGTATTACCAAAACCTGGTTAAAAAATATATCAAGCAAAGCTCATTTATACATTTATTCTTACAAATATTTTGGTCAATGTTAACCAATTATCGATGCTGCCGATATACAGTAGATATTTTCATAATCTTTAGTTACAATGATCTTCACACGCTGCAAGTCAGTACGCTTTTCTTAACAAATATTTTTGAAATGAAATAGTTCATTTCTTTCTTTAAAATCTATTGAAATAAAAAATCCCTATTTTGTGTAAATTTATTGAGCTTTTTTAACTTGTTTTGAGGGTTCAGTCTCTCTTACCCTGTATAGCAGGATTTCGAAGCCAAGAAGGCTTGTATCAGTGAAATAAAAAATTTAGAATGTACACTGCCCGACATTGAAAATGAAGAAGAAGGAGTGAACAGAAAATTATGCAAATTTCAGAGTATATGCATCCTACCAAGTGTTGCAAATGATGGGAAATACCAACCTATGTAGGATACGATATAAGGTGAGCAAAATGGGCAATTTTCGCGACGTAATTGCTGCTTGAAAAATAATCGTTGAAAATTTGTTTTTGTCTCAAAGGACACCTTTAATTGCAGAGAATACCAGGCCATAGTCGACGGAGTCAGTTCCAGCAGATAGAAGTTTATAAAGGACATGGGGACCAGAGTGAGAGGGGCAGGTTGGTTCTTACGGAAAATCGCAGCTGACAGAGATCTGGACGCGTCCACAGTACACAGGTTGTAGCAAAGATAGTTGGAACAAGAAGCTGTAGAACGTTTGTGTGGTGCAGGTTTAGCAAGAGTGACGTCAGTAAGCATGGATCGTCGCTTCCTAAGGGAGATGGTGGCAATCCAGCGAATAGCATCGACCGAAATTCTGAAGCATGTGCAAGATAAACTGGATGATCTCACATCGAGCAGAGCCATTTACAGTCGATTGGTTGCTAGAGGCTAACACTCATGGTGCCTGTTCAGAAGACTACCATTGACCCCACAGCACAGATGACAACGTCAGGAATATTGTCGGATTAGAGAGATGTGGACGACTGAGGAAAATAGGATTTTCTTCTCAGATGAGTCACGCTTCTGTTTCTTCTGTGATAGTCACTGCGTACGCGCGTGGCGTCGATGTGGAGAAAGGTCCAATCTTGTAGCAATTGTGGAATACTCTATCACCGGACAAAGTGTCATCATGGTTTGGGGCGCCATTGCGTACCATTCAGGGTCACCTTTAGTTCATATTATGACAGTCCTACCTTTCGTAGAGGATGTACTGCAGCCGGTGACACTCACCTACTTTCAGGGGGTGCCAAATACCCTTTATCAGCAGGATAACACCAAACTGTACATTTCTCCCATCAGCCAACATACATTGTATGGTGTACAGGTGCTTCCTTGGCCACCGTGCTCACCAGATCTCTCACCAATCGAATATGTTTGAAATATGATTAGACGTCATTTTCAGACCCTGCTCCTTCAGAAGATATATTTTGGCAAATGGTTGACAAAAAATGCCGAGCCATTCCTCAGGACGCCATCCGTAATTGACTTTATGCCTAAACGTGTTGCGTCGTGTATTGCCGTTCATAGTGGTTCTTCATTCTACTGATCCTACCCTGTTCTCCCTTTGTATTATACATATCATTTCAAAATTCAGATCACTTATTGCCAGCTAACGTCTCTCTCTGTTTGCTGAGTTTTATTACTTTTTAGCAACTCCTTTTTGGTATTGCATTTTCAATGTCGGGCAGTGTATAATCATAATTCAAAACAAAGACACAAAAAAGACAAATTTATATTCTTTAAGTTGGCACATTTTTTGAAGACATACCGTGTAAAAATGGGCGCATTGTAAGAAAAAGGTATTCATAAATTGTCTAAGTTACGATAATTTTTTTAAATAAATGATAACATTTTAATATGTGGCTGAAAGTTTAGTAAATTACAAAATATTTATGATAAAAATTGAATTAAACAAGAACAAAATCATGAAAAAGTAATAAATGATACTTTGGAGTAAAAATATTTGTGTATGATAATGAGAAATTATAAATTTGAAATTTCGATGGCAATCATTTCAACATTAGGTATCAGATATCAGAAATAAAGAACAGATAATAATTTGATGATGGAAAGTTCTACATATAAAAGGTTCCTTCAGAAGGGATCATAGAATCTTGGACTTTCTTCATTTAAGAATATTAATAGGAATATCGAATGTTTATGTCTGCTCAATTATTTTAACCCCAGCTTTATTCTTTAAGAAAATAATGATCCAGGAACACCATTCCTATCATACCCACTAATAGTATTAAGCCACCAATTCCACCTCTTTGAATGGTCAAATTAAACTTCGAATCAATCGCAAATCTCTCGTTGACGCCATTCTCGTCATCCATGAGTATGATTGGATTTGGAACAATATTTTCTGTATGGATGGAGGGAACGTTCACACAATTTAAAGAAATAAGTCATAAAAACTATATTTCATTTGACTTAACTCTCATTTATTACTTACAGGGTAAATTCCAAATATTATCAAAATGTTCACTATTTAGTATACTCAAGAATTTTGAATATTTAAATTTTTAGCTTGATGTCAAACTTGCCTTCTTATTTTTAGTGATATGATTAATTTCTCACTTTTTAAACTTGTGAATATCAAATTTTTATTGCTCATAATCCAAATGATTGAAAATCACACAAATCATGCAAAAAATTTTGACTTAGAAAAGTTACTCCTCTAGGTGATTTGAAGTAAAAAATAAGAATTTAACATTTTTGGTTCTCAGATTCTGTGGGGCACTAAGCTTAAATTTTCATAAAAGGATAAACTATTATTTAAAGATTCATGTGTGTGTGTGTGTAATTATTTCAGACTCGATAAATCATTTTCATGTTTATCTGTTTTAATTTCTCTCGCATTTCCCCCCAAAATAATTCCGAATGATTCAACCTTTTTAAGCAAATACAGGAAGAGGGTGAAATAAATCTGTAAATAAATTTTTTTTTTGCAGTATATTAAAAATTGTAGATTGTGTATGTGTTTGATTTTATCAAGTAATATGAACTTAAGAGAAAATGTATACCTATTAAAATTTTGTAATTCAAAAGTGGTATAATATTTGTGATTTAAATACATTATTTTATGAATAAATATTATTCATTGACTTAATGAACAGGCATCATGAAAAAATAGCTGTGGAAACTAAAATTATAATTCTTATATATATATATATATATATATATATATTATATATATATATATATATATATATTGACATAAGATAATGATTAAGTTTTACATCCAAATAAGATTTGTTACATTAAAATTGTTAATTTAAATGGTAGCTTTAAAATTTTCTTACGTTACTATATATATATTTCGGAATCCACTTAAAACAGTAGGTTCCCATCAAATTGTTCCTTGTGAGCTAAAAATGACCGTTGAGTGAGAAACTAATCCAACCATTTAATATTTTGATAATTCAAGTGGTAAAAAAAATTATTTCCGTCAATTTTACATCACATCTGATTTTTCCACTAACTTTTATAAATAATTCTTTTTAATGTAAGAGAATATAAATATGAGAATTTAGGTATTCCTCATTTTCAGAACATGTGTGTGGACTATTTTAAGAAATAAATTAAATTTTTAGAATATTTAAGATCACAGAAACTTCCTAGAAATTCATATGAAAAGATTTTTTTTGAAGCAGAAGTAATGGAATGTTCTTTTCTGTGTTTGTACAAGATCTGACGTCATAGAGCTGACAATGAGCAGATGTTCTGCAGCTTGTCGTTTCTTCGCCGTAAGCAATTTATCAGATAAAAACAATAACTTCGAGACAAAACTTGTAGCTAAATCATATCACCCGAAAAATGCGTAAATAATTTTTCTTTGAAAGGTCAAGGTTAAGAATATTTTTAGAAATTTCGGTAATTCCTATTATAGATTCAGTGAAAACGTACAAAAGTTTTAAATACATAAAGTTAATGGCAATATTTTTTCAATGGTTTGGGTATATTATTTTCTTTTAATGAATATAATTTTGCTCTTTATCACATACATATATATATGTAAGTAATAAAATATAGGTAATAAAATATTTTCTGTGTTAATTTTTAGCACGTTAAAACTTTTAATGAAGCCAAAATATCTTTTAAAAAAGATATGTCTTTGGTGAATAAAATATATATAAAATGGAGGACATATGGTTTTATCAAATGATTGGCAGAAATTAAAGGCTAGTACAAGTCAATTTATTTTCAAAACATTGCCAATTGTATATAGATTGCATCAATTGTTTAATTGGAAGAATTCAGTTTTATTTTACACGATCAATCAAATGATTGAGAGGATGTTAGCAATCTATTAATAGCCTCATTATTTCAAAGTGGCTTATAATTTTAAATTATGATTAAGTGACAAGATGATTCGACACTTGAGCTGTCATTCTCATTTGTATATTACGCGCGATAAGGAGAAAAAAAAATTTTTCCAACACGAATAGTTAGAATAAATAGAATACCTCATACCAAATATTTCTTAATTCAGGAAAATCAAATCAGAGAAATTCTATTTCTAGCTTAATTCTAGCTTTTGCAATTCTAAATTGGAAATATAACAACAAGGAAACTAAGTCTCCCTCCTAATTCCTGAATGTAATGTTTTACTTACATAATGCCTTTCTTATTATTCTATGTTTGTTACTTTTTGTTATAAATCGAAATTAATTCTGTAAAAATGATGATTTAATTTGAAATTTAGATGCCGAATAAAATTATGAAAAACACCCCCCCTTTCCTCCCAGTGTTATGCAAACTGTGTTAAGGCTTGTTATGTTCTTGGCTTGAACCAATTTTAATCATTTTTAAGGAGAAAATAATACATGATTAAATTTAAAATAAAATCTTAATTTAATGAATAAGATTCCGTATTCTTAAGTTTGAAGTACATTTTAATATTTCATGTTTCAGCAGGCTGGAAATGCTGTTTCCAGAAACTGGTCGCCAAAGATTATGGGACCGAAATGTAGAATTCTTATTTGAAATTTTAAGTCCTATTTTAAAAATAGAAATAAATTTAAATAGCAAATAATATTAAAATAGAAGTCATTTTTACATTTTTTGATGAAAATCATTATTATGTATTATTTTTCTAGTTTCAAACTTATTTTGTGTTCCACCATTTTTAATTCGATGGCCATTTTCGCTTTGGCGATGTTACCAATCGCAAGCAAGTTGGCGCCAACTGATCCCGATTATGAAAGATAACCCTACTCGAGATAAGTTTTGTAGTTAGTGATTAAATATAGCGAAGAGACTTTCTAAATGAACAATATATAGGATTTTCATTCGTTAGCCATTCGAGGTTTGATCCAATATGTTGACTAAATCACATTAGGTGTACAGCTACGTCTCTGAAGCGTGTTACATTCTCTTCTTCCAACCATTTTTGTCATAATCTGCATATAGAAGATGCATCTTCCATATAATTCGTCTCATCGAATCACCACTTTTCCGTCCAATCATATTACCCTATTGTACTTGCTTGTCTCCCTGAAGTGCATCGATCTTCAGAATCCTGGTATTTTATATATTGAATACTTCATCTGGGATAAAAAATTAATTTTCAAGGAGATTACTCTGGTGGATCGAACATCATAACAATTGCCAATACCGTAAATTATTTTCTTTATAACTCGCTTCTTCTATCTTAAAATACAACTCAACACTTTGTTACTGTTATGCTTTTATTACTTTTCAAATAACGAAAAAATAGCCATTTAAACATAAGACTATACACATAATAATTGATTCAAAATACAAGATTTTTAATTGCTTGAAGTGAATGCGATTTGCCTTGATCTCAATAAACACATAACGTACTATCTATACATTATAGTCATTGAATATTCGTTTGCTCATTCTACAAATCAGGGATGGTAAAACGTGGGTCAAATTTCGCTCATAATTTTTTCAGTACCAGCACATGGGTAATTTTAATTGAGTATTTTTTAGAACAAAACATTTTTTAAATTCCATTCCCTTAATATATATATATATATATATATATATATATATATATATATATATATATATATATATATATATATATAATTTTTATAAAATTAGTCAAATTCCGAATGGAGAATAATAATCAAATACTAAATGGAGACTAATACATTGAAAATACAAAATATATATATATTCTCCATTTAGAATTTAATTATTATTCTCCATTTGATTTGACTAATTTTATAAATTTATTATTATTCTCCATTTTTTGATTAATGTTATAAAAATTTACTATTAATTATATTTTCGTAATTCTATTTAAGCTGCTTTTGTGCTGAATGTATTACAAAGCATAAGATTATTCTTGTATCTTTCAATTTTTGCCTATGATACTTCTCTAATCATGATTAATATATATATATATATATATATATATATATATATATATATATATATATATATATATATATATATATATATATATATATATATATATATATATATAATTTTATCAACAGATTTTACAAAGTTCATTGAAGAAAGCAACTTTTCACACGAATATGTTGACTCACATACCTTTAAAAGAGCATTACTCAGTTTGCTCATTAATATAAAATTATTTGCAAAGAAGGGCACTTTAATTACGCAGACTCACACACGCGCTATGCCCTTCTGTTTTATTAACCATCTTGTCACAAAAGATCTCTTAAGTCCAGAACTCATGAAGAGCTTACTAACCGCTTTTCTCTTAAATCTTGGAAGAATGCCATCCTAAATCTGCGCAATAGCCCAAAGACATAGAGCGGTGGCTGAATTCCGCCTTGCCACCGGGCACGCCTGTCTGCGGAAACATCTGTATAGATTAGGTATCGTTCCTTCTCCGGTCTGCACTCTTTGCAACATTGGTGAGGTCATGGACGCAGCGCATCTTCCTTGCTGCCCTGCACTTCGTAAGGCGTCTCTAACTGAGCGCTATTGGGAAGCTAGAGACATGTTAGATTAATAGACTCTGTAGCAGCATCGTTCTGTGTTATTGTTCTATCCTTTTTATTTATTTTGCAGTAACTGTCTATAATCTGCCATTGGAAATACAAAAATATATAAAATTATTTGGTAAAGAATGTCATTCGTTTAATATAATATTTTCAATTTTTACTGCGGGATCAATATTATCAGCCCTACTTTCTCAAAGTTTTCTTTCTATTTCAGAAGTCCTGTCTACAATTTTTTCCCCACGCTACGCTGCTTCGAAATTCAACTAATTCCTTTTCTAAATTATCGATACCTAGCCATATAAATTGAATTTACTGCATTGTTTCAAATTCTGTTTTGTATGGATATAAAATAAAGTGAAATATATTTTCCATACTTTTAAACCGATTGAATCTCCCTTAAAAAGAGCATGTTTTTATTTCTTGCATGATCATTAATAATCAGATAATCAGAACCGATAATCAGAATGTCAACCGAGTTTGTTTCGGAAATGTTTTTGTAAAGGAGGAAAATATTTCATGATTTTAATTTCCAAATCCTTTGTAAGGATGTCAATTTCCTTATAAATATTTTCAAACATCATTAAAACATTATCGTGAACTTGAGTTTTTTTTAAAATTCAGTTCATTAATATGTTGGGTGCAGGTGCATAAGAACATTAAATCATTTAACCAATGTATATTGGATAATTCATCGGAACTCTGTTGTATTTACATAAAAAAGAGCTTAATTTCTTTCAATAATGTTACAAAGAGATTAATGACTTAACCGAAATCAAGTTATCGCGCATTTTTTTTGTGTCAAAATTCCTCAATATTGGCATTTAATTTCCTCTAAGAATTGTGCAAAAATTGTCGTTCATTAAGAGCTCTTGCGTTTATAAAATTGATTATTTTTATTAAAACTGGAAAATATTTTTAAACCATGCTTTGCACATAAAATTTACTTACGTATTATATAATGACATTGAATAAGAGAAAGTGAAATATTTCGTTCATTGAATAAACCCAAATTTTTTTTTCCTATTTGTACTATGTGAACCATCTGTTGTTACAGAAACTATGCAATATTAAATTCTTTAAAATAGCAAGACTGGTACACTTCCCTTTCAACGTTATTGGTTTTATTAAGTCTTCTTTTATTACATTTCCAGATTTATTCCGAGCAAAATATGATAATTGTGTGCATAATTATTTACACCATTACTCTCACCTAAAGAAATTGAATACATTTCTGCATAATTTAATGTATGTGTTTGCAAAAATGTATTTTTTTTCCTAATTCTGTAACTCGATCGTTAAATATATTACGACTTATAGTTAACTCTCTCTTTTATATATTTTTATAATCAAGTCGCTTTTTCTTAAAATTATCAAGCAATGTAAGTATCAATCTAAAAACACACTTTTTTTTTCAAATTCTTCTTCAGAAGAAGGTTTCCCTTGGCGAAGAATGCAATAAGCAACTTGGAAACTAGCAGATGTAATGTTACTTTTTAGAACAAAAAAAAAAAAAAAAAACTTTTTAAAACACTGTTAGTGGGAAAAATTCTCTTTTTCCTTTTGTAAAAAATAAGCTGTTCTTTCTTCATTTGTTGACATGCCAAAATTAGAATGAAGTATTTCAAAATTTCTTTTTACATTATATGTACGTTAAGTCACTTTTTCATCCCAAATTACCATACAGCGGGTCATCGGTTAACGAACTGTTCGGAATGCCAACTATTCGGACCATGAACGCTTTCATGAAAAACTTTAGTGTTCGGACCACGAACACAAATTCAGATAACGAACTAAAAAGAATTCTAAGGAACATTTCTCGTTTCTCGGAACAAAATGTGCAGGGTTGCGAAGTCCAAAGGATCGACAATGGTTTTCCATTTCCCTTGAATTATGTGGCTTGCCTATTGAACTTTAAAGTTCTATAATGAAAAAAAAAATTTTTTTTCCCAATAGAATATTTATAGCTGAAATAGGCCATCACTTTCGGTTTAGATTTCAATCAAAACTGAAATTCATTCCATTTTGAGCTCCTCCCCACCCTTGTTCATACGTAACTCTCTCATACCACTCTCTCATACGTAATCTTGAATAACGAATTCCAGAAGGCAACAATACCATTAATCACTTTACAATGATAATGCTATTAATTACTTCCGGAAAATCCTGAAAAAGAGAGAAAAGCAAACAACATTGGACATGTTTTTAATGACCTATAAACAAAAAATGAAAAGAACTGATTAATATGCAAGACTATAAAATTGTACTTTTTTTATCAAAATAAGAAATTATACATCCTTTTTTAATTTTATTTTTATGGTCTCCAAAACAAATTAATAGATTTCACCAAAAAAATCTATGGTAAATTGATGATTGATTAACGAACAATTCAAATGGCGAACAGATCTTGTAACATATTATGTTCGTTAACCAATCACCTAGTGTATAACCATTTTATTCGTTTTAATCACAACATATTTTTCAAGCCATTCAGCAATATGGCCTGGAACTTGGATCGCTCTTTTAATTTTTTTACCGCCGCTCTGGTACTGGTTGGTATGGACCAGCCTTAAATTACGAACCAAAAATTGCTTGATATATGAGAAGAGATGTGAGTGAAGAGGTATAACTTTTATCATATTGGTTCACAGGCAAGGCAACGAACCAATAGCGTACCCGTGAGAAAGCGCAGTTCTTATTTAACTGCACTCGAGAAAATAATGACCTTTTGGTTTTCAGTATCTTTGGTTCCGCGTTCGCGGTGCCATGAGAACTGGTATGTTATTTATATTTCCAATTCTAACATAAGTATTGTAAATAACAAGCATGCACATGGGGCCTCACAAGATGAAACAGAGAGGAGACGTTATAAGTACTATGGAAATCTCTTTCTACGGTCTGAACTTAATCTTACAAAAGTGCATTTTATCAGAAGAAAGTGCTTTTTAAATATAATTATTTGGTTTGGTCTGTCGATTTCATATTTCAAGAAACAAAATGTGAGTAAAATTATACACTTTACTAGATATTTCGTAAGCACTTTTTCTTATTTCAAATATTACAAACGCCTTTGTCAGCATTTGTGCAACTGTAGAACTTTAATGATCAAACAGAAAGTTATAGACAGCATTTAAATTGGTTTTATTTTATAAAGGCAGAGTTGAAAAATACAAGTATAGAATATAAATTATAGATTCAAATTAGAGAATCTAAGCCAACATACGAAAACAAACAGTTGTCTAGCAATCGTGAGTCAGTTAAAAAATTTGAGCGTGGGTTAAGCACTCACCCACAAGTCACAGGTTCGTCATCACTGTAAATGATCCCGATTTGAATTTTGCAAGGACACACGTTAAGCACAGTACAATGCTTTTCAAATATTTTTAAAATATTGTGGTTGCTTCAGGTTATTTCATCTTCAGATTGTTCAATGTGCTGCTCTTGCGTTGTGTGGATATAATAATACAGCTTTTTATTAACAATGAAATAATTATTACTAAATGAAACTGAAAAATTCTATTTTTGTCGAGTAATAACACATAAATTTTACTCATCGTTGGACAAAATATATCATGGGTAAAGTTTCATTACAGAATATTTATTTAAGTGTTTCTCTTTTTGACAAGAGTACAAAGGTTATTATTTAATAGATCGAAATACTGTGAACAATGAGATAATAGAATGGAGAAATATCTTGCATTTCTAAAAGATAATGGATGGTGAAAAAAATAATTTTTTCAATCAATATATAATAGTTTAAGAATGATATCAATTTATAAAAGTAATTTATGAGAAATTCAACTCAGCTTCGGATACTGCATTTTGCAACAGACCAGTTTTGCATTGTATTGTTGCCACTATATTAAATTGGGAACGAATGTTATCATTACTTGTGATTAAACTTGGATTTAAAATAGAAATTTTTAGTAAATAATGAAAAATGTTGACCTTTTACAGTTTTAAACAAGGTTTATTTTATGTAAATGTATATTTATAAAGAATATTCTTAGTAGGATTAATAATGTTTCACCATTTTTTAGTATACCGAAGAGATGGCACCTTATTTAGGGAGGTATCCATTGGGTAGATTTGTAACTTAGAAGCAGGGGCCTAGTAGAAGATCCTTAAACTTTGTCAGCCAGCCCTAGAAGTATCATTTCACATGAAGGGACATTGCGATCCCGACATATTTAACGTACCCCAGACCTCATTAGCTAACATGACAAATATTTTTTTGGGTCAAGGGGATTCAAAAATCACTGCATTCTGATGTTGTTGTTGTCGTGTGCCAGTTAAGCTGGCATTTTGAGGTGCGCTGCTCCAAATTCCCAACTGAACCATAGTTTGGTGTGGAGTCCGACCCCCTCAGTACACACATGCCATAAGGTTTATAAGGTAGGCAACTATTCACAACCCATTTATACAAGAAAAGGACAAAGACTGGATAGATAGTGAGAGAAAGTAAATCCATGCCCGAACCCGGATTCGAACCCAGGACCTCCCTATCCATAGTCAGGCACGCTGACAACCAGACAAGTTGGCGTGCACTGCATTCTGATTACGAGAACGAATGCCCTAACCAACTAGGCCACCGCTGCAACATTTTTCTTAATGTAAATTCATAGGTATGGCATTAATTTACAGAATCGTAACTTATAAATGTGGAAAAATTGTAAATGAGTTTTTAAGTAACAAATTTTCTGTAAAGGTTTGTGATATTTAAGTGAATTTATTTTATTCATTATCCTAAGATATTATTACTAATAGTGAATTTATATATATTGGAGAATTACAGCAAAATAATTTGATGCTATAATTGCAATTACTAAGGTATTATTATTAATACAAGATAGTAAGATAATAATACAAGGTGCTAAGATACTGTTATTACTGGGTACTAAGATCCTATTATAAGATTTAAGATATTATTGTAACAAAATGGTAAGATAGTAATACAAGATACTAAGAATAATACAATTATTTCAAAGTCTAAAGTATTTTGCAAGAATCTAATTTCTTGTATTTGGAAATATATTTTTAAAAAATAAAAATGAAAAGAAAAAATTAATAATTAAATAACAGGTATGATTTCTAACGATAGGATTGATTTAAAACACTTGTATTTCAAATATGAGAATAATGCGTAGATTTTTACTTCAAAATTTACTATTTAGTTAAAAAATTTATAATTTGAAGTATTTGGGACTTCAAAACGATGCTAAATAACGATTATTTAAAATATCCTTAACTCCAATCGGAAATGAACGATTCTTGTTACTATAGCAACCACTAACAACGAAACTATTGGGCGAGAACTTCTCTTTTGTTTGACAGATATTATAATTTTTGTAAGACGCAAAATTACTAACATTATAAGGCAATAAAATGCTATTATTACAAGACACTAATGTACAATTATTACTAAGTATATGTGCACTAAGTTACACAATCAGGGTATTTAATTATTATTCCTAAGTGAATCGACACGATTTTAAATCAAATATCACTGATAGCGGCAATGTTTTTGGGTAGATTGCTCTTCGGAGTGGTAGGTTCCAAGTTCGATCCATGGTAAGTAAGTTGAATAACAGAAAATGGATATTGTGCGTATATGTAATAATGGTAAGATAATAATCATCAATAGAGCGAGAAATCACTCGCGCGTTAATAGCCGATGCCCTCTTCCTCTCCACCAATTACATTACCTTTTTCTTTTCAGTTTATTTTCACGGAGTCAGCATATTTGAGGGGGTGGTAGAATCCGACGGTCTTACGCTGTCCTTTTTAGTAAGATTGAACGTTTAAATAATGCGTATAATGACATTTATTTATTCCAATAAATGTATAAAATTTAATTGAAATTATTCTTGTCACCTTGCAACGCTAAACATTCATGCATTACGGTTCAGGGATCCTCAAACTGTAACATGGCCAGCTTCGTCAGAGGGTGTTGACCACATTGGCACAAAGTATTGCTTTTCTGCACTGGTTCAAGACATAGTCTTAAAGAAGCCAGTACTTACCAAAGCCATACTAAAAGTTCAAACCAAAATATGAAACCAGAATACAAGAAGTAAAATTTAATCTAAAATATATAAGCCAAAATCTCAAACTAGAATATAAGAAATAAGTAAAATTTAATCTAAAATATATATGCTAAAATCCAATGTTGCCAAAATACATATAATTTATAATAATCAAATCCACATCAAAATACATGTTCAAATCTGCAAGTACCGCACCAAATACTATATTTAAGCCAAATAAATACATAAGTTAATTACTAAGTGTAAACACTATTGGCATTTCAAGCTTCTTATTTCATCTAGTATTAATTTATGAAATATTATATTAACATATATTTGGATGTGGATTTGATTATTATAAATTATTTGTAATTTGGCAACATTGGATATTATCTTATATATTTTAGATTAAATTTTACTTTTTATATTCTAGTTTGAGATTTTGCCTTATATATTTTAGATTAAATTTTACTTTTTGTATTCTGGTTTGAACTTTTAGTGTGGCTTTGAGGTGTACTGGTTTCTTTAAAACTGTCTTGAGCCAGTGAAGAAAAGCCATTCTTTGTGCCAATGTGGTCAACACCCCCTGACGAAGCTGGCCATGTGGGTACTTCGTACCATTTTATATATTTTTGATATTTTTCTTTTAAATTTTCCAAATATTTTCAATGTATTGTTTTCCATCTATAGTATTTTCAATATATTGTTTTCCATTTAGTATTTTCAATGTATCATTCTTCATCTAGTATTAATTTATGAAATATTATATTAACTATATATATATGTATGCTCATAGAAAAAATTTTCCAGGATCAAAAGTGTGTTACAATGATCTGGGATGTTTTGAAATTACAAAGGACTTCTACAGTCTCCTCCATCGGCCGATTAATATGCTTCCCCAGGATCCAGCCACCATCAATACCGAGTTCCATCTCTACACAAAGAAGAACCCCGTGGAATACTACATGCTGAAGTTCGACGACAATGAGACCATGCAGTACGTTGATGTGACGCATCGCACCGTAATCATCATTCACGGATTCTTTGAGAACAAATATAAAGAAAGATGGATGGAAGTGAGCTACTTTATTGTTAATTTCGAGAAGTTTCGAATGGGTATCGAATACGGAATGGGAAGATATGTTGTTGAAGAATACCTCAATATTTTAAGGAATAACGATGCATTACGACATCCTGTATCATTATTAATTCCTTAATTAATTAAAATCAAATTTATAAACTTATCAATAAATCCGAAACCTAGATAGTTTTTAGTTTTATTTATAAACTGTTCTTCTGTGGGGTTGAAATTCGATAGAGAAACGATAAAGAATTATGTTTTACGCATTATTGCGGACTGCATTTGCTGAGTTCCACGAATCTTTCCTTGAATTTTGTGAATCTTTAATGAGAATTAAAAGTTCGAAATTCAAACTTATGTTAAAATTTATTAAACATTCGAATTACCGTATTCACCGGCGTATAATATGCGCCCTTTTTAAATGAAATAGAAACATAAGGCATTTTTACTGTTCATTATAGAGAATTTATAAAAGTTTTTAATATAAAGTAATACAAATACTTTTCGACAAATGCTTAGTTAATCTGGGAAATAACTTTCTAATTTTCTTCGTCAAATCCCAGATACGTATCTCCAGGACTATATGAAGAGTCATTGGAACTTTTACTAAATCAGTATCAGAGTTCCCATACAGAAAATTGTCCTTTGTACCATCCACTGTGTTACGAATGCCACGCTTAGATACTTTTTTGAACTTGTAGTCATCGATGAGGGACGGAACTATGTAATGCTTTTTTCTGATAACGGGTATGAAAGCGCTAACCAACCAGGCCACTTGCAATCAAAAACTGAAGCGTATAAGGAACTTCCATTCTTCAGATCAATTTTCAAAGAAAAAAGTGTAATATATTTTTTACACAAGATTTATTTTATAGATTTATTTGATTAAAAATTCTTATCAGAAACATAACCTCATGATATTAATAAAGGTTATTAAGTTTATTTACATATATGTAATACTTTATGTTATACAAAGTAATACTTTTGACAAATAATCAGTCTATTTGGGAAATAAATTTTTAATTTTTTTCTTAAAAACCGAATTACTCTTCTTAAGAATCATTGGAACCCTCTTCTAAATCAACATCAAAATTCACTTATAGTAAATTGTCTAAACTATCCTATTAAAAGTCTGTTTCAAAGTCACTGAATGCATTACTTAAGTGGTTTAAGGTTCTTTTAAAATAGTTAAAGAAAGAAAAAGTAGGTTATGTGATATTATATATATTCGTTATATAATAACGAAAATCTGGTGGCTTAGTGACACCGTTTCACGAGGTTCGATCCTCGGGCAGGGTAAGATCCATTCTGCCTTTCAGTGGGTCGATAAACTGATTTCCCTGTATGCTTGGGAACTAAACACTAGGGGTTTCACGTTAGTCTGACCATCTAACTAGATCATAAGCTTCGCACCCCAGGGCCGTAGGTCATGAAAACTGATATGGGTACTGTAGGCCTTGACTCACATGAGCTGTCGTGACACGGAGTTTAATTTAGTTTTGTTACATGATATTGTTTATCATTTTTTATGTTGTTTTCTATTTATTAATATCTATGTATAAATTCCTTATATGATACTATAATAACACAACTAAATAACACTTCTCTGTAATTTCTTATTTCTTTTAAAATTTTTTTGTCGCGTGTTTCCATCTGGTGTATATGAAAAAGGACAGCAACAATAATAAGCAGAAGAGGAGAACATTTATTGACGAGGACTTCAGACAGGAACAAGAGGGTGTGCTGCTTCCTTTTGAAACGGGGATCCATTACAGATAGAAAGTCCAACTTCTTCCCCAGTTTTATACACAAGCCTTATTCGGGATTCGAACCCGAATCCAATTAGTGAGAGCCGAGGGTCATAACAGAGTGGGTGGTTTCTTTTTGCACACACACACACACTGAGAAATGAACGCCACTACGAATCCTTGTATGAAAACTCTTTTTTTTTATCGTATTCTTACTACAGATTATAATTTAACAAAACGACATTATCAATTAATCAAAATCAAAATAGCAATTATTTTCGAATGGTAGATGAAATAAGAAAAGCAGTTATTATACCATAGTTAAATTCTTCTTGAAATAAATGGCGGACTTCATGAAACGGTTTAATTAAATACTTTACCAATTTGAGTGAAATTATTGCCTTCAACGCTTATTATTCCTTCTTAAATTTTCACTTTTTACTATTATTATGATGCAGAGAGAATGGATTCTTCTTTATACTTAAACTTAGATAAAAGTACATTTATAAATTGAGACTCACAGGTACTATTGTCCTTGTTTCGTCACTCTAGCTTCTCCGAGCAGACATCCTTCTCAACAGCGACTTCAACGTGATCATCGTAGACTGGAGCCGAGGCAATGGAGCACCTTATGCCAAAGCGTCAGCAAATGCCAGACTAGTGGGCGCTCAGGTAGCTCAACTTATTCAAGCAATGCAGGTATTCTCATTAGCTTTATTATATAAAAAAATCAGTTATATATATGTAGGTATTGGAATGCAAAATAAATGCAAAATTTAAAAAAATTCATCAATTTAATTGGGAAAAATAACTTTATCAGTAGTTGAAAGATTGGAATTCATTGTTTCCTCGTGTCGGTCATTTCCACGAAAAAAAGAAATATGTCGCCAAATGTTGCAATTTATTGTCTGCACCGCTTAAGATATTTCACATGTTCACGTTTTATATTTTTATTTTTTGGCGTTTAGCAAAGTTTGAAGTTTATTATTACGTTTTCATGTAATTCTGTCGATATAAGAAAAAAGAATAAAAAAAGTTAAAAACTTAAATCGTCTTTGCAAATTAAAATGAACCATACAATGAATGTTATGTCTTGTATTTTTCATTTTGTTTTTTCATCTGTTCTATTTTCAACGTGTACAGTTCTGGAAGCATTATCGAAAAAGATTTGAAAATTTTAAAAGTAATCATTTAGAACAGCAAGTAATTTTTATGATTTGGAAACTTTTGCATCGATTATTACTGGTAAAAATCCTGAATAGATTTAATCAATGACGACATTCAGACATTCGATGGTGAACATCGTTTTGTTTGTTGCGCTTGAAGAATTTGAAACCAGTCAGCAAATTTGTCGACAAGTCGGATTTACGACACCGTCTCAATATGATGTGAGGTAGATGAAGCGTTTTAGCTGATATTGTAGATATTTTAAATCAATGAGAATTATTATAAAGTGGCGTAATCATATCTCAATTGGAACGAGAGAAAAAAAACAATCATTTTATTTTTAAAAGATAAAGTTTTATGTTTGTTTCAATCGCGATGTAGTTTAATTATAATGTTTTTCCTACCTTTTTTAAAAAAATTTATTAGACTTTGGATCGTTGCCATTCTTTTATGAAAAAATAAAAAATGTTTAGATAGTATTAATCGAAGTGACATAAAATGAGGTGAAGAATTTTGGAGTGAAACACTTTGAGATACATTTTTGGTGGAAATGGTCAACAAATAACACGCAATTTTGAAATCATTGTGTTTTCAAATATTTATGTGTTATCGACAATTTTTGGCAACATATTCTTTGCGTAAAATGGTCAACGGGATAATACTTACATATCAAAAGATCAGGAAATTGTTTTTATACCAATAAAGATATATAATTTAATGAGGACTATATATGCATTTTTTTATTAACTCATCTTAATTTAATATCTTGGATAATTAGATATTAACTTAAAATTGTGAACAACCAAAAATATAATGATTATTCAACAAACATAAAGAATTGCAACTGTATATGTATTAAGTACATGGTGTCAGATAATTTATGTTTATTCTTAGTTTAATAAAAACGTACTTATTAAAAGAAACCATCTAAAGTATATCTATTCTTTTAATATAAGTAAATAAAAAATTAAATTTTTAATGAGAATCTTGTTCATACCCTGGTCTTCTTAATATAGTGGTATTAAATAGTATGGTGCAAAGTGTGGTGTACAGTGCCATTGAGAAGATTATACTGCGTGTCATATGAGACACCCGTGCTTTAAGTTACTTTGACGCTTGGTTTAGAGCAACGCAATTTCACAAATGTCGTTGTCAACAGAATGATTATTTTTGTAGATATTGAACATTTATGATTACTAAGTAACATTCGTTTCAAATTATACAGTTTGTGAGACTAACGCTCAACCTTCCATTGTCATTTAAAAAATAATTATCGTATCGTGATAATTATTTTTAAAATGATATGAAAAAGCAAGATCGATAAATCATTTGAAAATGGAATTTATATTTCAATTTGAATCTGTGCGAATCAATCGACTGTGAATTTCTGTATCAATTTGATTACACTGATTTAATAAAGTCAAACAACAGGTTGTAAAATAGAAATAAATCAGTTAAAGTATTTCAAGCTTTTTGATATGTTGGGTATGTTAGAAAGTTGCATTATGTGAAAAATAGCGTTGTCATTGTTTCAAATAAATATAGCTGATAGTATGAGTAGGAATTCAATGAATAATGAGTAATATAACAATCGTTTTTGAGAGAAGTGCAAAATGTTAATTATTTTTCCTTCAGTCGGTTGTAGAGCTGATGATGGTTTTAGTCCTTGGAGCTTGGTAACCAAGATTGGCATCTATGTAGATGATTGGGACTTTTAAAAAATATGGAAACTAGATTTCCGATTAGGTATGTGTTTATTTCCATAAAGGAAAGACAATATTAACCATAAAAGCAAACCAAAAGACAACTTTTGATATATTCTCATGGACATATGTTGAGAAATGAAGAGAAAAGAGAAACCTGTCTACAGATTACTTCTAGTCAAGAGAATGGAATATGCAGAGAGTAGGTAGCATTTAGAAGGGAGTATATAAGAAGGTGCACACACAAAATTCCTTATGTTCTGAGACGGGGAATTCCCGAGGATCAAAGATGCATAGATAAATCCAAATCCTATTGTTCCTATTAGGGATATTTTGACGCTGCTTTGACACCAAGTAGTTCCGGAAGAACTTTTCATAGAGCTATTCAAGGAATTTTTGGTGTTTTTTTATTGTTCACATATTGTCATAAATATGGGGACATAATTTAAATTTCAGTGGAAATTTTATTGATCAATTGAATTTTTACTTTTTACCAAATGTGTTCATATATTAATAAGCTACAAGAATCGCTTTGTGTGATCGTTTCAAAAATCGCATTTTAGGATGTAAATAATTATGTTACAACTTTTGACTCGTGCGTATTATGATTATCGTACTGGAAAATCCGACTTTGTTACATACTTGGAATGGTTTGTTAACATTTATTTATGCAACATCTTTTTTTTTTTTTTTAAATATTTATCCAATTTTTTCTCCTTTAATTTGAATAAATTCTCTAGCAATATCAATTTTGATTTAAAATTTTATTTCCTTATAAAATTATTATAACTTGCTTTATGTGCTATAAAAATTCAACATTTAAAAAAAAATATTTTCAAACAGCTTACTTAGAAAAAGGATCTCTGTTAATTTTTTTACATAGTACTCATACGAGTACGCACATTGTCGGTACTTAGTAGTAGTACGTACATTGTACTAGTTACGATTGATGAGAGTGCATGGTAGACCTGTGCTTTTATAGTGACTTATATTCCTACTATCGACTGATCGGTGTCTTAACTACGTCATGCACTAATTTTCATACTTATTCTCATTTCATTCAATAGCAACACCAAAACAGTAAGAACTTTTTTGTTTACTTTATACTTTTTGCATTATATTCATTTTTAAAAAAATATATATTTTGAGAGCTTTCCATTAAAAAAATGGGGAAATTTTCATTCATATTCTTTACGATTATAAATTATTCGCATATATGAATTTTAAAAATGTTATCATACAAGTGCAAGAAATTTATAATCTTATTAATTGCTTGATGTCTAAACAATTTTGCTTAATTTTGTATACGGTGAATAATGCTCATTTTTCTTATCTTTTATGGTAAGTAAATTACATTTCAAACATATAATTAGAAATACTAATAACAAAATGCTATTATATGCTTTAAGAAATATCAATATATTTGCATAATTTTCAACTCTGCATGTTATGCGTTTGGAAATTTTTTTCAGGAAAAAATTGGAATCGATCCACAGGATATACATATCATAGGTCACAGTTTGGGAGCACATGTCGCTGCTTATGTGGGGGAGAGAATTGCAAACCTCAGTCGTATAACAGGTATCTATTTTCTTCAATTAAATAAACACTCCTTTATTTCCTTGAAGCGATTGGTCATATAATATAAACATAATGTACGAGGGTCATCCGGAAGGTAAATTTCCTACGACTTCAAAAGATAGCTTTACTAAATGACAGAAAAGCAAACATACTTGCAGGGTAGACTGTGGGTATGGCCAGCATATGTTACAATCCTAATTTTCAGAAAGCTCAGATTAAAATCGCTGTATAGCACAATGATGTCGGCTCTTATTGCCCCCTTTTTGATTGCAAGGTGCAACAGTAAAACTTGATCATTACTAGGCAATTGTAAAGCGCTTGCGACTAATCATTCAGAAAAAGAGGCGTGGGATACTCAATGCTAGTGTTTTGTTATTTCAAGACAATTTTGGCCCTCATACGACGAATTCCAGGGGAAAAAGAAAAAAAAAACTGCTGGGAAAGTTTAGTTGGGAAGTGTTTGATCATACACCTTATAGTCCCGAACTTGTTCCCAGCGACTTCTCTCTGTGTTTGCACATGAAGAAAATCCTGTCACTTGGCGACACACGAATACATGCAGACATTGTTCCATTCCCAGGCGGCAGAATCTTTGAAAGTGAAATACGAAAATTTAATTCTCGGTATGACAAGTGCTACCATTCCGATGGTTCTTATTTTCAGAATTAGCTGAACTATTGTATCTTTTAGAATACAAATGTTTCTGGATTTTGTTTCTTTTTATGAGTCATGGGAAACTTACTTCCGGATCACCTCGTTAGAACCTTTTTCTCATGGCCGTTTGTTAGGCAGCCCAACAATCTAAGCCTTATAATATGTGTTAAGTATGTTATCTTCTGGGGTAATCATCATTAATAGAACCGCATATTTATGTGAAGCAAGAGAAAAATTCGCAAGCTCAGAACCCATCAAAACAGGGGTGCATGCAGAAGCAAAATAATCATTTTTGATTATTCCACAATGGCTAAGGTTGAATCCAAGACCATTGACTCTGAAGAGCAGTGCCCTACCATTATATCAAGGAAAACCTTCTAGAGACCTAAATAGAGGCAAACTAATGACTGGAAATCTCATTGTAAAGCTTCTTTAAACATTCATTGCACATTTGCCTTCAGGGAAGACATTTCATTGATGATGAACCGTATTCACATATCACAAGGAAAAAATTCCTACTTTCCTCTCACCCAAGAGATTAATGTTGTGCTTGCCAAAGCACAACATTAATCTCTTATTATTTAATAGTGGTCGGTATCAAATATAAATACTTTCGCTCTGATGAGAGCTGATCTACCTCTAGGGCATTGTAAGCCCAAAAGCTCTGGAGATATTGACAAGGAGCAGTTAATAGTCTGAAGAGCATTTTAGCATCCACCATGTGAGTTGCCTATCAAGAAGAATTTTCATAGACAGTGGTCCGTATCCAGATGTCACAAAAGAGGAGACCCTAAAAACTCTCAAGCACCAACCATAGCAAAAGTGCTTGAAGAAGACAGATAATAAGCATCTCTCCTGTTGTTCAGCAGTCGCTGACACCGAACCCAATACCATACAATATTTAGAGCGCTGTCCTACCATTAAACTGTAGTGTAACGAGGTAACAAGCGAGGATCAGTATTGCGCATGCGTGCTAGATTCTGCCACCCTCCTCCCTTCCCATTACATTGTTTTTGTTTACATTAATTAGTAGGAGGTGCGCTTGTAGTGGCGTCCGTCAATGACATTGTCATGTTTATTAAGTTGAAAGTTATATTAAAATTTATGTAAATATTAAAAATTATGCATATATAAATTTTATCCTTATCAATAAATTAAAATTAAATTAAATTGTCTTCAATGGCCTTGCCACCTCGGTACGCTACAGTAGTAAACCAAGCCTTCTAAAAGTATGACACGCCATTTTGGATTATCTAATGGCCTAAAAGATGACCCAAAACATTTCTTAAAAAACTGGTACATGAATTGATAAAGCTTCTGAAACTGTTCGAGTGAAAGACCATCAACAGAGATTTTATTGGCGGTGCTTCAGCGAAACACGCTCATGTCATCTAAAATATGCACAAAAACAATTTGGGATTCTTCAGCAGAAGCATTAAACAGGCTTCATTATCAGTAGTAATTATCACAGTAACAAGATATTTGTTAAATGAGAAGAAATATAAATGTTTCTACGTGAAAAAGCTATAGATAAAGATCAGGTTGACTATAATGACCAGCTTCTGAAACTATTTCTATCAATCTCTAAAGCTGGAAAGCCAGTGTTCTAAATATTTCATCCATTTGGACGGAATATTTCAAATCCATTAAAATGATCGCCCTTTAAATTAGTTTACAAAAAGAACGCGAGTTAGATTAAAAGAAACTTTGAAAATTATTGACCAAATAAATAATCATGGATTATTCCAACTCAAATAAATATTTACAAATCAACTGTAGAAATACTGTTATTTCTGAGAGTGCATGCTAGCATTCTTCTGATATATATCTAGGTATTAATATTTTAAAATTATGCTTGTGAATAAATCTATGAATAACATATGTAGATCAAGTTGCACTGATATCTATTGAAGAAATGAACGTGTAGAATATCATATGGAGCTATATTTTCCATGTAAATTGTATAATTATAAAGAACAATTATAAAATATGTAGTGATTTGCAAGTATCAAGGTTTCTGTAACTATGTTTCATTTGTCATCTAGTGTTCGACACCAGCAATTTGGGACATATTTTGCAATATAATCATTCGAGCGTTATTTTTAGTAAATGTTTTATTTACATAAGATTGCTCCGGATAACTTGTTACGGAGTCAATTTTTTTTCATGCTTTGTGTTCTGTAAGTTGTTGACATACATATTGCCACCCTTATGAAGAAATCCCTTTTGGTTTTTTATTCTTGAAAAGTGTGCTACTGTTCAATGTGTTCAATTGTGCTTTCAGTATTGGAAACGAATATTCTCCAGAATGTTTCCATTCTCAGAATCTTACTGTCATATACTCATTTTCCTAATCAATAAAATGAGTAAATTCTTGCTCGTTTTATGACTTTCATTAATGTTTGACATGATGAAATTTTATTAAATGGCAATTTTCAAAATTAACCAATCTATTAAAAGTATGCTAAACTATTAAAAGTATACTTATGACTTTTTAATAGTTTAGCAATATTGGGACGTTTACTCATGAGTTTAAACGTATCTTAAGAATATTTTTTGCAAAAAATTAGAAATATTAGTATTTGAAATAATGGGGTTGCAAGACTATAAGAGTAGAAATAAGAAAACAAGGCAGTTGTGATTGCAGTGAAAATGTTTGAAAACTTTGAAATGGAAACATTTTTTTTTTCCTTGCCAATTAGCGAAATCTTAATATTTTTTTTAACTAAACATGTAACATATAAATTAGAAATAAAGGGTATACAAGATTATAAAATTATTTTTTGTCAAAGTCAATAAATTAAGGAAATAAATTCGCACTATATTAGATTACATTGTTAACAGCATATTTGTATTATCATATTGACAAACTCATACATAAATATATTCTACATGTACGTTTCATAATTATTAACAAATATAAACTCATATTGTAAAGGAGATTAATGTTGCATCATCATACATTTTTGTATTTAATCCAGAGTTGGACTTTACTAATTTAATGGAAGCAGCGGTTGGAAATTTTCGTAATTTAGAAGCAGGAATCAAGCCGAAAAGCCCCCAATATTGTTCTGCACCCCAAAGGTACTATTTACCTTGGAGGACATTGTGAACACAACCTATTTAACGTGTTTCAGGCGTCTTTAATGAACACGACAAATCTCCCGTTAGTTTGGAATTTACATTCACTTTCTTACTACAAAAAGTTGTTCATGAAAGGATATTTTAAAAACATATAAATTTCCAGAATTATAATCGTTATCTCAATACTTATGTATTTGAATCATATTACAGTTTCATATCATACTACAGTTACATACAATAGCTCTATGACTATAGGATATTGCCAACAGTCATAGAACTATTGGCGACAGTCCTATCAAAAGATATATGGAGATAATATCTCATAAACCTGAACCATGAATAAATGATAAGATAGATCAAGTAAACACACACCGGATTTCAAACTTTTTTTGTCATATTCATAACACACTAGAGAAGAATATCGAATTAATGGAATTTCCAAGAGGTAAAGGGGTTTTCTCTGTAAAGAATTCTTGGTTGTATCAGAAATGAATTCATTACTTTCCATTTTGGAAAGGTTCATCACAACTCCATTGTTGAAGTGTGGGCAAGAAATGTGGCATATCTGCTTTGCATTCGTTAACTGTCTGACTATATGATTGAAATTCTTCCAATTTTGGTTTTTCTGACATGAAAGTGAGGCTCACTATCTAAGAAACATGTTCTCAGAAAGCATACAGCGATACAAAAAGCCCTGTGTTCTTAATACTGTCACTGCCTTATAGTTTACAGTCATGAAAGTGACGCGTTTATTTAGGGGCTTACTTTGGAATCAACAAGCAACCATATACACCCTGAGAACCAAGATTATTCTAGAAAGAGATAATGCCATTATAGTATCCAAAGAATCTCATACAGTTGCAGGACTTAATTCGGTGAACATGAACGGAACTGTTGTGTTCATTGAATACATATTGTAAAAAAGTGATTGTTATAGTTACAGAAAGATGTGAATACTGAATACCGTTGCATGGTAATTACTTTTGGTTAAGTACAATGCTTAATCGCCATTAATAAATTGCTCAAAGAATCAGTTAAAAACGTTATTTTGATTTAAATGAATGTTATAAACTCTCTATACCGGTATCACATGGTATTTTGATAGCTTTATGTATGCAGTTTTTTGAAATCGCATTATTTGTATACGCATTATCTTGTAAAAATTTCTATTTAAAAAACTATCATCTGTTTCAAAGTAAGAATTTACACATATTCTGTGACTGAGAGAGAATTTTGCTGTCTACTGTTAGCAATGTAAAGTGTATGCGTGTACTCCTCTGTTTGCTAACCTTTCTCATACAGGGTGTCCCAAAACGACCGCATAAACTCTACACACCTAGATTCTTCGTTGGGAGTACACAAAAACAGCCCAAAATAGCATTCCTGTACGATACATAGTTTACGAAAAAAATACGAAAAACAAAGTTTGACGTCACTTCCGATGACAGGAAAAAATACTTTATTGGACATATCAATAACAGTACTTGCATTTCTTTCCAGACGATAATGTTTAAAATGTTCGCCACACATAATGCGTCATGCATACGCGCGTGGCATGGAATGACTTTAAGCCGTCGCTAAACTGGTATTTAAAAGGCTGAATCTTGCAGCTACCGGTAATCTTCATACGGTGGACAGGTATTCCATTCATGACTACTACGATTTGTACTTGATATAAGGCTGGTGTAATGGAAATGTCTTTGGTTCCAGCATGATGAAGCTCCGGCGCATTTTTGTTCTCCTGTACATGGTTGGTTGGATATGGAATACTTCGGGCGTTGGATCGGACGTGGGGGTCTGGTTCTATGTCCTCAGATCCATGAACCTTTGGATTTTTTACCTATAAGGCCATCTCAAGGAACTGGTGTATCGGAACGTAGTGCAAACACCAAAAAGACTTAGTTGCTCGTCTGCCCGCTGCTTATACTTCGGTGGACTCCGCATTGCTGCAATTTGTGATGACAGGCATGCTACGGCGTGCTTAAGCTTGCCTCTACTTTTAAGGCGGACACTTTGAACATCTATTTAAATTGTGCATATGCAGCTGTTGATATGTTCAATAAAGTATTTTTCTTGCATCGGAAGAGACGTCATACTTTTTTTTTATTGTTTTTCTCGTAAACTATGGATCGTACAGGAACGTTTCTTTGGGCAGTTTTTATGTGTTTCCAATGAGAAATCTACCTGTTCAGAGTTTATGCGGTCGTTTTGGGTCACCCTGTATAGATGCAAGTTTAATGTATAGACGATTTTTAGTTGTCTTTCTTTTCCCGGTTAACATGCTTGTTCATTATGATAACATATCCAATACAAGAATATTTCTTATGAGGAATAAAGCAGATATTTAGATTCAAACATTTTATGCTTTTTCAACAAGTGCAATCATACAAGTTCAAATTTTATTTTTACTATGATATTTAATAGGTATTTTGAATCCTCTGCACTTCGTACTTTTTTGTTTTTTGAATGGATTTGCGTCTAAAATTCCATTAGATTTGTAATACCGCCCCACAACATTTTATATTTTCCTCAGTTATATGTATGCTTATTGATGAACTGAAATACTTACACTAACCATTTTTTTCATTCATATAATTATTAATATTTTGAAATATTAACACTGAGGTCCTGACTCATGAAATGTGGGTTCTGTGTTCGGATCCCAGTTTGGGCATGGATGTTACTTTTTCTCTGTGTTTCTCTGTTCTTTCTTCTGAGATGATGTATGAATGTGGGCCCGCCCTATAAACGGGTTTGTGGGGGTATGTCGTAGGTAATGCTACTCGCCTCCGTGACTTGGTTCACCTGTGACCACTGGGTAACGACAAATGAGTAGCAGTTTCCGGCATTGTTGTGGCGAAAGTTTAGTTACTAGTGCCCACTGTTATTAAAAAATATTTTAAAATGTATAATTTCATAATTATTTAAAATGTATTATTCAATAAATAAGTGATAGAAATTATATCAACACAATATTTTTTATTTAACTTTCATTGTAAATAAGCTATAATTCTGAATAAGGAGCTTCTGAATTATCAAATACTAATTTCTTGTTAAAATTCAATCATAGATCATTGTAATCATAACAGCAAAAATCTGTATTTCAGCCTTAGATCCAGCAGGCCCTTATTTCCAGCACATGCCTATTTCAGTGCGACTGGATCCAACGGACGCTGAGTTTGTCGACGTCATTCATACGGATTCTGCTTCAATAAAACTGTTAGGTACGTATGATTTGATCATATCGCAGCTTTCATTTGATGGCAATTTCATCTTGAAAAATATTTAGAAGTAAAATGTGAGAGGTTGATGAAAACATGAAAAGAGATATCAAAGCTAACATTACATATTTCAATTTTTAAACTAAACTCTGCGGCAGGACAGCCCATGTGGGCCACAAGGCCTACAGTGCCTATAACTGTTTTCATGACCGAGGGTCCTGGGGTGTGAAGCATATGTCCCAGTTAGGTGGTCAGCCTAATGGGCAATACCCAGTGTTTAGTTTCCAAGCATGCTTGAAAATCAATTTATCGACCCACTGAAGGGATGAAAGGTTTAGTCGACATTCCGCAGCCCGAGGATCGAACCTCGGACATGTGCCTTGGAAGACTGAAAAGGTGCCACTAAGCCACAGGGCTTTCATTTTAATGTCAGTAGAGTGAATTCCAATGTCAAAATTTTTGTGCAATGAAGCTTAGACAAAAAATTCGTCAAATCCTCATTTGCATGTTAATGAAAATTTAGTTGAAATTTCAGATTTTATACTATAATATCGCACTTACATGGAAAAAAATGTCAAAGATTTACGATGTAGTGTGAAAAAGTGTTTTAAGAGACAAAATAAATATAAATGTCACATGGATATATTAATTTCTAATTTTACACTTGGGTTTATTTCTAAAATGCACATATTTGATAAAATAAAAAAAACATAATTAACTTATCTTTGATCAACGTAAATAATATCTTTGCTTTTAGACCACCGAATGTTTATGCGGGGTTGAATTGAAAATTGTGGCAAGGAAAGGAGTATAACTTATATCGTAATCTCGGTTTATGGCTAACTTTAAAATAAAAACTATTCTTCATTACGAAATTTTGACTATAGCGTTTACAGTTAATATAAAAAAATAATCGACGCTGGTTTTTGAATAACCTGTAAAGTTGATTAAGCCTTAATATAATTTTTATATACATAAACGATGTAAAAACATGATCTATGAAACATTTCTCGGCACTGGTGTCGTATAATCAGATTCCAAATTCTGAATTTTTTTGGCGATGAAGGAATATTGCCAAGATGACGTATTGTAGCCTGCGCAATGACGTAAATACTAGGGTTACCAAAACAGAATTTTCTACATAATTCTTATAGGTCTCCATATGTATGACGTAGTAAAAACGAGGTTGTCAGATAAATAAGAAAATCCGCTAAAAAAATTGCCAATTCTCAGAATTTGGAATCATGGAATATATGGCACCTGTGCTCATTTCTCGTTTCAAGAAAAAATTATAAGATTCATTTTAACTTTAAAGTTGTAATCTACCTATTTGAAATTAAAAAAAATAATAATTATGACATTACATCCCCATCCTTTCTTTCTACATCTCTCTTCTTTTTTATGTAATTTTTTAAAGAATAATTACAATATTCTTTTGTAATTTCGAAAAAATACTTTCATATTTGCCCACTGTAACATACGTGTTTACGCTTTCCCCAATATGCCGCTGATAGGAAATACTTTGGAACACGAATGGGTAGGGTTTGACTTAAGCCTTTATAACTTTATAACTAATAAAAATCTGAAAGCGTTCCATAGCTTATTCGATTTGTCTTTAGATAATCTGTTATTAAAACGTCACTTCGTATAGCAAAACAGTTATACATTGCTAAACAGCTTCATTTCACGCTGCCAAAATGGTTAGAACAAAAGTTTTATGTCATTAATTACCATTATCATATTGTGGTTACGGATAATCTCGTGAATTTAAACAATATATTATTATTATTATTTTTTTTTAGCAAAGAGCGTTGTGTATTTATTATTTTTCTTTCTTCCCAGATTGAAACCTGAAAATAGATGAAGAAGCTGGCTTTGTTTTTGTCATTAAAAATGCGTTTAATATTTAATCATAAAGTTATATATCCATTTACATGCATACAAAATTTATATATATTTTATTTCAAATATTTAAGTCTTACCAACATGGTTGAATACCCATATGGTATTCATAGATTACACTAATTAAAGTGGTAAAATTACCACATGAGGAAAACTTACTGGCTGGAAAAATAATTTATATAAAAATACATCGATTTAGATGGAAAGTTGAATGACTAGAACGTCCTATTTTGAAGACTTCGGAAACTTATTTAATTTATTCCATCAGTATTGTTTTCACGATTTAGATCTGTATTATAGGAGAATACATTATCATTCCAGCTTAAGAGCTCATAAGATTTTAATACTCCAACTTTGTGATTTTTCAATATCTAAGATCAGACTTGTGAGCAATGAGTAGTTTTCCTAGCAGCATGGGATTCAGGCTTTCACCTTGGCACTTTTTGTCGCTGTTGCTCAATCTCCAACACCCGTCCATCTTGTCCCTTCGCTCTGGTTTTCCAAAAGTCCTGCGCTAGGACAGTCTAATCTGTGGAAGGGGGACGGGATGCAATCTTACGAGAGAATGAAATATAAAAAGGTATTCAGGGTAAAAAAGAGTACGTTAGTTAATTTACTAAATATATCCAGCCACTAAATGCAACAAAGCAACATATTGTTCTTTTTCAAAATGGCAAGTTAAATACTACATAATTTCTATTAGAAAGTACTTCTGGAAAAAGATAGTTGTTTTGCTGTTCTAGTCTCACTCTAAAGTGAATCTTTAACCACGTGAAGTCGAGAAAAAATTCAGAACATCTAGCGCTCAGACGATGTTGCGAGTACATCGAATGGAAAGAGTAAAATATGCATTATCAGATGTGATTGTCAGTAACGAAAGAATGCAATACTTAAAGGCGAGTCACAACTTACAGTGTATACTTAGGTATGGTGCATACTGACAAAAAATATTATTTCGTTGCTACAATGAAATTCATTTCATTAAGTTGAACGCATTTGAAATTCATAAGCTGCGTTAAAAAACTCACTAAATAAATTTCACAAAAAGCACATAGGAAAGGAAGCACAAAATCAGGAATTAAAAATTTTAATTAAAATATCTTTTTTTTAATCAAAAGCGTTACGTAACCTACTTATTTCGCTTAATCAAATAAAAAAAAAATTTCTTTTTTTCTTTTCTTTTCTTCTTTTTTCTTAAAAAAAAAAAAAAAAAAAAAACAGAAGTAGTATATTTTAAGCATTTTATATTTCATACTTTGAAATTGGGTGCAGAATATGTTCCTTAAATCGTGTACAAAATAAAGTGATAAATCTGAGCATTTCATCACGATATGGCTTCTTTTGATCTATTTTTATAGCTTTAGGGATGTACCAGGCTTGTGGGCACGTGGATTTCTACCCCAACAATGGACAGAAGCAACCGGGTTGCAGCACAGCAGCTGTTCACTCCGTATTTTTGGATGGCTTAAGAGAAGGTAAATTGTTTAGATATTTACATTATATTTTCTTTTTGCCTTATTTAGAAAATTTTGCAAAAATGTAACGAAAATATACTTTAAGGTGCCCTTTGGCAAAAACTGGTGATATTTTTCACCATGCTTGTTTCCGTCCATGTTTGAAGAAACAAGATGGCGCTTATAACATGATAGATAAAACAGAAATAAACCAACATCGCTAACAATATACCCCCAAATTGGCGAGAAACTGAGGAACATCCTAAGATATAGGCCAGCCAAAAAAAAGTATATGATTTCATTTTTGACTTTTTCATAGTCGATATGTTAACTTAGTTTCTGAGATTATTTTCGGTTGGTGATGAAGAATCATAAAGCTTAGAGTAACAAAATTCAAAATAAATGGGCTCAACTTTACAATCAGATCTATTTGTTTACCACTTTTCATGTTTAGCACATCCTCATGGTAAAATCTCTTCAATTTTAAATTCATTGTCAATAGATGTCGCGACATATTTTAAGCAAGACGTGGTCATCCGCTCTCAACTAGGTGTCACATGACTATCAAAGATAGAGGTAATTTTATTAACAAATGGGATAACTTCCTTTAATCTTTTTAAATGTTTTTTCTTCTTTCTTATCAAATATTCTTACCTTTGTAAAATAAGAATGAACAATCAATAGTTGCACAGTGGCCGATTTGTATCTCCAAAATAAAAATGACTGTGAAATAGTGTTGATATAGATGAAGCAGTTTTATTAAGTTAGATAATTACAGTTTTATTTATACTTTGCAAGGATTTAAAACATACGTTACAACCATCGGTTCAGGGTTTTGACGTATCCTTCTTCTATTTTTGCTTTTGTCTCTCTCAATCACCGTTCCAAACTTCATTGATATCTGAAAGAAATTATGTGTACAAGATTCTATAATATTGGTAAGTGACGTGGACATTAAACCATTTATGAACGAAAAGGACAAGAATTTCCAATCTATCATGAATGATAATTGAAAGAACTCACATGTACACAATTATATCGGTTTTAAAGCAATATCTGTGCTTTTCAAAATCTGAATTCCAAACGTTAATAGCAAAAGGAAATATGAATTGAAGAGCTCATACACATTATAAATTATTATTTTAAAACCTAATTCCGTGTTCTACTATTTTGAGTCATTTGATCGTTACATTTTATTTACAACCATTTGTTGTTGTGGTCGTCTTGTGCCAGCTGGGCATTATAGGATGTGTTGCTCCTCTTTTCCAACTGAATCATATTTAGGTGTGGTGTCCGACTTCCTCAATACACACATGCCATAGGTACTCATTTATAAGGTAAGCAACCATCCACACCTCATTCATACAAGGAAAGGACAAAGACAGGATGGATATAGAGAGAAAGTACATCCATGCCCGAACCGGGATTCGAACCTAGGACTTCCCTATACACAGCCAGGCACGATGACCACAAGACAAGTTGGATGGCATTTACAACCATTTGAGACCACATTTTTTATCTCGTTAAAGATTTGGCGATAAAAAATGAGCATGAAATGGTTCTAGAGAAATTGCTAAGCCTAACGGCTGGCAAGAAAGTTGGAATTGCTCAAAGATTCAATTTTGAAAAAAAAAAAAAAAAATAAATAAATAAATAAATAAAAAAATAAATAAAATAAAATAAATAAATAAATAAAAATAAAATAAATAAAAAATAAATAAAATAAATTTTTTTTTAAAATTTAAATGCCCGAACTGGAATTTGAACCCAAGACCTTCCTACCCGCAATCAGGCACGGTGACCACTAAACAAGTTGGATGGCATTTACAACCATTTGAGACCACATTTTTGATCTAGTTAAAGGTTTGGCGATAAAAAAATGAGCATGAAATGGTTCTAGAGAAATTGCTAAGCCTAACAGCTGGCAAGAAAACTGGAACTGCTCGAAGATTCAATTTTGAAAAAAATAACAATTTTAGGAAATTTTTACTCAAAAATAAAAATTTTTTAAATTGAATGCATTGTAATTGAATGAAAAATATTATTCCATTATATTGGTAAGTGATGCAGATTTTAAACCGTTTTTGAGCAAAACGAGCAATCACTTTCAATTTATAGTTTATGAAGTATTTCGTTTAATATTGACAAAATATATAATCCAACTTATAAATTTACCAAGCGTCACAAAATATAATTATATAAACACATTTTTTCGAATGTTATACTTAAAATTAACCCAACTCAAAATGAAAAAAAATTGTTTTTGCTAATTATTTATTGTTTTCTTTACTAATTTCTTTCCACGATAAAATGCTGAGTAGAAAATTTCCATTATTTTGCATAGTTTGATGATAATTTCCTTTTTCTAGCATTATGACAGGAATGCAATTAAAAAAACATCTCAAAAAGTACTTGAAAATATTATTAGATATACACGGCATAGAGTGAAGTCAAAAATATCTAAAAAATATATCGTTATCTAAAATTATCAAACAATGAAAATAATACTTAATGTATTTGGAGCAAAACTAATTAAATAAAATTTGGAAAAATTCTTTTCTCACAGCCTCACAGAAATTTATGTTAAATTTATTAATTTTATATTTAAACTTATTTGATGATTAATGGATTATTTTTAATTGAACTCAAATAAAACTCCACTGTCAATTATAAATGGATTAATAGTTTAGATAGGTATATTTAAATATATAGTTTATTTTAGAACTCTTTAAGCAATATTAAACAGAAAATACAGATAATTTTTTCCTGTATTGATTATTTTACTACATTTCTATTACATAAGCTTCTATTATACAGCTCTAGTATTTCTGTATTATAATTAATTTTACTGTATTAATAGTTAAATCTGTGTAAGTCCACTTCTTAATAGACGTGTAAGACTGTGGTTATGAATCTATAACCAAATTTTGTCTGGATGTTTTTGTAAAATATTTAAACCTATTCAAAAAGGCTTTAAAAATACACAATGAATCTTTCAGACATTTTTCATGAAACAGAAGTGAAAAATATAGTGTGTCACGAGTACTAATACGTAGTACTCTTGACACACACTAATATAGTGTGTCAAGATTATATATTAGTTATAGAGTACTAAGAGTATTAGAGTATTAGAGTTATAGAGTGCTAAGAGTACGGATAATTTTAAATTGCTTTGCAGTATATTTAAAAATTATTAAATTATTTTAATGTATTGTAAAATGTTTTGTTGTTGTTTCTTATCCCCGTGACCAGCAATGCTAAATCAGGTCCATGAGTTCATTCACCCTTAAGAAACTGAGAACTAAAAGGGGGTCTGTTGTTGTTGTTACTTATGACACTTGAACAAGCCAAGCTCTCTATGCCTGGGCAATGCGAATTTAAGTCAACAGGGAGTGTCTTTCGTTTTACTCAGAGTATCTCGAAGGTGAAAGCACGTCTTTTTAAATCTTCCGATAGAGGGTACTTCCACAGTAACCACTCCCTCAATTTTGACGTTCATTTAAAAAGGGAGGAAATATTCTACAGACCATTTCACCCATGGTAACCTGCTCAACGACCGACCACAGGACTTTCGATTCCACAGATTTAACGAGCACGTATATCGCATGTACTCTGTGGTTCTTTGGCAGCATTGGGAATCAAACACCGCTCTTCCGGATGGAAAGCTGATACTCTAACCCCTAGGCTACTACAACCATAATTAAATAGTAAAGTTTATATAAAATTTTTTATTCAAATTTATTAGTGATAGTTACAATCACATTAAATTTTAAACCAAAAGCTGCAGAAAGAAGCTTTGTGAGAATTTATTAAAAATGATTCTATTTCAATGAAAGGGGGTCTTGAATCAAATCTTGTAAATTGTTTTTGGTTTATCTAGTGCTCCTTCATTGTTTCGTTCCTTTATTCATGAAGGATTGTTCTTAACTTAAAATTTATTTCAGCCACTCGACGCTTCATGACATGTAATCACCAGAGATCCGTGGACTTCTTCCTCCATTCTGTCAACTACAAGAAGGCCCTCCCGATAGCTTTCGAATGTCGCAGTTGGGAAGAGTTCATGGACGGTATGTGTGCAGACTGCAACTATCACAGGTGTGCCATCATGGGTATGCACGCCGACAGGTACAAGCCTTTCAAGGACGATTCGAAATCGAAGATGATGTACATGGTGACTTCGAAAGTGAAGCCATTTTGGGGTAAGGAACTTTGGATTTTATTACATTTAATAAGCCATCGATATGATCGAATCATTCATTGACTTATCGAAATTCAATAGCTGAAGTATATCTAAAGTTCTTGTCGCCTTTATAATTAAGAACTTTGATTACAGTATATAGTGAACATATCTATACATATCAATTTACGCCTTATTCAAAAACACACACATACACACTATGTAGATAGATATCTAGACCATCTCTGTCTCTCAAAAAGCATTATTTTTATTGCACTAATATTTTAAATATTCATCGCTGACAATTTTTTTCTTTGTACCTTTTTAAAGTTAATTTATTATTTATAGCTTAAGAATAAGATTGTGTAACTCAATATATATTCATTAGCTTGTGTGTTCCCTAATATATTTTTTTCCAATGTTGAATATTCCAGAATGCTTAAGTGCTTATAATTTAGCTAACAAAATTAAACCAGTTTATTCATTCGCGATTACACCTTAAATTATTGGTTAAAGCATAAGTGATTTAGTTCAATTCATTTGAAGAGTATGCATTCTTTTATAAATACTATTAAATATATAATGATAAAATATGATGAAACAGTGGTAATTATTAAAAAAAGAAAAGTTAAATTGTGTTTGCTGATTTAAGCTAACTGTAAAGTGGATGTTTTGCCTTGTCTTTCATTTTTGGTTTTTCTTCCATTCTATTTCCAACGTGTACAATTTTAGAAGCAATATTACAAATAATTTGAAAACAAATTATTTATAATTTGAAAACAAATTATTTAGAACAACAGGTAATTTTGAAAACTTTTAGAAACAGAAAAAAAAATTGAAATTAATAAAATATTTTATTATTGGTAAAAATCATGAAGGAATGTTTTTCTCATTGCCGACAACACTCATACGTTCCATGGTGAACTTCGCCAAGTTTGCTACCGCTCGAAGAATACGATTTGAAGGCAAGCAGCAAATTCGTCGACAAGTCGGATTTACGATGACTTCTCAATAGATGTGTAGTAGATGAAACGTTATCTGAAGTCATAGATAAACCAACGAGAATTGTAATGAAGTAATGTAATCATTATCTCAACAGGAACGAAAGAAGTAGCCACTTTTTGGTTAAAAAGTGGTTACAAGCAGCATTTGAAAAATGATAATACGGAGGGAATCGTTTGCAGCATTCATACGAGTTGGTAGTTTAAATTCTCTGACTCGTCAAAGAGTTTGGAACAAATGAGACATTTAAATTCTTGATGAAAAGTGACAATATACAGGCTTATATATATTTTTTTGCTATTATAGATTATATATATTATATTTCTTTATCTTCAGTAGAGGTTCAGCCAATGGCATTACACCACTTGGGTGATTATCGCATTATGACAGTTCGTTTGTAGAAGAATTGAGATACACTGGCAGGTTAGATGCTTAAAGAATTTGAATGACATTTAATGAACAAACATTTTCTTAAAAAAATAATCTTAATTGTAGGTGCGAATAAAAATTTCTTTCTGATAGATCAGCATATAAAGGGCACGTTGAGTGATGGGGTTACCCTTTTGTGTGACAATGTTAGACTTGATGCTGTTTATCAAACGCTGCCAAAGTAGAAATTCTCAATCTGGTAATACTTCCAATTTCAACGTGCAGAAATGCAACAGAAAGTTGGCACGTAATGTGTATATCTTTTATTCCAAATTAAAATAATATTAATGTGAGATAAAGTTCTTGCCAAACAGTGACGTGAGAAATTTTTGCATTACATATGTCTTATTTACCTTTTGTTTTCAGTATATTGCTCACAAAACTCATTGTATATTAATTAAGTTTTAAAATTTATACTTTAATCTATTTGTAAATCCACCAATAAGAAATGTATAGAATTTGTTAGTTTCTACTTCAAAAATATGCATGTAATTTGTATCTTTACTATTGCGTCACCTAATTCCTTTTAATATTAAAATATATGAATTATTAAATGTTGTTTGTGTTGAAAATACATTAAAAATGTATTGCAGTAATTTTTTTTCTTTTTTATAGAATACACTTTCCAAATAACAATGAAGCTCTTAAAACCAAAATCTGGTTTTCAAGATAAGAAAGGCACAGTTTCTCTCAAAATAGATGGAAGCGAAGGAATATACGACGTTACTTTCGCATCCAAGTAAACAATCAATTATTGCTTATTAAACGGTTTGAGGTAGAAACGTTTTGTAAGACGCCTAATTGGGCTTTATTGGGGAAGTTATTTCAATTGGATTGTGGTAAAAAAAGCATTAGATACAGCTCCTATATTGATATTTTATATATGATGTTAAAGAGATCTTTTAATTAAATTCAGATTTCATTGAAAAATATCTCTAATTTTGCGATAGAAAATATATGTTTTTTTGTTGTAATGTTATGTAAGATATATGAAAGAGATTTTTCTATGACACTTTAAATCTCTCGGTTTTAAAATTTATATATATATTTTAAATGAGTAAAAACTTACTTGAATATTTGAAAGCACTAAAAGAATTTTTGTGAAATAATTACGTATTCATGTAGGAGTCAAAATGTGCCTAATCTAATATTAACTACTTTTAAACTATCCAAATAGTAATTAGTTTATCTAATAACAATATTAAAAACATTAATATATGAATTTGCTACAATTAAATTAATTGCTCTTAAATAAATTTAAATAAATTTAAATAAATTTAAATGAACTCGACAAAAATATCGTTTTGTAATTTTGATCAAAGAAGTTTTGGGGAATGGTGACGGCTTTGTTCTCATTATAAGAATGTATTGAATTCAAATCATGGTTTATCCGAAGATCCGTCGAGTTCATTCAAGGTGTCTGGGGCACGTTAAAACTGGGCATGGTCGTTATGTCCCCTAAGTGAAATGATACCTCTTGGGGTGGCAGTACAAATATTGGAGGTCCACTGCTTGGTCCTTACTTCAAAATCACGAATACTCCATCCGGCTGTTTCTGTTTAACTATTAGAGCCAACTCAAGGCTAGGTACAGCATGCTAGTGCAACAGCAACAACATGGTTCTATAGAGGCAATAATAAATTTAAATTCCATTTAAAATCTTAAAAAAAAAAAAAAAAAAAAAAAAAAAAAAATTATGAATTCTTTTTTATGCATCTTTTGCTTGCGTTTATTTTTAATGGTATGATTTTTCCATATTTTATTTTATGATTGAGAAATCTTCATTGAATATTTTACTGGAACATCGTTAATCCTTCAAATTTTCTATTACTAACAGCACTGCTGAAGTTGAAATCTTGAATTTTCTGAAGAAACAATTCGTATGGAATATATCACATCTAATTATCATCTTACACTCCCTGTATCAGATTAAAATCAATAATTTTTTGCAAATATTGTAAGTTACTTTTGTAATAAAATTAGCCGCTTTATAAAAGTAACATTCTAGACCCTCCAAAATCATAAATATCCTCTTAAAACCTTTCAGAACATCTTATTGGGGTGAGAGAGTGGTACTGAGTGGAATGCATGAATTACATCGGGCGAGTATTGTCCTATTTAGGACCACCGAAGGCATAGCTATTTCTTTATGCTCAGCCAACATCTACTGGTAAAGGAGCAAATTCAGATTTCTGCTTTTCAGAATTTCGGATCTTTGATCTACAAATGCTATAATCACGAATCCTTTCGCAGTGGGCTCGTGAATTATGTCTGGCCACGATCATAAGGAATACGGCAACATCATTCCAGTCGAAATACATAGCGTCAATCTAGATTTGGAACGATGATTTTAGGCTAGATCAAGAGGAATAAGAGAATAGCATTGCATGCGAAATACATAGCGTCAATCTAGGTTTGGAACACTGGCTCTTAGCTAGATATGAGGAATATAAGAGCAACACCATTGCATGCCAAATGCGTGTGTCATTTTAGTTTTTATTGGCTTATCTTCTTTAAAAATCTGATGTTTGTCAGATCAACTCCATTGAAGTGTCAATAAAGTCATATGGAGGAGGTAATGTGCAGCTTTCAGCTTTTTTGGACTGAGGTCTGAAGAAATAGACAAATCTATGGACAAATCTAGAGGTAGAAGTCTGTCTATGCTCCTTTGTCTGCACGTCTTGCTGAGCGTAATTTTAGATTTAAAATGATGAATCTGAAAGATATCATCTAGTTCCTTTTGGCATAAAGGTTTTATTAAAAAATGCTGTAAGTGGAGAACATTTACATAATTTGAGTGAAAAGGAGTAAATCACATCCGTGAACTTCGACAAAATATTCCCCTACTACCGAAATTCCATTTTCGGACTTTTCAAATGTAATTTATAGAAAGAGGTATCGATCGCATGATTAATCACCGAAAAATTGAACATGTCCGCTGCGACTATCTACAATGCAAGCAACTGAATGGCCAACAAGGTTATAATACTTTTTTCAGAAAAATAACAATATAAAAAGCTTTATTACACAAAAAAATGGGAAAATATATTTTTAAAAGTGCAATTTTGAAACAGAAGAAAATAAAATGATTAACTTAGAGTTTTCATAGAAAAGTGGAAGTAGATAATGTGTTTCTAAAAATGAATTTTATTTTGAATGAGTTTTTTCGCTAACGTATGTTAAATATTTCTTTCTTATAGTACTTTATAAAGAGAGAGCAGAGTTTGATAATAAAATTTATAATTATTTTTAATACACAGCATACACACACTTTTAATATTTTATGAACATCCGATTTTAAGAACTATTTTACTGTTCCCTACGAGTTCGTAAAAACAAGCGTTTGCTCTATTTAGCATTTTTTTTTACAATATTGAGACTGGAATAAGAACATTATTACATCAAGTGAATCACCAAATTCAACAGACAGAAATTGCAAATGTTTATATAATATTTGCTCCTTGACTATTTTTGGCTATGTATTTTTAAAGGATTCGGTAGTTCATTATGAGTCATGAAAACTATGTAATACCATAATTTTTGATGGAAATTAATAATTCTAATTATAAATTATGTAATTGAGAGCAAAAGTATAACTAAAATAAATTTATAATTTAAAAACGTAAAACAAAGATTAATAAAAGAAAATATACGTTGTAAAAAATAAAAACTTTAATTTGCCTTAAATTTGACTAAATGAGAACCGAGATTTTGATCATTGTTCTGAAATTAGTTGTAAAATAATGAAAATATTACAAATAAAAGTCCAACAAAAAAAAATCTAAATTAATGAAAATCGTTATTTTTCCTTTGAAAGAAATATAAGCAAAATTATATAATTTATTTAATATTATTAATTTGAATTTTATTTTTCTTTATTAAACTGCTTTAAATTTAAGTATGCTGTTTTTGTATTTGAAAAAATTTATTATCTGATACATTCGAAACTATCACGCAAAATAAACTTTATGTAAAAGACTATGGCTTATAATTTTTTTCCCAAGTTCCGAGATTGATGTTTTTAAAACTTAACAAGAGCACAAATTCATTTATTAATTCTTTATAAATGAATATATAAATTCTTCATAACGCCGAGAAAATACAATCATTTCAACATTACAAGTATTTTTTATTCTAAAAAAATAATAATACTAACTGAAAGATATTTAAAATATTTATTAATTATTTTATTTTGCACACTGCTAATAAAAAGTCACCAAAAAAGAAGAATAGATGCAAGAGAAATGAATATATAAACATTGTTCATAAGAGACTGTTCATATAAAGATATGAAATTTGAAATATTAATAACAAGAAATATTATTTACTTATCTTTTCATTTTTAAGCTGTTCAATATTAATGTAATGAATTAAATCCCTTAGATTAATTTAACTTTTAGTCAAATACCAAATTAATCTATTTTATTGAGTTTTTTTGATGTTCGTAAAAAATTACCAAATAATTATAAGACTAGATGTTGAAACTAACGTTTAATTATAAGTAAATATTATATTTATATTGACCTATGGAAAAATGGATAAATTTATCGTACGCAACGCATCATATAAGATTTCCTTTTACAATGATATTGATGAACTAAAATTTAAAATACATTTATGATATTTGTATATTATGAAATTTCATGCTAGTCCATAAAGTTAAGATAATATTTTTAAATATCGAGTAATCAGCTGTTTTTTTACTCTTTTTCATAGATATTTTGGTTAAAGTGAACATTGCTGTCATAGTAGTAACATTTGGTGATTATTTTTTCACTTTTCTGAGGATGACACATACAGACTGGTAAGTATTGGAGTTCAGTTAGCAAAACTAATGAGCGCCAAATTTTTTTTTTTTTTCTGTAAAGAACACCAACCATATAAGAAATCAAGATCAGGATTGTGACACTTTTAAATCGCTACATCCAATAATATATAAGGATACACAGTTATCGTATTAAGATTTATACATAAAATAACTTACTTTATTTTTAAAAAGATTTCTAAACAGAAGTTGAAGAAATTATGCTTCAAGACAGGAAATAAAATAGCGAAAATTATGTAAAATAATTATAAAAATCAAATATTCCATTAAGATTTGTTAACAACATACATTTGGCAATTAATTGCTTTTTTTGAATTTATTTGGCTATCGGATAAAACTGCCATATTTTACCACATTTCATTTTTTTATGCTCTGTGACTGTAATGTTCACTTCAGCTGAAATTTTTTAAAATTTGTGTTACTGAATGTTTATTCTTCATTTTTTGAGAGAATTTAAATACTGATATCATATTAAGGGATCTGGCCCATGGAGCAACATATACATTTCTCATCCACAAACCAGAGCCCTTGGGTCAACCAAAAAAAGTGACTTTTAGTTGGAATAACAAATCTTTGGGTATTTTGTTCAAGTTTCAACTCTTCGTAGAACACATCATCATCAAGCCTATGAACTATGAAGATGAAAAGTAAGCAAACGTATTTCATATAAAAACTTCATTAGTTTTATTTTATAATTTACAGTTTCGACCGTTTTCTCTTTATCCATTAATATAATTTGTAATTTTAGATTAGACAATCGTTATTCACGCTGCCAAGCGGTAGGAGGAATATTTGGGGTCATCTAATTTTTGATTAGAAAACTTTTTAATACTAATTTTTGACTAGAAATCCTTTTTCAAAACTAATTTTTGTCTAGAGATCCTTTTTAATACTAATCCTATATTTTGCCTTATATCTTTGTAAATTAATATTCCAATGATGTTAATATAAATGATTAATGACTCCATATTTCCTTTTCTCTATTTCAAGAAAAATTTATAAGCTTAGTGTGGGAAAAATTATATAGCGCTGTCTGTGAATATTATTATTTTTTTAAAACTGATTTTGAATCATCTTGTTAAGAAACAAACTAATGACTCCAAAATTTGAAAACAAACACATTTAATTAACAAAGAAACAAAATTTCAAAGGTGTCATATCTGGGTTCGCTAACAACTCTCTCGCACCTGTGTAGCGCACAAAAGTCAGTATCAATACTACAAAGAAAACCCAGCTTCTCAGACTGCTCTTGGCACCAAAGGCTCTTGAAATCGAAAGTGCTGAGTATGAGACATTACAATCTGCTTAAAATTTTCATGTCTTTATGAACAATTATATTACTTAAGTCACCCAGCCATTAATCCTAATTTTTTCAAATTATTTCATTTTAAAATTAAAAAAACTATTAGTCAAATACATTGTATGTGTATTAAAAGTGAGCTTTTTACATTTTTAATTCATGAGCATTTTTGATGTAATGGTCTCACTTTAATTCTATTCAAATTTAGTTGATAAATATTTTATCATTAGCCAGAATAAATCTTTTTTTTTTAATAAAAGACACAAATTTCCTATATATAATTAGGTATTTCTCATAATTATCCCTTTATTTTTTTTTAAGAGAACAAATGCAAGAGACTAAGAAATTCTGCAACAAGAAAGGAATAGGAATCAAGAAAAAAGAAAATTTAATTCTGACACCATGCTGATTGTATGTGATTATGATTTTATTTAGGTATTACTATTGTTATCGATTTTGTGTTTAAATGACTAAGATTGTAAATTTTGAATAAAAAAATCGCACACTTTCATGAAAAGCAATTTGAAATACAAAATGAAAACAGAAAATGTTTTTTAAATAAATTATACACACTTACTAGCAAATTAAAAATGGTTATTTATTTCTTTTACAAATGTCAAACATATTGCAGTTTAAACCATAGTTCACGGCCTTTCCACACACAAAACTTCTTAACAATATTCTCCTGATGAAAAATTACGGTACAATTATTTAAATGTTGAAAAGCCATTGGTTGATTAGAGTCGCACAAAACACAGTTTGGGGATTCCACTAATCAAATTCTATAGAGATGATCCAGTAAGTAGTCATATCTAGTAAACAGTGTCACCGCAGTCTTTCTTGAAAAACTGGCAACAAAGCGTTCTCCTTCCCAAGATTCTTCAATCTTATTCTTTGCACGTTGAATTATGCGCTGTTTAAGAGATTTTATAAATTCTAATTTACTATTGTGAAATGAAATAGTACTATTTATACGTAGAGTACTATTTATGTCTATTAAAGCTACTTTCTTAGACAATGCATCAGTTTTTTCATTGCCCGTAATTCCACAATGGGTATGAATCCAATGAAGTTAAGTACTATTAATTACGTGGTAGTGAAATTACTATTAAATTAAGAATAAAACTATTTCCCAAATAATACAATAAGAAACAATTCCTTTCTACTTTAAAAATTAAATTTTTTTTATAAGTTCAATAGTAGATTCGAACACAAAACGTATATTATGGAATAAAAAATTCTGAGACAACGATAATGATTAGTTTAATGTTTTGTTTGCACTCTTGTGTTAGGTGTGAATGAAAACAGCAACATCATGAGTGACATTTCATTAAATTATCTTTCTATCTCGTTGGAAAATTTTTTTTCATTTGTCTTTGAAAGCTAGTATTACAAGGTATTTTATTTTGCAACCGTTACTTAAATTGTTTCACTTTTTCGAAACTAAATTTTGACTTTGTTTCATGATTTAGAATTTGAACAGTCATCACTTCTAATATCATTTTTGTAATTCAAATAAAGATAATTTACCCACAAAATATCGATATACTTTCATAATTCAATCTATCAAATACAGAAATCAAAACTTTATATTGACCAGAAAAAATGATTCAATTCTATCATTGATTCTTTGCTGAATTTCACCACTGGAGCCAACGTAATATGGAAGAAAGTGTGAGCATCGCAATAACTGAACCTAAGAACAAGAGTGATTACCAAAAGTCTCCTTTCGCAAGAGTCATTTTCCAGTCATCAAATGTCCCCAAGTGACGTGTTCTACTACATATTAAGTGTGACATCTTTCATAAAATTTTTAAATGAACTTTGAGTACAACTTGTTTGCAAAGCTAATATAGTTTGTTAAATTGTAAGCAGCATGTATTTTGATAAGGTAAAGATGCAATGTTTATTTTATCTTATTTAACATGCCTTAGCGTTTTTTCAGAATAGTTGTTGTATTGTTGTCGATCTGTCTTGCTTTTATATTTTGATATATTGGTACTTCTATCGTTGCTACTTTAAAATGAGTTTTGAAATCTTTAGTTTTGAATTGGAATCTACCATAATTATATAAAATGATAACACGGCGTATTTTGACGAGTAATTAAAGCATTCGCACGTTTAACTCTGACTAAGCCACAAGACAGTTTCATTAATGTTAATGGAAGAATATAATCATTTTCCATACACGTTCTAACAAGCATTCCATAAAATCATTATTTGGATATTTGCAAAATTTCGAATTAAGAATTAATGTAAGAAATTTACTGGGATAAACATTGAAAATCTATCCAAGGACTTAAGACTACTTTTTATATTACTTTGTATCGAAGGTTTAATTTGTAGCCATGTACACAAATAAACAAATCAAATTTCTCTGATTGGAATTAAGGAAATGAATTTATGTATATTTTCATCAATTCTTATGATAATGATAAATGACAAATACAATAAAATATTCAATAAATGGGAATTTAATCAATATTTAAAAAGAAATACATTCTAGGAAGTTTTGATTATCAAATATTTTATAGTATATAAACAAATGTTTCTAAAAAATTCGTTTAAAAGGAATCATAATCATACATAACATATCTTATTTTCACTTTATTTACAAATACATTATTATACCTGATATCACATAATTTCTTTTAAGTAAAGTTCACTTTACAGTAGAAAACAATCCTTCAATCTATGGCAACATAAAAAGAAACTGAATATATAAAACAACTTTTTTTTTTTTAGCTTTCTACGACTTAATTTTCAGTTTTTTCAATTACAGCTTATGTCAAATTTATTTTAAATCGAGTTGGTTTTTGTCGCATATTTTATCTAGTTTTATTTCCAAAAAATCTGTCAGTGATTAATTTTAATTGAAACATTACAATCTAGTATTTTTAATGATGACTAGCTAACCTCATGTATCTTCATTGATAAATATATTTGTATGTAACTAATTACTGACATTTGAAAAATGGGAAACTGAAGATTTGGTAACCAATTATTTTCGGCAAATTCCTAAAAATTCTTTGAAGTTTTTATTATGAGAATAAAATTAGAACCTTTCACTAATTATTTTAAAATATGAAATAACTCATTCAATTTCTTCGGCTGCATTTGATTTTAAAGGCTGAATTATTATATAAATAATAGTTTTCACAGTTTAGTCTATCTCAATTGCTTAAATATACTTAGAGATATACTGAGACGCTTATGAAAACACAATAGACTTCAATATTAATTTTGAAATAAATTATTTTGATGAAATGGGGAACACATTTGTTTTCCCTCTTTAATATACCTATTTTTCTTCTTATTCTTAAGATTAATATCGCCAAATGAAGCTAAAAATAATGTATGTTTGTGAATGGAGATAAGGAACTCTCATATCGTGCTACTAGTTTTCGATATTTTCTAGACAAAGGCAGAGTTCATAAAGAATTTATTTCAATTATTTAAGTAATCGAAAGAGAAACATTTGAAACAAAAGTGATCTTTTTTTTTTATCAACCTCACGTGTAAAACGCCTTAAAAATTCAATTTTTATTTTTGATTGGATCATTCATTTCTCTTATCGAGAAAGAGATATTTTCCTCTTCCATTTTGCAAACATCAGCTATGAGGGCTGCAGTTATATTTTTCCTCACCGTCTGTCTGGAGCTGGTCGTACAGTTACAGTCGCAGAATGTCACTGAGCCATGGCCAGAACTCCAATATGCACCCGTCGGTAAATATAGCAATCGATTTTTCTTTCCTGTACATTTTAATCGCTTGCCTCCTACGAATTAAGTACCAAGTGATTGAATTTAAATGTGGTTTACACAATTTTTTCTCCTTTTTTCCTGATAAAATATATAAGAAATTCAGGATTATTTCCTTCTCTCTATTTTTTTGCTGTTGTAATATTTAAGAAAATTTGCTACTAATTTATCGTTTACATAGTGGACTCATATGTGTCAAACTACTTTATTACATCCAAATACATTTTCAACCCACTACATAGCACAATTGGGACGTAAATATTACCTACGCAGTACCTTTTCCCTACATGAGAATATATATATATATATATATATATATATATATATATATATATATATATATATATATATATATATATATATATATATATATATATATATATATATATATATATATATATATATATTAGAATTTAGGTTATATGCTAATGATATAGATGATATGATATGTTTATTAAAAATAAATTGGGATAATATATATTAATACCTGGTAATTATAAAGTATAATACTCAGCTTATGATAATTTTAATTTTTTAATAATTTGAGTTGGGAATATCATATTTAAATTTTCTCATCATTCTCCGGTATAGTGAAAAGGTAGTGCCGATGGAATAGTTGCGTCTCAATAGAATAATTAGGATTCGGAATGAGTATTAAGTTGGAGATTAATTAGGATTCGGAATGAGTATTAAGTTGGAGATTAATTAGGATTCGGAATGAGTATTAAGTTGGAGATTAATTAGGATTCGGAATGAGTATTATATAAAATTGCGTTTATAGATTGATTGCTAGTCATTTTAAACTTCCCCACAATCAACGCAATGTGGTTGCTGGTCATTTTAGAAAATATGTAATTAGGAATTTTACTAAGCTGCAAAAGAGAAAAATATCACTGTTTTGGTGATAAACCTTTTATTAGGTTCCATAATAGTGTACATTCATAAAGATATTCAGTTAAAATAAATTGGCCTATTATACAATGAAAAATAAAATTTACTTGGCTTTTCTATGCAGATCTTCCTAATTTTGTAATAATTCTAAATTAAATACTGAAAACTTATAAGAAAGAAATGACTATATCTTTTTCTTAGTTTTACAGTATTGAATCATATAACATGTTATATGTCATTGAATGACTGATATTATGATAGAATTCTTGTTCAAGTGTTTTAAAAGTGTGCTTCCACAGATGCTTACCAACGATTACAGCTTTGTGCTAGTATAGTCATTAAATCGTGAGCACCATGTGAAACTGCAGTATTCTTTCAATTTTTATATGAAAGCTCTTATGTATTTATTGTTTTTAAAGGTTGTATTGAATTTCAACTCGCAAACGTTCAAACTGCCGAATGAATAATTTTCTCATGATTGAGATTTCCTTCTCCTGCTTTCTTCATCACCCCGACTCATCATTACGTGAAATATGTTCTTATAAAGATGTGTGTCACGCAAAATTATTAATGAGTAATGTAAGTTCTCGAAAAATAGTTATAAGGATGTAACAAAACTGGTGCTAAAATCTTACCCTGCCCCTATTATTTTTAAAAGATGAAATAGAGCAGAAAATGTCTAAAATGACCATGCATCGAGCCTTAAGAGATACTCGTCAGAAATGATAATTGTTCAAAAGAAAATTAGACAATAAATTTCCATTTGAACAGTTTACCATGATTTATTAAATATTCAGTGATAGCAGAAAAGTCATTTCAAGACATTAAAATTAATTTATGTACAAAAATTTTTAATTGATCCCCAATTTCAAATTATTTGCATCAAAATGTTATGTATTTGATTTTTACAACAATAAACACTTTGCTATTAATTATATCGATTTAAAAAATATATTGTTAATTTTGTAGTTTTTTTTTGGAAAATTTTTATTTTAAGTGAAATTAATTTTAGAATATTTCATGAAATCACAGTGTTTACATTAATTTGCCTAGTTTAGAAAAACATTAGTAATTTAAATTTATTGGTCATACATTCAAAATAAATTAAAAATTCATTTATCCCCTTTTTAAAATCTTAGCAATAGGAGATATGAAATTTTTTGAGGGATATTCGATATTAAGTTTGTGAACAAAAACAATAAAGGATGTTTGTAAAATGCTATATATTCTGTTTGGAAATAATTTCATTTTAGCTTTTTGCCTCTATATAGCGTTAGAAAAAAACTTGATGTAAACATTGTTTAGCGCATAAGTAATGTAAAGGTTTTTCTAATTTTTCACTGAATATATCACCTTTTGGGGTCTATTTATGGGTCAGTTGGCAGTAAAGCGAAATTAGTTCCAAATATGTTGTTTGTTTCATTAAGTTTGATTGATTAAAATTAATATTAAGCAAATTCTCATAAGCATAATTCAAATAAAACTTATTTTGAGAAAGGTCTTCAAATTAAAGGAAATATTCATAACAACATTGTGATAAAAATATTATTAAAAAGTTAAAAGAAAAATATTTTATTTTAAAAGCGCACATTTTCCATTTCTATATATTTTCCTATATAAAGTTTTGTGTGATATTTGGATTTTTAGTCTAAATATTTTGTGAAGCTACTATTTATACTGAATTTACCGGTAATCTGATGAGTTTTGTGATTTTTTTCAGTCGAATTCTTAATCCTTTAATTCCAGCATCTTCTAGTCAAGAAAATGCTCTTATCGTGGGGCGCGCGTAACAGAACAAAACATTTCTTACACCCGTTACAAAAACAAGACTGTTATTTCTTCCCACTTTAGTATTGAAGATTTCCCCTTGATGAATTTTTGTATTTTGAGGGTAGATTCTCTTTCCAAGTCTGCTGTAATTTTAGACAAAAAGTGGATGGATTTACCATAAATATTACACTTATTGGAAAACAATAGAAATTTTTTCATATCCGTGTTTCAAAAATATCAAAAATTTTTTAAGTAAAATATTTTTGCAATGAAATTTATATATTTTTTAAATCCAGTGAAAAAAATGTATAATATTCTACTTTATAGAACTTTGTGCTATATGCTTATAAAATTTTGTGTCTATATTGTTTACATAATTATCAAGAACAATATATATATATATATATATATATATATATATATATATATATATATATATATATATATATATATATATATATATATATATATATATATATATATATATATATATATATATATATATATATATATATATATATATATATATATATATATATATATATATATATATATATATATATATATACATATATATATATATATATATATATATATATATATATATATATATATATATATATATATATAAATATATATATATATATATATATATATATATATATATATACATATATTGCAATTTCTACAGATTAAATTTTGTAGTTTACCAGTTCCATAATTTTAAATATTTGTCTTATGAAAAAAATTATTAAAATTTATACCAAATTTAATCTTTTAACTAGGTTCATTGGGCTTCAATTTTGGCAATTGAATTTGAATACTCGAGAAATTCTGACACAGCATATTATTTATCCTAGAAAAGTGTTCTGAAATTATTTATTAGGTGAAATATATGTGTATATTTTCTCCTGTAGAGCTGCCTTTTAGAATTTAGTCAGATTCAGCACTACAATGGGCGAATGTGATGGCAACTTTTAGAGTGAATACCTTTATCCCGAACGTGAATGTATAAAGAAACACACACAAAGAGAGAAAAGAGCTGCCATATCAGAACCAGGGTTCGAACCTGGGAGATTCAGTTTCGAAGTTAAGGACGCTAATCAATCCCCCATCGGTTGAAATTGAAACAGAATGGAATTATATTCGTATATCTTTAATTTGAATATTTAAATTAATACATTGTATTCTTCTTTATATTGTTTCATGCATAATTTCTTCTTATTTTAATGTTGTTTTTGATAAGGTTCCGTATCATGTTTAATACAAATATCGTTTCCAAAATCGAAATATATGAAGGATTTCCTTTAGAATTGGGATAATAATAAGGTTATTGGGTTATATAATATGTTTATTGGGCTTATTTTGTTACATATGAAAATTTTAGTAGGAAAAGTCCCTCTTATTGGACAGTGTTTATAAAATATATCAGTACCACAGTCTGTGCATTTAAACTTTGGAAGAAATGTGAAACATTTGAACAAAAGAATTGTATAATCTCAGAATCTCGCACTTTTTAACTTTGCCTAATTCAAATATGATATCAATGCAAAAAAATTAAATTCTTATTCATAGTTACTAAAATATTCTAGTATGCATAAAAATGTTGGCGATCATAATCAAGTTTTTGAAGATAAACGTCCTCTGAACTCTTATATCTTAAAAAAATATATAGACAAAGTAAACTGATTCTAGCTATAGAATATCAAACATTCTTCTAAGCAAAACCCAGTTTTGTATCATTTGCATACACGTATAACGACGAGCAGAAAGATAACGGTCAAAATTTAATATTTCAGACACAAATTATTAGAAGGACGAGTGCATAAGTTTTATATCCATTCATAGTATATATAAAATTAATTTTAAAAAAAGCACTTCCCTTCGCATCATTATCTGATGCTTAATTTGCTTTATTTTCACTTTATAAGTGAATATTAACATTCTCCTAACTATTTTAAAAGAAAAATAGTTAAAAGAAAGAGATTACTAATATAAATAAAAGGTGTAACATATCAGAAAATAAGCGATGAGAAATATATTTATAATGTAGGAAAGCTTTAGTGTGTGTGTGAATGATTGATTAATACAAATTTGAATTTTGAAATATTTCCATTAAATATTTAAGTTTGTAAGATTGTTTGACAGCTTAAATAAATGCCTTATTCAAAAGTTATTCATAAATAATTAAAAATATTGTGCAATATTTTTTTTATAAATTTTTGTTTTGAAAAAGCATTTGATTAAAAATTAAATTTATTTATTTTAAAGATTAATTCATGAGAAAGAAAATAAATTAATTTATGAGAAAGAAGGCTTATAATTCTTATGGATTTATTGATCTTTCAGAATTAGATATTTTTTCTCGAAAATGTGTTTTCAAAGTAGATATTAATATTATCGCTTATTCTGACCTTCACTTCATTCAATCTTATTCTGTTTCGCACAGATAAGAAGATAATCATAAAAGAAAGACTTGTTTTGAAAGATAAGATTTTTTTTTAGTTTTACACAATTTTAACAGCCTATTCTATTTCAATATTTATTTTTTTTAAAGAAAAATACTTTTTTCCATTTTTTTCTTAATGAATAAATAAAACATATTTAATGTAAAAATATTGTTCATTGAAATATTCAAAGAAAAAAGAGTTTTGAAGATTCTTTTGGAACGAAAAATACTGCAAAAATTAACCTGAAAGAAATTAAATGAATAAAATAATTAATATCCATTTTCGGTCAACAAAAATTGCAAATATTGGTTGTAAATCACTCCTAATAGAAAGATTTGACAATACATGGATACAAATACAAAAACCTTATAACTATTAGTTTTAACAAATTTTATTTTGAAGGGATAAACATTTTGAGTATATTAGCGCGTGAATACGCTCAAATACTCATAACAAAAAACATTTTGGCAAAAAATGTGAATATTTTAAAAATGATTGACATTTTACATTTAATTTATTGTCTTTGCTTGCCCGTGAGATAGAACAACAGTACCCTAGAAGATAAAACGAATTTATATTTTACGCACAAAATTGGAAAGAAAGCATAAATTTTTTAAATTTTAAATCCATACATAATGTTGTTATTGTGAATGGTTGTCATTCTATATATTTTGCTAAAGCTTATGTTAACAAGACAGTAATATGGTTTCCCTATTATTTTTTTAGGAATAAATTTTTACAATTTTATTTTTAGATTCTTATAAAATTATCTGATAACATATTATATCAATTTGCTTTCTCAGCTCTAAAATTTAAAAATTACTAGAAGAATTAAATTGGATGGTTTTAAAAATTTAAACAAAACTCAATTAAAAAATATTAAATTCAAATAGCAGTAAAGATTTTACTGTCTATTTAAACAATCAGAGAAATACAGAATGAAATTTATAAATGAATTTAGATTTATTGAATATTTTTTTGTATTTATCATGAACTGCATTTGATTGGGATAATGTTAATCTCAAGCTAGGCCACAGTAAATTTTCTTTTTTAATGATGCTAGACATTTTACAGAAACTTCTTTGTCTTTTAAAAGAATTTATTTCATTAGTATATAATCTAAAGAGACGCAAAATTTACTTCTAACAATGCAAATATTTAAAATTAAAATCCACGCGCTGCAGAGAAAGGAAGCTACATGTTTAGTAAAAATTGGAATTATTTTTTTAGTGTATCACCAATTTCATTGTGTTTACAACAGAATAATCATAATAAAATTTTCATATTTTTTTGATGCAAAATATCTTAAAGCATCTCAAAGTTAAAAATCAAAATATGTCAAGTGTTTTTCCTACTTTTACAACTCATAATTTTGAATTGGAAATAATATTCAAAAACTCTTACAACATGAACATATTAATTATGTTTTAAGTCTATATAGATATTAGTAATATCTTAAATTTGAATCAGTTTAAACTGAAGAACGTCATCATGTTGATAAGTTTATAAAATGGTGATGATAAACATATTTTGAATCACAAATACATGTTCAATTTGTAGCTGTGTTTAAGAAGCAACTACCAAGTGACAAAACAAATTAACCATAGTAATTAAAATTCTGTGCAATACTCCTCTAGAAAAAAACTTCAAATTTGGTCAAGATAAAAGATTGTAGGTGATGGATGAACAAATTTTCATATTTTTCATTGAGCGTCAAACCTGAAATCATGTTAAATATATTTCTGTGCAGTGCACATAAGACGAAATAATAAATTTGTTCAACAAAAAAGATCTTACGTTTAAATTGAATATTAACTGACTTGAACAAAAATTTACCATAGTACAACAAACCAACAAATTATAGTAATTATATTTCTGTACAACGCTCCACTAAAAATAATATCTTCGATTTTGATCAACATAAGGGATCATAAGTTCGGATTAAATTAAAAACTTTTTTTTGAAAAAATGCCAATAGATAAACGAAACAACTAGTCCAAGAAAAATATAGTTTTGTGCAATGCTTTTAACAATATATATATATATATATATATTCTATTTTCCTCCACATAAAAGAAGTTAAATTTTATATTTCACTGATTAAAAATAAACCATTATTGACTTGTTTACAATTGCTACCTCAGAAAGAATGTAAATGAGATACTTACTGAATAAATATAATACAATAAAAACAACAAGTTATTAAATTTACAAGAAATTTTTAAAAATAGATCCTGAGAAATCACTATCCGGAACAGATAATAGTATTTATATGGCATAGAATTGAATTAAACAGAGATTAGTACTGGTACAGTTGGCCATGCAACTTCAGCATAGTACAATAATTCACTGACTGTGGGGATTTATGTGTATTGCCTAGTAAGTAGTTGGCAATATCTGACAAGATGGTAAGAAATACGGAGAACACACACATACTAGCCAGGGTATGAGTCGAAGATTCTCTGTATCAAGAAAGGTCCTTACTATTGTCCGAAAAGAGTGTGTTTGGAAATACGGTTATTGCTCAAGTTGCGACTGGATATGGACAAGTATAGAGCATCTCCACAAGAAGAGATCCCTGGTTAAGGAGCTAAGTTGGTCATGCAATGTGGGTGGTGATTGTCTCCACTTCGCGCTACTTTGTTCAAGGACTGTTGATGGAAGGAACAAATTTCTGTTCGATAATGAAATCTTGGACCGATGTAACTGACCGATTATGGAAAGAATTATGTCCATTGTGTAGGGTAACATTTCAATGATGGAATACCAACGTGCTGTCAAAGACTGAAAGATAAAAGAGTAGGCGTATAGGAATTGAAGGAAAGGTACTTCTAAAAACAATGTTTAAAGAGGAGTTATTCGTCTTGTCCAGAGCCCGGATACTACACCCAAGTAAGGCAAAGTAATACCATACGAGACTTCTCTCATTTATTTTGTTGGGCTCCTTCTGAAACGGTTGGCGCTCGTTGGTGTAGGTTAGAGTATATCATCTTTTGAGTTTTTGGTATCAACTTAGGAATAAAAAAATCCAGCTGCACTAAAACCCAGTAACTTGATCTCCTGCTAGGGTACTGGCAGTATTTTTTATTCTGGTGAAAAGAAGCATTTTGCATAATGGTATTGTCAAGGATTCCATTACACCAAAAAGTAACCACGTTATTCAAAGTGCCGTCAATATGAGCAAGTGGTGACCAATAGGGTGTATCTAATGGCTGTCCAAACTATGACTTTAGGTGATGGAACAGTATTACGATAAAGAATTCCCTGTGGCAATGTAAATTCTTCATGATACCGCAACCTAGAAATAAAGCCATCAGGATACTGTAAACAGAAATGAGATTCATTTGAAAAAAAATACATCATACTATCCTGCCTCCAGGTTCATCATTGAATACACCACTGATGAAGATTTGAATGGTATTTGGTAATGTAGCGCTAAGCATACAGGAAACTATATTAATAAAACTTAAGATTTATTTAACAATTCTATTACGAATGGTAAACATTAACAAATAAGCAGATATTTATTTGCAAATGACCTCATTTATGGAATCTGGGCTCGTGATGTGGCCCTACTATTCATTAAGTCTACATATCTGTTTTCTCAGATTTAAATGAAAATGAACTACAGGTATGTAACACAGTGTTACTTACAATAGTCCTGAAATCAATCACCAATTTCGTATTATACAGACGATTATAAGATAACGACGAAACAACAATATGGCGATACATCAAACCATTATTCCTGTAAGTGACAGTGAGATTTTTAACTAAGTGAGAAGCATATTGATTAGCATTTACCCATTTTACATTAGGTTTTACACCTGACAACAACATAGAAGCTTAACTTGGGCATGAGAAACTTGTTTCACAATTTCTTCATAAGAAAATATAGATGTTCCGCTATCGCGCGAATTTTATTTTACTTAAATAGGTTGAAAAGCTAATCTTTTACATCCTGGCATCTTCGTGTATGTTTTGAATACCCTTTTTCGTGTAGAATTTAAATGACCATCAATTTTATATTTAAATAATCAAACGATTTAATTGATTGATAGGTATATGGGCTGTTTGTTACAACGATAATTCTATTGATTAATAATAACTCAGAATCCAGTCACTTTATTTATCCCAAATGACATTAAAATGGAATAACTTTTTTGTTTTCTTAACTTATAAAAGTTTTCAGAAAGTAATGTGATTTTCAATGATATTATTTTAAAAATTACTAAATTATGGCTTAAAATAAAATATCTTTTATTAATATCCTTATGCATGTTATTCAAACCATCATGAATCTTCTATTATTCTCCCTTGACCGAACTCAGAAACTTGCTGGAAAGACGCTGGATGATTTCTAGTACGAAGCCTTATTTAAAAATTTACGCAAAAGAAACAAAAAAAAACTTTGCTGCACTCCAAAAATATGCAATCTTTTCTTTCTTAAAGTTGGCAGTACAGTCATTTGTAAAGTGCGTATCGCTATTATGCTAAAAATTCTCATATGCCATAACCGCAAACGCATGATTTAAGTTTCACATGATTTGAAGAAAAGAAATAAAATTTTTAATAAACATATAAATATATTTATTTCAATAAAAAAAGCTTTATTGAAAAAAAACATTCAAAATATGAAACAAAACTAATATTTTTTCAATGTCATCAGCAACAATAAAAATATTAAAGCAATACAAATTCTGAAGATCTCTTTTTTATGCTAACTATTTTTGATATAATATCAGAAGTCCATAAATTTAGTGACCATCTAATTTGATATACTTAATTTATTTGACAGAAATATGTTCATAAATAACTGTTGCGATATTTTAAAATTGTTTTTCAGTGAACAGGTATAAGATAAATATTCATGATAATATTAAAGCCTTATTTAAACTTTACACACAAAAGAAAAATAAATAATTTCTTATCATTTACAAGATAATCTTATCATATTGTGCAAGGAAAATTTAGATCCTGTTGTTTAAAAGATAAAATTATATTGTTGCTATTTTTTATATCACAAGAGTTTTGTGACCAGAAGAAACATTGCTATCCGATATTTAAATCACACTTTTCAATCTTAATGTTTCCTCAAGTCAATGAGTGGATATAGAACGAAAATAAGAAAACTTGCATCTTTAAATTGATTGAAAATGACTATGTTTTCAGGAAAATGCGGATGTTTGTTAGGAAATTTTGCTGCAAATGTAAAGGTATTTTGAAAGATGTTTTCTAATCAAATTTTAAAATAATAGATAAATAGGAGTAAAAATTGTATTCAATTTTATAAAGTAATAATTTTTTAACTTTCAGCCCGAAATCACTACAAAAAATCGAGTTTTAACAGTGCAATGGATTTTGTTTTCACTGTTACATCTTTTTCAAATTTATTGATTATTTTACACAAGTTATTTAAAAAAATAAGGCTGAGAAATTAAATATTTTCTTATCAGAAAAAGCTAAAAAAATTTTATGGGGATCATTTACTTAAGTAAGTAACTGTAAGCAATGTTTCTTAAATGTAATACGTCTGAGTAACCAAAGAAACACTTAATTTCCATGATGCGCATCATAAGTTTATCAAGGAAATCACATCCTTTTTGGTTCTTTTCATGGATTCCGAAAATTGAGAACAAAATAAACATTCATTTCTAACCTTAATGGCCCAAAATAAAATGATCTACAGGAAGTGTGGCCTGTTGTTAGTCCTCAAAGTAATCACTATCGGCATCCAAAACCTTCTGCTGAAAGTGTCTCCGGTTGCGCAATCGAGGGTTTTGGATGGAAGGAAGTCCGTGAATTTTTGGCTCAAATCTGCATCTTTGGTAAAAGATTTTCCACGAAAATGATTGTCCAAGTAATGGAAGTTGTAGTGACCGTTTAGCCATAGAATTTGTGAAACAGATGCCTTGTTGTACGCTCATTCATAACACAATCCCCAAATGTTTGACTTATTCGGCGATTTGATGCAGCAGATAATAAGTCTACTTTAAAGTCATAAATCAAAGAACACCGAACGAACTCCTTCGACACGTCTATTTCTCTTCGCTACTGTACTAGTTATGTTTGATGAATGTGCGCGGTGGAATTATTTTTATAATGACTGATATTCATACTCTCGACTGATCGGTGTCTCAAACACGTCATACATAAATTTGCATATTTATTCTTATTTTCTTCAATAACAAAGCGTAAAAGGCAAGAATTTTCTTATTTATCTTATATATTATGTCATTAAGTTGAGTAGCATCTACGAATACAAAGGTGTCGTATATTGCAACTGGCTCAAAGAATGATTTTGTGTTTTGTATTTTTATACCATAATAACGACGTCCAAAACTCTTTATTTAATCTCTTTCTTAACATTTATGCGTTATAATGTGATAAATATGGATTTTCAAAACCAAATATAAAAATACCAATAATGCTTTGAGATCTCTATTTCATTTCAGAAAATGAACTGAGAAATATCTATAGGAAAATTTTCCTCAGGATAATAAAAAAACAGTTTTTTCTCTGAATATAAAGAAAAATTTTTCATAGTTTTATACTATTAATTTTCATAAAAATATATATTGTTTTTACAATAATAATTTAATTATTGAACATTACCTTATTCTCAACTATGTTGATTTTTGAAAGTAGACAACAAATTCAGAAATCAATATCAGAATTTAAAAATAGTTCTGGAAATTTTGATGTGTTAAATAGTGTTACAAAATCAGGTTTGGCTTAAGTTATTACAATATATTTCCGACTACTATTTCTGATGATTGAAGTTACTAAACATACCCAAGCACCACGTAATTTTAAACCATAGTTCAGAGACAAGGTTGGCACCGAATCTGTGACACATGTCTCTCTAACGTTATGTAAAATTAATAAAGGTACATTAGTCTCTACATTACTTTTAATGTATATAGGGCCTCACAACAAGATGATTTTCTGCTGGGTTAGACATCGAATCCATTACTTTTGACCATTTGAATGGTATCTACATCCACTTTGTGATTACAAGCCACAATGTTAGGTGATATCAAAGAATGCATAGAGTATCATGTGTCAAAAGAATGTTGCCATTGCATTATTTTTAATAATTTTGTTTCAAAATATAATTTATTATGTATGTTCATTAGCTTTACTCATAATTTGTTTCTATGTATATTTTTTAAGAAAGTATTGAAAATTACGTAAATTTTTTAGGTGCGAAGACTTGTATGGACGATTTGGGGTGTTTCGAAGTCACCAAAGACTTCTTTAACATTTTGTACCGGCCAATCAATTTACTCCCTCAAGACAGAGTGACCATCGATACTCAGTTCCGCCTTTACACCAAGAAAGAGCCAATGGAGTACACTGTCATCAGGTTTAATGACAAAACTAACATGAAGGAACTGGACATCACGCATCGTACTGTGTTCCTTGTTCATGGTTTCATCGACAGTATGTACTACGGCAAGTGGATGGAAGTGAGTTCATATTATTTAACTTCAAGTTATACTTGAAATAAGATTTTGAAAATAAGTGATGATAAGAGTTAACTACAATATTCGGAAATTAAATATGAGGATAAAATAATAAAGAATTATATTATAGTGCTTTATCACAAATTGATTATACTTCAAATATTTTGATATAATTTGTTGTTGATAACTAATATAATTATTTAATATCGAGGCGTTTAAGTATACCAAATCACATTCTGTTTTTTTTTTAATCACATTCGATGGTAGTTCGTGATGTAAAACATTATTTTGAGACAATTTTGTTTTTTTAATAATTTTGTAATGTGTAAACTTTTATAAAAGGTAAGCAAGAAAATTTGTGCCATTTTTAATGACCCAAAAGAGTATGACCTACAGAAAGTGCAGCCTATTATTATTTATCGAAGTAATTACATTCGGCATCTACCTTCTGTTAACGTGTCTCTAGTTGTGAAGCCCTGTTTCGGTAAAACTCAAGAATTTTGGACACAAACAAGTCCATAAATGCTTGGTGCAAGTTTGCTTCATTGGTGAAAGATTTTCCACTAAGATGATTGTCCAAGGAAGGAAACAGATAGTAATTTGATGGGACAAGGAAAGGTGAGTAAGGAGGGTGGCACAAAGTTTAATAACCAAGTCACAGTATTGTATTCCTGGCCATCCGCACAATCAACTGTTGACCAATTTCTTGCTCACGTTCCAATCACTGCTAATATAGACCAGCAGTGACTGTTTGACCTGCTGGTAGCAGCTCATAGTGAATCACTTGACGAATTGTTCACCAGACACCAGCTTCATTACAGAGGAAATAATTTCCCGAGCTGAATTTGTGAAATCAATGCCTTGCAGTACGTTCATTTACAGCACTATTCTCAAACGCTTGACACATTTGGCGACTTGATGCAGCAGCTGATAAGCCCATTTTGAATCATAAAGCAAAAAACACGGAACGAGCTCAGACATGTCCACTTTGCTATTGTACGAGTTCGATTGATGAATGTGCGTGACGAACCTGTTTTTTTTTAATAACGACTGATATTCTTACTCTCAACTGATCAGTGTCTCAACCACGCCAAAACATTGATTAATATTCTTATTCCTACTTCATTTATCGGCAACTCGAAAAGAGCAAGAGATTTTTTGTCCACCTTATACGTAGAATTTTAGAATTAATTTCGAATTTAAAATGAAATGTGAAAGCCACAAGTGTCTTGTAATATTTTGGATTTCGTTCATTTTGGTATATTGTATAGAAAATAATATTTAAATATGTGTTATTATTTTCAAAGAAAATGCTTCCCATAATCATGAAAATCTTGTTACACTTTTTTTCTGGTAAAATACACTACTGGCCATTAAAATTGCTACACCAGGAAGAAATGCAGATAACAAAAGGATATTTATTGAACAAATATATTATATTACAAATAACAAGTGATTAAATTTTCAAAAAATTTGGCAGGATAGATCCTGAGAAATCAGTACCCAGAACAACAACCTATGGCAGTAATAACAGCAGTTATACGCCTGGGCATTGAGTCAAACAGAAATTGGATTGCATGTACAGGTACAGATGCCCATGCAGCTTCAACACGATGCCACAGTTCATCAACCGTTGTGACTGGCGTTTGGTGACGAGCCAGTCGCTCGGAGACCATTGACCAGACGTTTTCTATTGGTGAAAGATCTGGAGAACGTGCTGGCAGGGCAACAGCCGAACATGTTCCGTATCAAGAAAGGTCCGTACAATACCGGCAACATGCGGTCAGGCATTATCCTACTGAAACGTAGGGTTTCGCAATGCTCGAATAAAGGGTAGAGCCACGGGTCGCAACAGACCAGAAATGTAACGTGTACTGTTCAAAGCACCGTCAATGCGAACAAGAGGTGACCGAGATGTGTATCCAATGGCACCCCATACCATCACGCCAGGTGATAGGGCAGTATGACGATCACGAATGCACGCTGCCAGTGTGCGTTCACCAAGGTGCCGCCAAACACGAATGCGACCATCATGATGCTGTACACAGAACCTGGATTCATCTGAAAAGATGACGTCTCGCCATTCGTGCACCCAGGTTCGTCGCTGGTCACACCATTGAAGGCGCTCTTGTCTATGATGAAGCGTCAAGGTAAGCTGCAGCCATGGTCTCCGAGCTGAGAGTCCATGCTGCTGCAAACGTCGTCGAACTGTTCATGCAGACACTTGTTGAATTCCAAACGACCCCGTTTCTTGACTCACGGCTCGTGACGTGGTTGCACGATCCATTACGGCCATGCGGATAATATGCCTGTCTTCTCGGCTGCTAGTGATAGGTGGCCGTTGAGATCCCGCATGGCGTTCCGTATTACCGTCCTGAAACCATCGATTTCATATTCTGCTAACAGTCATTGGATTTCGCCCGACGCGAGCAGCAATACTACGATAAGATAAACCGAAATCCCGGTACGCCACAATTCGACCTTTATCAAAGTCAGAAACGTGCTGGTACGCATTTCTCCTTCTTACACGAGGCATCACAACAATTTTTCACCAGGCAACAACGTTCAATTGCAATTTGTGTATGAGGAACCGGCTGAACAATTTCCTCATTTAAACACAATGTAGGTGTCGCTACTGGCGCCTGCTTTGTCTGAATGCGCTGAAAAGCTAATCATTTGCATATCACAGCACCTTCTTCCTTTCTTATAAATTTCACGTCTGTAGCATGTCGCCTTCTTGGTGTAGCAATTTTAATGGCCAGTAGTGTATAAACTAAGCAAAGAAGCGGTAAGCCAGATGTTAACTGTATATTTATTGAATCAGTTGTAAAAAGGTTTGCTATAAAAAGCAATGAAGCTGTTAGACAGTCAGATTGTTTTACTTATATGACTCATATTACTTATTTTAATAAATGTATTGAAGATTGTTAACTATTTTGTAAAAATTATCTGGCAAAGTCATTAAGTATTGATGAACCAGTTCACTTAAGTAACTGTATGCATGGAATTTGTATTTAATGAGCTTATATTTCATTTCAGGAACTAAAGACCAATATTCTACTTCACAGTGATTTCAACGTTGTTATAGTAGACTGGAGCAAAGGCAACGGCGCTCCTTACACCAAAGCTGCTGCCAATTCCAGGGTGGTAGGAGCCGAGCTTGCTCTTCTGATCCAGTCTTTACAGGTAAGCATGCGTTATCTCACCCACAAAGTACTTTTGTTGAACAATTCCCTTCCAACCTCTCATTAGCTTAAGAATATGAGCTTTTATATGATAGACTATTGTTCTTACACACAGGACTCGATAAAAGGATGCATCTTCTGTTATTTTCAGTATTTAATTATTTATACAAGACGTTCGTCCTTATGAACGGTACCTCAAAAGTAAATCTTAAAATTGAAAGTTCGTAAAGTAAAATATTCGGGTTTGGTTTTAAACTGCTATCCCTTTGTTGTTGTTGCACCAGCATTCTTCCCTGTACCTATGCCTGAATTGGGCTCTGCCACTTCAGAAGAAGCAGCCGGGTCGAGTCTTTGTGGTTTTAAAGCAGAATCAAGCAGAAGACCTCCTAATACTTGACGTTTCACACCAGAGGTATCATTTCACTTGGAGGGCATTTCAAACACCGCTAGCTTTAATATGCCTCACCCTCCATTAGCGAGAACTACGGATCTTTGGTTAAGCTAGAATTCGAACTCCCTACCTTTCGATTATGAGAACGATGTCTTAACCAACCATGCCACCGTGGCCTCTGTTCTCACTTTGTGAAGTTTTTCATTAAAAAATGCTTAATATGAATTATATGAGAAACGAAAGAAAATGAAATTCATGTTTAAAAACATTCTTAATTTCATTTTATTGAATAAAAATCAGGCAATGTAATCATCTATTTTTTGTTCCTGAAGTACATTTTTAAAAGCACATTTTCCTACTTTTTCGATGTAAGAAAGCATTTCACTATTGCTTTTCCAAAAAATATCTCAAGATATTTATCTTCTAGTTTTGTAGACGTTAAAAAAATTCTCTCATTTTTCATTTTTTGAAATTTTTTCATTCTTATTCATTATGTTCTGAATCGGATTTCGTACACTCGAGCATTTTCGGAGAACTTGCATCGGAGTCCACAGTTATAAAGCCCTGTAATGAGTTTTTGATAAGAGTGGGTTTATTTATTGAAGCTGATGGATTCTTAACTCATCTTCATTCAAGTCGTCAGGTCAATGCTTTTGACTTTCTTTATTTAATAGTTTTTTATAATAAACAATTCTTTCAAAAATGACTGGGTAACATCATTGCAACCCTTGATTGTTTCTTAGAAACATCGTGCCAAGCCTAGATTGTTTTTAGAAACATCATTCCGAATGAATTTTATTTAGAATGTAGTTGTTGTCTTATTCCTCTATGAGGTTTATTTAACAAAGCTTGCATATCAAAACGAGCCATTGTTCCTTCTTTTTCTTTTGCAACATCATTCGACGCACACAGTGACCACAGCATTGATCCAAGAACGTCGATTTCACAAAAAGATTCTAAATATCATGATCCCTTTCCCCAAATGTATCTTAAGATATTTGTACTTGAAGATACTGATTATACTTTTATCAATCAACTATAAGATGTGAATTAGATTGATTGGAAGAAACTCCATAAGAATTATTTAAAATATATCTGAAATTTTAACATCAGCACAGTTCATTTTGAACAATTCGAAGTATACATAATTCTCCAATACATCGATCCATTGATCCAAGTTTCTAAGCAATCAAAAACATATTATAAAAAAATAAATGCGCAAGCTGCAGGAAGGTGAATTAGCGTAAAAGAGATTTTTAAAAACATTAATGTATTGGTAAATGGAAATTAGTGAATGAGAATTAAAATTATCACTACGTCTCTGAAACCAGGATAGTGTTAAGCCACTGATGCAATTGTTCGTAAATTAGAGGTTTGTAGAAACGAGAGGTCTACTATAATAGTTTCAATTCAAAGAGCTTAGTTACGAATATTTTGTGTAAGCATAGAAAAAATCCTAGCATTTCTGTTGAATGCTGTCTTTTATAAAGACAAAAATATTCAACTGCTAAATTGGGATTTTTCAAAATGAATCGGTGCCTAAAACATTCAATATATCTATCATACAAGAAAATTAAAAAACTACTTTTAACACTTATATATGAAAAGGATGTCGCACTGAGTCATGCTGCATAAGTTATGCAAAAAAAAAGTTTTTTATTAAAAGCTAAATTTAAAAATAGTTAAAATTGAGCTATTAAACACACACACACACACACACACACACACACACACACACACACACACACACACACACACACACACACACACACACACACACACACACACACACACACACACACACACACACACACATATATACTACTGGCCATTAAAATTGCTACACCAAGAAGGCGACATGCTACAGACATGAAATTTATACGAAAGGAAGAAGGTGCTGCGATATGCAAATGATTAGTTTTTCAGCGCATTCAGACAAAGCAGGCGCCAGTAGCGACACCTACATTGTGTTTAAATGAGGAAATTGTTCAGCCGGTTCCTCATACACAAATTGCATTTGAATGTTGTTGCCTGGTGAAAAGTTGTTGTGATGCCTCGTGTAAGAAAGAGAAATGCGTACCAGCACGTTTCTGACTTAGATAAAGGTTGAATTGTAGCGTACTGGGATTGAGGTTTATCTTATCGCAGTATTGCTGCTCGCGTCGGTTGAGATCCAATGACTGTTAGCTGAATATGGAATCGATGGGTTCAGGACGGTAATACGGAAAGCCATGCGGGATCTCAACGGCCACCTATCACTAGCAGCCGAGAAGACAGGCATATTATCCGCATGGCCGTAATGGATCGTGCGACCACGTCACGAGCCGTGAGTCAAGAAACGGGGTCGTTTGGAAGACAACAAGTGTCTGCACAAACAGTTAGACGACATTTGCAATAGCATGGACTCTCAGCTCGGAGACCATGGCTGCGGCTTCCCTTGACGCTGCGTCATAGACAAGAGCACCTTCAATGGTGTGATCAACGACGAACCTGAGCGCACGAATAGCGAGACGTCAACTTTTCAGATGAATCCAGGTTCTGTGTACAGCATCATGATGGTCGCATCCGTGTTTGGCGGCATCGGGGTGAACGCACACTGGCAGCGTGCATTCGTGATCGTCATAATGCCCTATCACCTGGCGTGATGGTATGGGGTGCCATTGGATACACATCTCGGTCACCTCTTATTCGCATTGACGGTGCTGTGAACAGTGCACGTTACATTTCTGGTGTGTTACGACCCGTGGCTCTACCCTTTATTTGAGCCCTGCGAAACCTTACGTTTCAGCAGGATAATGCCCGACAGCATGTTGCCGGTATTGTACGGACCTTCCTTGATACGGAACATGTTCGGCTGTTGCCCTGGCCATCACTATCTCCAGATCTTTCACCAATAGAAAACGTCTGGTCAATGGTTGCCGAGCGACTGGCTCGTCACCAAACGCCTGTCTCTACGATTGATGAACTGTGGCATCGTGTTGAAGCTGCATGGGAATATGTACCTGTACATACAATCCAGTCTCTGTTTGACTCAATGCCCAGGCGTATAACTGCTGTTTTTACTGCCAGAGATGGTTGTTCTGGGTACTGATTTCTCAGGATCTATCCTGCCAAATTTTTTGAAAATTTAATCACTTGTTATTTTTAGTATAATATATTTGTCCAATAAATATCATTTTGTTATCTGCATTTCTTCCTGGTGTAGCAATTTTAAGGGCCAGTAGTGTGTGTGTATATATATATATATATATATATATATCTTCTGTACATATACAGCTAAAACTTGACTTGCAGATTGTTTTAGCATTGCTAAAAGTTAAACATATTTGTACATATGTCTCAAAACATAACTTATATTTCCTTGATATAGGGGCAAACTCTCAAGGAACACCCGATGGATATTATGGTTGCGCCAGCATAATTACCTGTACCTACCCATTATTTGAGCTATACCAATTAAAAGCAACCGGTTCAGAGTTTTCATAATTTAGAAATAGGACCAAGTAAAAAAAAAAAAATTCTTTATTCTTTGCGACCACGACATATAGTGAGACAACCAATGGGAATGCCTTTATGACCCTGAAATTGCTTATAATTTTGTAATTTAGAAGCAGCGACTGAGCAGAAGATCCTCAAACTTGGAAAAAACTTTTCCAGGAATGTTATTTCATTTTGAGGACAATGAGACCAAGTCATATTTAAAGAGACCCAGCTCCTTTAGTGAACATGACGGATCTTAGATAAAAAGGCCGAATTACCTATCTCCAGATAATGAGATTGCTGTCCTATCCAACCAGGCCACCCCTTCCTTACGTATATACAAACAAAGAGATCTGAAACGCAGAAACCATCCCCCGTGATTCAGAATTGGCTATGACCGGACATAGGATGTTCCTTATCAAAGGGAATGATCCTACATTTAAGTCGTGGTCAGTCCTAATGCAATGATTCAAAATTTTCAGGATAATTTAAAAAGTACGTCTCTAACACATTTGTGCTTCACTTTTTGGGAAATATGATTTTTGGAAGCACCCAAAAACGTAAAAATTGATCTTTTGGCAACCCATTATTGAAAATCTAATAGCTTAAGACTGTTATGAGGTATTTCAGAATTTCATCACATAAATTACTTTCTAGAAAAGGTTTTTTCATTAATAGAAAAGTTAGCAAACGAAAAACTCTCAAGAACCAACTCCAGCATGTCTGCATGTAAAGATAGAAACATGATGTTCATAGCCCATTGTTCAACAGTGACTGGTATCGAAACAAGAACTTTTTACTCTAAAGTACTTTGTCTTTCTACTTGCCCATGGTGATCCTTAAAATTGACCTTTATTAAAACAGAAATTTCTGTTATAATCAAATGATTTTGGTAGAAGAATATGCAAGTTATTTTGAAATCCTGACGACTTATTGCTTTTAAGCCACAAGAGACATTACAAATAGCCAGATTTGAGGGTGAACTTATATTATGGTATAACCGGCGGGTGTACTATCATTATTGAAATTGTGAGTCCTTCTTAATTTAGAATATGGTGCTCAGCGGTAGGTCCAGACTTTGAATGTCGCCTTCAGAGGTGTCATTTCGCTTGGTGAGCATGGCAAGTTTGTCCTCTTTTATAACAATTTACACTAAATGATTAACTATTAGGTAATAGTGAATATTAGAAAACTACACTCTTTGGTCAGATATTGAAACTTTTCAGGATATTAAAGCCTTTTTCTCTAATGCCTGCTGCTTTTAAGATGTACCTATTCAGCGCTATAATGGGCGAAAGCGATGGCATCTTTATACTGTGAAGCACCCATTGGGTGTGCCCGCTTTGCCCCGAAAGTGAAGAGATAAAGAAAGACAAGCACAGATAGAGAAAGGAACATCCCTGCCCGAGATAGGATTCGAACCCGGGATCTACTGTTTCGAAGTTAGGGATGCTAGCTTCTCGGCCATCTGTCGGCTAGATATTAAAGTAGACCACTTAACAAATAAATATTTATCTCTTAAGAATTGTCAATATTTAGATTATAGCAATATATGTTAATTTTTAATATGCTGAAATATTTATTTTTAGAAATACGTCAACTTGGATCCCATGAGGGTGCACATCATTGGCCATAGCCTCGGTGCTCACATCGCCGGCTATGCAGGTGAAAGGCTGAAGAAATTAGGCCGTATATCAGGTATGTGATTTCCTTTCATATTTTCTAATCGTTAGTTTTTTGTAATGTTGATAGCTAATATTTGTTTCAAAAGCTCTCCTCTTGCGAACATTACTAAATGTTATTGCAATACCATATACATAGGAAATTTGAAGTAATCAATGAAACATTATTGCCGAGTTTAAATGACCCGTGTAAAATTATTGCTTATTTGAAATACTCAAAGATAAAATCATTGCGATAAGATATTCTAGCATCGAATGAGAGAGATTTCAGATGTCTGCTTTTACAAATTGTTTTTATGAAAATTGATCAGTTTTCTGATTATGAAGAAATGTTTTGCTTATTTATACAATAATTTATTTCTCAGTTTCGCTTATTAAAATTTTTTTGCAGAAAATTATGACCTAATACCACATTATTGAATAGAAATTTATTTTTAAAATTTACAAGAGGTTTTTATAATTTATCAAAGAGGAAGTTTTTACGAAAAAGAAAATATATCTTATTTGTTGAGATATACTTCTGGGATAATTTAATGGGCTTTAAAGTTGTTTCATTTTGTTTAATTAGGTAATTTTTTGTTTAGTAGAATTGATAGTATAATGTCTTTTTTATATTACATAATAGTTAAATATAAGTTGTGCAGAATAGAGAGAGAGGGAGAGCAGTTTATAATAAGCTTAATCTTCAAAGATAATAAAAACTTAATTTTACTCTCAAGTTTGAAGTGTTCATCTCTAAATTTTACAGACGCATTCCTTAATCGACGACATGAAGGAAATTTTATGCAATACCATGAAGAGCAAATGATTAGATACCTTATATCTATACTTGCAAGTGTCACTATAGCATAATCTAGCAAAAACTAAAGATCACAATAGTTTGACTGTATCTCATCTGCAGCAATGATTACTAAATTATAAATATGTTCTTGAAAATATCGGTGAAAGCGAAATTTCACAAAACTAGGATGGTCATATAGAGGTTATTGCTGCAAAACTGATAATAATATTTTTGTTTATTTAGTTTGACATGATATGTAATATAATAATATTGATTTAACGATAATTTAATTTACCATTATGTAAATGATTTCTCTTTATGCGAACTTTTGCTATGATATTTTTTAATTATGTTACATAATTAAAATAAAACAATTTACCTTTTAAACTCAATTTAGATTTCAGGATTACATGAATATAAAAACTTCGTCAAATAAAATTTTATTCATCTACCTTCGATAGAAAGCAAAAACATAAACTTTGTACTTTTTTTAAGAATGATTATACTAAACAATATAGTTAAATAACCTTTTAAGTAATAAAACTCATGATGACTATAATTGTAATTGTGAGTCAGTATATAAGTTTATTCAAAAAAAATCACGGTGTGCTTGTTGATTGGTTATATTCCCTATCGAATCGAAGATCCGTCACGTTTACTGAAGTGGCCGGGTCAAGTAAAATATGGTAGCAATTTTTTCCCATTGGAAATGATAACTCTTGGATTCCAGGGAGAGTTTTAAGGGTCTTTTGCCTGCTTCCAAGTTAGGAAGACCCAATATGTTTCCAAGTGATAACAGCGATCCCACTTTGTGTTGTTGTTATTTCCAAACCCCGTGATCAGCAAAGCTAGATCAGGTCCATGATTCCATTCACCTTAAAAAAGTCAAGCACCAGAAGGGGATCCCGAATCAGGTCGTACTTGGATAGCCCCAAACAAGATAAAATGCGGTCAGGGGAGGCCTGCGCCGAAAAACACTTAGTGCAGGTCTCGAAAATCTACGAAAGTCATGGAAAGCAGATGGCCGCTAAGAAAACAGGCAAGTGCAATTTGATCGCGTCCTTTGCAGCTCCGAGCCAAGGAGCCACCAGGACAACTCGCCTGGTACCAACCACTTTGTATTCCATTGTATTAACTGTCATGAATTCTGCCTCTGGCTGTGGCGAAAAAACACCGAAGATCAAGCAAGGCAAAATTTTCTCAGTGATTGAACATCAGAAAAAAATAGATATAAATATATAGTCATAAATCATAAAATTTGAAGATATAAAAATCAAATTTAAAAATAATGTGTGATATGAACGATCATTTTATATTTAACAACTGAATATAACCCTTACTTCACTTCATAAATTACATAAATTTACATTTAATTAGTCATAATATGCGAAAATTGTTTTTGGCAATTATTCCATTAGAGCTGTGATAAATTAACAGGAGACATTGCAATCCAATGCAACTAAAAAATTTCGAAATGCACACAATGGTTTGTATTATGTATATTAAGAACACAACTGACTCAAATGCATAATTGAATATGTGCCAAGCTTTTTTATTTTCAAATATTTAATCAAGCTTTATTTCTGTGTTTCTATTCACAATTTTCATTGGGAATCAGTGTGATTCTATATGAATGCCTCATACAATTTTAATCATGAATTTTAATTATTACAATCTTTTTAAAATATTTTATATAGTTATAGAGTTTAAGAAACTGAAGACTAATAAATTCCAACAATATACACAAACTTGCAAACTAATAACTTCTTATAAATTAAAACTTAGCAATGAGAGATTACACTGACTACTGTAACATCCTAGCTTTTTTTCCAAAACAAAATACCACTTTGGTGTGATGGGAATTTTTATTTAAATTTCGAGCATGAGAAACCTAATATTTTTTTTTTATTCTTCTGCGTTTTTTTTGTGCAACGTTTAATTTTTTATTTTCATTGTTTTTATTTGACAGCTATAAACTTGTTTTTTGTAAATAAATATATTTCCCTTTTTTTATCTCCAGAAGTTGCAGATTAAGACATATGCCAATTGCTTTACTTTCAGACCTGAAAAATTTGATATGATACTAAGAAAAAATCATATGCCGTTTTAATATTGTACGGTTTATATTTTACTTGTAACGTATTTATATTCAAGAAATAAAATAAAGGAAAATTAATTATTTGATATGTGACTATTTCTGATCTTTTCTTATTTATGTTTCAATAAATAATGTATTATTTATTCAAAAAAATAATATCTGTCATTTGTTTATAATTTGAAAAACTTGTTAACTATAAATTAATTACTTAAGTAGCTATAATTTAAACAGAAATTAAAGTATAATTAAATATATATATATTTTTATAACGGTATAATTTTAATTTTTATTATTGCCATATTTCACTTATACATTTACCCCTTTTCTTGATTTATAAGAAATCAAATTATCATATATTTATGATTATTTTTTTTAGATATTTAGATATAATTACATTTACAAAGTAAAGAGAAAAAAGTTTTAGATTAAAATACATTAGTTAGCAAATAATGAAAACTATGTATGCGTTTACATGGATTCCAAAATACAGTATAAGTAAATAAAGTGACTTCTAGAGTCATGCAAATTTGGAATTGAGCCATTTTGAGAAATGACATAAAGAATATTGCTATTATGAGCATTATGGGATAAGAGTGGTATCCAACCACATTCGATTATTCTTAGTTAATGGAAGTGAAGAGCGTGGAAATCTATTTCTTAAAATTAGAGCAAGCACGTATACCACTCATCCATTATTGTGCCGCCAAAAGTTTTTATTTTTATAAGCTGATTCGGGAAAAAAAAACACTTCAACAGTTATATTTTATGAGTATAATATTTGAGCTTAATGGTAGATGTTCAAGAGGTACACACATTAGGTCATGAGTACAATAAAAGGTTGTCAAACTATAATTAACCTGCACCTAGTAATTGTAACATAGGATAAGGAAAAATAGAACTCGTTATTTTAACCCTGAGGCATCGTTAGGTATGAGCAGCAAACAAAACCAAGAGATCATTACTTCGCAATATCATTGGTCATATCTGCGAAAAAATTTATGTCGTTTAATGTTTCGATTTAGTAACATATAAATTACAAATAAGGCTTTTATTCATTTGCAACAATCAATATATAGGTATATTATTTTGCTTTTTTTCCCATTTTTTTAAAAAAGAAACTATTAAAATTTGTAAAATTTGACGTGATATTTTTATGGCGAAAAAATCAACGGAATAATACATAAGTACCTGCAATAACTACGAAATCTGTGGATTTTTGCGAGTCCTTATGATAACTTCACAAAATATGGTTTAACAAATAGCACATGGTATTTGTTACATACTCAGAAAATCACTTACGTTTGGTAAAATATTACCTGTGTCACTGAAGTCATCTTATTCTCAACACATTCTGGACTATATGGTTATCTCCAGAGAGGACATTTACTCATCTCCTTTTCTGGTCCTTGATTTCCTCAGGAACAGTGATCTGATGAACCTGGTTTGACTTAGTCAGACATTTGGAGGATAAGCAACAACACAACAACAACAAAATATTGCCTAAGTAATGATTATGCATTTCTCATAATGCATGATGAAAGAATATCTTAATCAGATGTAGAACTTCTAAAATACTAAATGTAGCATTTTTGATGGCATTAACATGGAACTCAAATACCTAAAAATTAAATCTTATTTGAATTACATTATTTTCCTTGAAACATTATAACAGAGCCTCCTGAACTATTACTAGACAGTGAAACATATCTTTCAACAAGATGTGTGTGTGTTTATTAGTTATGTAATTAACTAAATATAAAATAACCCTATAACTCGGCCACTTAAATATCCTGATCTGAATTCCAATGACCATATCTTGGAATTTATCGGGATATGAATCTCAAATGTTTTTCAGCAAATCTTCTAGATTTTAAAAGTTAGCAGAGAAGCAACAGACGCATATCATATCTGAAAACTATTTCATGTCATGACTACCTATATCAGTCTAAAGGTGACAAATTATGTTGCATACATCTAGATAGATAGCTTTAATTTATCTTCAAAATATGCAAGATAATAAAATTCTATTGCATTTTAAAACATTTTCAGCTTTAGATCCAGCAGCGCCATATTTTCAGTACATGCCTCCTAGTGTGAGACTCGATCCAACTGATGCTGATTTTGTCGATGTTATCCACACGGATTCCTCTTCAACTGCTTTGTTTCGTAAGTTTAAAAATTGTAAAATTTTAGCTACTTTAGTTTAGGTACATTTTTTTTGACGTACTTTCATGCAAATTGTAAAATCTTGCAGGAAAAAAAATTACTCTGGAAAAATTTTGTTTGTTTCAGTTGAGAATATAGCTAACAATTTGTTGACTCATTCTTAAATGTACAAATATATTGTCTGAAAATCCCAAAATTTTTCAGTTCTCATTTTATTTTGTATACAAATTGTTATTACAGAGTATCTTTAAATGTTGGTTATATTTTTGATGTTGAATATACAATTCATAAAATATAAAGCCAATAAATTTAAATTGATAACACAAATAGTTAAGCAGATTGAAAAAGTTTTATGGCCTATGTCAATGGACTTCCACATGTGCCTTGTTCTTCACTCGGAGAGCATCAACATGGTAGTCTGTTTCACGGAATGTACAATCAAACATATTGGTATCCACAGAGACTATTGCGGCTCAAGTCCTGGCCTTGAAGTCATCTACATATTATAACTTCAAGGCCAAACATTTTCTTACTATACGCGGTGTCTTTCATGAATCCTCAAAGGAAAAGGTCCAGTGGCATTACATCAAGTGATATGGTTTGCAAAGGAATTGGTCACTTCGCTTAATCCATCTTTCTAGGAAAGAACTAAGAACTGAAAAAGCGACTTGTTTCAAAAAGACATTTGTTTGAAGAACTTCGAGTTATGAAAATACGACATTTTCTAACATATCTAAATAAATAACAGATATGAGTGTCTTTGCATTGCCTTATTCCGACCTTCTTAGTATGTCTGTTACAACTTTCATGCTCCTTGGCCTGTCTCCCATGGTTGAATGTTTTGAACTTTACAATCATATAGGTTTTCCTAAGAACCTTACACACCTTATGCCCTAATCAGTTCTTTTGTCTCAGATCACGCAGGACCTGTGTAAGACGATTGATAACACAATTATTTGTGCAAGCATATTCGGAATTCTTCTTATTGAAGACTCCTCCAATTTTTAGAAGCTCCATTTTGAATCATAATATACAATTTCTCAATGAAAAATCTTTCTCGTGTACTTTTCTGTAGTTTCTCTGTGTTTGTGTTATTTATTTCATTTCGATGAATAAAAAAACGACAACACCCCTCTTGAGGTTATTTTTCTCAATTTGCGATCGAGTGAAACATCATACAGAATTAAATTTTGAACGAACACATCAACATTGCATTTTGATCTTTATTTGAAACAAAAGAAAAAACATATAATTAATAACACGAGAAGATGATATCTACAAAATAAATGATGTTCAAATGAAAAACGGAAATCTTTTGTGGCAATGATCCATACAGATGAAAATAATTGAGTTAATAGATTATAAATAACACAAATTTGTTTATATTTTCCATATTTTATGAATTATTAATCCTCAAAAACACAATAATTTATAGACACCTTATATATTCATTATTTGAAAATTTTAATCTGTAGCTAACCTATTTTAGTTATTTCAAGATATGTTATTTTAAATTTAACTTTAGAATAAGTTGTCTTGATATAATTTCTGTAACTTTATGTAAAAAATAATTTTGTCTGAACTTGTTGAAAATTATCACATAAAAAATTGCTCATAGAGATTAGCCTGCAAATATGGTCTACTACATAATATTAAATAAAACTATAATTGAAAACCATATTATTATAACTGAATTAATTGTTTCTTAATCTCACTTTGTAAAAATAACATTACTATTTAGATTAATACTACAAGAATTTTTTAGTATGAGATTTCATCAGTGTTAAGAAAAGTATTGTGTTTCAATATATTCAGCTTAAACTAACTAAATAATTTTAACATCATTAAATTTCTCAACTAAAGTTGTTCTTTATTTCATCTCAAAAAGCAATTTAGGCTATTACATTGAAATATAGAATGTTTAAATTTCAATACAACCTAAAATCATTGTATTGCGAATAACAAAGATCGTGTCAAATTTTCTCTTATTAGTACGATAAAGTAATTTTAAGAAATGCCATATCATGTTTTCAACATTTAGGAGTAAAATAAAGCTACAAAAAGCAGTTTTTGATTAGCTAACATACCTTAAAAAGAAGTTTCATAACTTTGGCGTCATAGAGCAGGGATGGCGAACCTGTTTTGATGTCCATGCTACAAAATCATAAAAATTACATTAATTTAAAAAAAAATTAAAAAATTAAAAAATTTTTTAAATAGGAAACATGTCACAATAAAATTTCATTCGAAATGTTAGTGTGGGGAAACTATACGTAAGTATAATAAAATAAAAGCAATTATTCTTTAAACAATTTTTTATTAATCAATGCAATATAAACAAATAAAAGCAATTATTCTTTAAACAATTTTTTATTAATCAATGCTTTATAAAAAGCAGTGAGCTAGAAACAAAAGTCATGTTAAATACAGTTGTTTTTAATGTGATTTTTGTTGCTGTACACAAGATGATAAAGATTTAACACCTGGTTCATATTTAGTTAATCTCAGCAATATTGCAGAGCCGTCATTCTATTCCCATATTTATTTTTTTAAGAAATTCAATTCTAAAAATAGAGATTTACAAGTCCACGTCCATGAAAATATTGATAAAATTGCCTTTGCTAATATTTTTAAACAATTAAACTTGTCAGGAATTGAATTCCATGTAGTTAGAATATTCTATTCTGAAATTTTATTTATTTTATCCAATAATCGATTACTTTCAATAATTTCTATATCATTTCTTAAATCAACAAATTTTTGTTTCCATATGGTACTTGACTGAAATTAAACTAATTCCATTTCCAATTAATTAAAATTTTACCACTCAAAGACTTCTAAATGTAATTTTTCAAATAACATTGTATCAGGATATAATACAAATTTTAAATTTTCTGTGCAAATTCTTTACACTGCTTAAATCTTGCTGAAAATTCCTGAATCAGGTATTGAATTACAATTAAAAATTCTGTTGTTAATGGCTCTTTATTTAGCTTTTCGTGACATTTATTTTCAGAATTTATTTTCTTTTTTTTTTGCATTTGGAAAATATTTATATAAATTTGAAAGAATATCACGATTAAAAATCTGTAATTTAACTTCGAACGCGTCAAACATTATAATGACTGTTTTATTAACACTTTTTAATTTTATATTTAATTCATTTAGATGAGAGACATAAGTCAGTGAAAAAATATAACTTTGCTCAAGCTATTCTGCATCCAAAATTGATTGTATTGGCTAATAATGCTCTCATTATTTATAACTAATCTTATTTCCTCTAAATAATTTACAAATTTTTGGAAAACATTTTCGCGGCTTAATCAGCATACATTGTTGTATAAAAGTCTGCTATTGTACGATGAGTTTACTTCAATTGACAATTCTTAAATAATTTGGTAACAAAACTCAAAATATCATGAAATATTTTTAACCTGTTTGGGCACACAAATTTTGTTGGTGAATAATGCAATGAAAATCAAGAATTGTGTATCCAATACGCTTTGTAAATAAGTTTATAAATCCATTTTTCCGTCCAGTTAAAATGTGGGAATCGTCAGTTATAACTGACACAATTTTAGAAGGACATATTTCTCTTTTTTTCAGTACATCTATAACTGCATTACAAATGTCTAATCCCTTTGTTTTTGTCATTAATCATAAACTTATTAACTCTTCTTTAATAATGTTTTGAACAAAATATCGTACAAATATTTATAAGTGCGCAGAGACTGGTACGTCGGTAGACTCATCAAGGCAAATGGATATAAAATCGACTGGACTTTATATGAATTTTTTGTTGAAAGTTTACATTTTTCGCCATGCCAAAAACTCTCTCTTTCACTGCATTCCTAGCTATCGGCATATCTTTAATTCTTTGGATAATTTTTCTTTGTTTTCGAAATTATCGAATAAGTATGCTGGACATTGTAGCCAGGCATTATTTAAAAATTCGTCTTCATTAAAACGTTTCGAATATTGAGCAATAGTTTTTGAAACTTGATAACTAGCAGCAGTGGTGTTTCATTGAGTTCCAATGTATTTCATTAAGGAAGTAGTTTGAGCATTTTTATTTTTTAACGCACGTGATATATCCTGCTTTTGCTCTTCTACACTTCGATCTAGAAGAAATTAATGGTTGTTTTTATAATGCTGCTTTACTGAAGATGTTCTACAGACTACAGTTTTAGAACATGAAACACAAATTGCTTTATCGTATTTTTCTATCATACCGTATCTCTCGGTCCACCAAGCTTGAAACTCTCTGCTATTACATGTTTTGGATGATTTCGATTTTTTCATTGAACTAGCCATAATAAGAAATTCTAAAAAATATATATACTTTAATAATATTATAAAATAAATAATTTATTCTGCATTCGTTTGCAAGAACATATTTCGTAAGATATTAAAATACTAAAAATATTACTAACAAAAGAAAATAATAAATAATACATTAATTCAAGGTAATTTTAATAATTATTTCTACATTTTACATTGATTTTTAATGATAAAGGAATTTCTCATAATATTAAAATATTTTATTGCTCAAAAATAAGTTAAATAAATTATAAGTTTAGTAACTTTTAATACCTTAAGGTTGTTACAAGTTAAAACTTTAGTCTTGATGCAATATATTCTTGCAAACGAATGCAGAATATAAAATATTAAATATAATATTTAAAAATATTTACTTAAATTAATATATCTATTTACAATAAATGGTTATATTTTTTAACAAGTCACTGAAGTTTCAAAGACGATTTACTACTAACGCAGTCTATCGTCTGATTCGAGCGCTGCGAAGGCAACAAATGCAATAACACTAGAAGGCGAAATTGGATGCGCAAAAAATTTTATCTTATGCGCATCTTTATGTACTTCGAGAGATAATTCATGATTTTTTAATAATAAAATGTATAATTTGATGGTTCAGGTTAACATGCTAAGATAGGTTACCAGTACCACAAATTTATATTATATATTAAGTGTAGAGAAGATTAATAATTTTTAATTCATTTTTGTCAAAAAAGGTAACTTATAAAAAAATATAATTTTGTCCTTGTGTGTGCCATCAAAATTTTCAAACGTTCCACTTGTGACACGCGTGCCATTGGTTCGCCACCTCTGTCATAGACAATACAGATATAGTTTTAATTTTCACCAATAGAAGTCGTAGTATTTATCTCTGGGTAATTTAGGTTACTTGATTTATCTTTAAAGAAAGTTCAAATTTTAAAATATGCAGAAAGTAGAAAAGAAATTCCTATATTTTTATTTGAAATGCTTGCATCATGCTAAAGTTTATAATGAGCTGTTGGGAAACATACAAAATAAAAATGAACTGAAAAAATAAATATTAACATCATTCTAGAGTGATATAACAGGGCTTTGTAATAGTCTGAGGGGACTAATGCAACACCCTGCTATATCACTTAACATATAACCGTATGCAATTTTTAGAAATGGTAAAAAAATGTCTTATAGATTAACATCCCTTTTTCTCGGGTTTGAAATTATATTTTGATGGATATAAAAATTTTATCGGTGAATATTTAATAATAAGAAACCATCAGAGAAATATTTATATCTGAGGGGGAAAGACGATGCTCATGTTCGAGGCGAAGTTCCACATCTGGCCCAGACATAAGCTGTCATTATGAGTGTTATCTCTGTGCAGACTAAAAATTCGACATGTTGAAACACCTACTTAATTGTTGACCTCGTTCACCAACCAAGCTTTCAGCCGAATAGTTAACGCTCTTGTCTTCGTTCAACATTTTGTAAATTCGAACCCCACTTTAGATAAGGATGTTGGTAGTGTTTCGAAATTCACTTTAAACCGTAAGCCCAGGTCTAATTAGCTGTTGAGTTCAAAATATAACTGTTGAGAGTAAGCAAACCAAACAAAACCTCATTTACCTAGACTGCTCACCAAATACGAAATTATGAAACAGTTAGCTGCTTTTCGTGATTTTGGTTAGTAGAAATGAGCAGCTAGAAACATTCCGCAGTAAACTAATTTGATAGAAAAGTACCTTTCTCTCTATATGCCTTTTTTCTTCCTCCTTCTCTCTACTTTTACGAAGATTAAATAGAAACTTTCCAACACAGTTATGAGACTAAACAAAAAAAAAAAAAAAAAAAAAAAAAAAAAAAAAAAAAAAACCCCCCAATTAAAGCAATTAAGAAAACCTACTTCACAGTTTTTTTTCATAATATCTCTGTGACATTTTTTATTTTACAATTTAATAACAACACACCCTCATTTATAATAAATCTAAAAAAACTTGAGAATAATCTTAAAATAAATACATACCAGAAAGGATTTAACGCTACTTGTGGTTCTATATATTCTTTATTGCGCAAAAAAAAAAAAAAAAAAAAAAAAAAAAAATTATCAATCTCAGTGACATGAAATATGAAGTGCATATGTTTTAGGTTAAACTGATTTATTTTTTATCTGCATTTGTTAACTAATATTTGTTGTTTTCAGCACTAGGCATGTTGCAGGGGGTAGGCCATGTTGATTTTTACCCCAACAATGGAATGGCTCAGCCCGGGTGCAGATCAGCTGCCATCCATTCAATTTTCCTCGAAGGTTTGGTTGAAGGTACTGCGCTTAACTATTTTTTTTAATTTATGGGAACATTATAAAATCCACCAGTAAGCGGCTTTTTATATAATTATAATTTTGAAAATTAAACTTAGGGAGAGCACCTTAACCTCATTCTGGTTACAAATGCTACATGTGTATCAGTCTCAACAGAAAAAAAGTTCTGATATACAGTTTGCCGTTTCCAGGTTCATATTTATGTGAAGTTGCTTTTTCAGCGTTTCTAGAGATAAAGTCGTAAAAAAGGAGCGGACCGTCAGACGCGGAACCGCATCTGAGATTAAAATTAACAAATGGGGAGGCAAATTATGGTTATTTGTAATTTCAGCACAAAACTTTCAACCTTCTCATTGATCCGAATGAATATTATTTACAATATTACTCTCTTTTATCTACATTTTATTATAAATATTTATTTTCTTATTATGGGAATGCGCATAAAAAGGAAAAAAAAATGAATAGATTTTTGTTATTAAAATACATCTATTTTTTTGACGAGGGTACTCAGTATTACGAAAATTATAGAAGGGGTATATACATACGTCAAAATTTTGGTAACACTATCTTAGGCTGTGTTAAACATATAGTTAAATGTAGTATCGTCCAATAAAAGTAATGACAAAAATTCACCAAATAGCTTAAAAAAATTGATATGAAATCTCTGTGCTCAAAATAAAATCCTTTTAAAGATGCTATAGATTATCAAAGGTGCTTTTAAAATAATTTCAAGGTAATGAGGATTTACTTGAATTTTTTTTTCATGAAAAATATCCCTCCTTTTCCTCTTCTAATTCTGTGGTTCGATTGCAGCATCAAGGCGTTTCATATCTTGTAACCACCAGAGGGCAGTCGACTTTTTTCTGTATTCCATCAACTACAAGCGTGCTTTGCCAGTCGGTTATGAATGCATGACCTGGAATGATTACTTGGAAGGTCTGTGCGGTGACTGCATTAAAGACAGATGCGCAGTCATGGGTATGCAAGCTGAAAAGTACAAACCTTACAAAAATGACACCAGATCAAGAAAAATGTTCTTAGCTACATCTACAACAAAACCATTTTGGGGTAAGAAATATTTTTCATTGTATTCTTGAAACATATTTTAAAATTTAAATATATTTGGTGAAATTTATTTTAAAATGCAGTTCGGTAAACATTTACTTACGAGCATCACTTGATTTTTGTCGATTTTTTTACGCCAAGATAATCGCTAAAATGGGAATAACAAAATGGCAGCCCTAAAACTATGTTAGTTAAAATGCTGAAAATACCAGGGCTACCAAAAACTAAAATTTATCGCTAATATATATCGCCAAATTTTTTGTTAAACCAAGGGGCATGTACACCGAACCTTGCAGTTATTAAACATAATATGCACTTTTTGCTCTTCATATGTTTGCTAATAAATACTTTAAAGTATTATTAAATAATTTATATCAATTCCTATTAAGGAGAATTTTTTACAGGAAAGATTACTCGAACAATATTTATAATTGGTATAAAATAGTACACATTGTGCTCTATAACGCTTCACTGCTTTGAAATTTAAGTTTTTTTAGAGACAGCAATTTTATTGAAGCAAATCATATACTTTTCTGCTAGAGACAGGAGAAATAAATCAGTTAAAAGGTTTCTTGAAGATTCTGTAATTGGTTTTATTTAATTACTTCTTTTTGTAAAGATAATGCAATAAGTATCTTTAAAACATTCTCAAAATAACTACTATGAAACATGAAAAAAATGAAGAAATATTGATAACAAATGATCTATTGACAATCATTTAAGAGCAAGTTAATTTTGTGTGTTATAATGATTAATTAGTTTTCGTATAATGGATAATTTCGTGTGTTATATAATATTCACATTTTTTACTCATGGGAAAAATTTTTTTCTAACTACTTTTAAATGATTTATTTTATTTAACTTTGAGAAAACCTCCATAGAAATAATATTAAGCCAGCATTCGGAGAAGAAAATTCAGGTTCAATCCCAGACACTTTTGAATAATAGAAGATAAATATTGCATTCCTTCTCTTTCAGCATACAAATTTGTTGTTGAAATTGAATCTGTTGCTACATCGAATTTTCTTGAGTTTTCTTTCTTGTGATGTGTGAATTCGATTTAAAATTACCGGAAGTCACTATTCTTTAAAAGGCTGTTTCATCGCTATTTACAAGAATCGAAAGATGCAAATTTCGTGCCTTAGATATATTATTTACAAAATTATGCAAAAGTGAAAAATAGGATTCAATGAATGGTTGTAACAATCATTCAGGCATATACATGATTAAAACGCTTTTCATTTAACCATAATTTACTCTTTAATACCTCAAAAATTTTAAACATTATTTCTGTAAATATTATGGTGAAACATTTCGCAAAACAATCTACACTTAAGCCAAATATTAAAGATCTATAGATTCATTCTCGCTCAGAAAAAATCTATATGTTTATCTGACTTCAAGGCTAGTAATATCTCATTGTTTATAATAAATCCTTAATTATTAATTCTGATATAAGAGATATTTAATACATTCATCGAAAGAGTAGATTAAACTATTAATATATGTTCTTTATCACTAAACTGAAAAATTGTACAACTTTCTTCAAATCTACAAATTGTCTTTTAAGCAATAGCATTTTTAATGAGAGAGAAAACACTTAAAATTCTCATAATTTACTATTTTCTTTGTTTCATATAAGTATTCGTACCCACTCACAGGTAAATAAAAATCAGCACACATTTCTCGTTGTTCAATTGTGCTTAGGTCGGGAAGTTTCTTTTTCAAAGAAGTTATCTTTCTCGTAGAAGAATAGGTCTGATATGTTATTTGATGATGCATCTGGTCTCGCGTACGTAGATTAAATGAAGATATTTGCCAAAATGGTTCAGAAGCCATTTGTATGGATCACACTGACAAAAATTTTTTAAGGCAGGTATACTTATAGCTGATGAAAAATGCAAACATGGAAACCATAATCGTAGATGAACACTGATTTCGTGAGATTGTGGAATTGATAATTGTGTGTGTGCGAATACAAGCATTCCTTGCAGATATTCATGTGAAAACTACTGTGCTTGTGTTAGTATCTATAGAGCTATAAAGTTCTAATTTTTATACAGAAAGCTAATTTATTGAGTCATAAGCTCAATAAATTAGCAAATTTTCCAAATTTCTTCAACACAAAGTCAGGTGCAAATATTTATACAGGTCTTTGTGAAATCGAGTAAATCATCATAAATAGCTAGTTAAATAGGTGTATTGAGACATGCATAACATTTTACATATTCTTGTGAAAATTGAGAGGATTATATTATTAGACAATATTTGCATTCTTCTGTAGGTATACATTTATTTGTTCTCTTGTCTAAGAGCACAAGTGTAAGATTATATTTGATAAAGAATAAAATTGTGTGACTATCAATTTATATGTTCAAAAACATCTAATAATACACACGTTTTTAAATAGTATGAAGAATATTTGGAAATTCGGTATTTTGTGATGATAGGTAGATACGAGAAGGATAGTTGATCTACTGAATTATTAACTTTTATTTAAACTATAATCAGGCGGCCTTGTTGCATTTTACAGTTTTTTATAACAATATTCAAAATGCATAAAATTTATTTAATTACAACCTCTTATATTATTATACATTAATCAGCATTATCCCATCGTCTAAATCTAACACATTTTACATGTTTACTACTTGGACACAAACACATAGTATGTATGTATGTGTATATATATATATATATATATATATATATATATATATATATATATATATATATATATATATATATATATATATATATATATATATATATATATATCTATATATATATATATACATATATATATATATATATATATATATATATATATATATATATATATATATATATATATATATATATATATATATATATATATATATATATATATATATAAAAATTCTATATAACTTTGGGAGAGCATCAACAATAGTCATAAAAAATGTTGACTTCTAGGAAGGTGGTCTTAGCTGTAAAACTGCAAAGTTATGAGTCCTATACAAAAACCTAAATTTATAAAAATCAAAATAAGATTTTATGGTGCATTCCATAAATCGTGCATTTTATGGTTTAAAAAATATTTTACCTCCAAATATATCAGACACAGGACAAAAATTTTACTATATAAAAGTATTATTAGACCCATTTTAACTTATGCTTTAGAAACTTGGGCCATGGCACAGAAACATGAATGCCGTTTGGCTATTTTTGAAAGGAAAATTTTGAGAAGCATCTATGTTGGAATGGAGACAGATGGATAGAAGGTATAACCATGAATTATACAAAAGTTTTAAGGACATTGATGTTGTCAAATACATTAAAATACAAAGGATGAGATGGGCTGGCTATGTAATTCACATGCCAACTGAACGCACCCCTAAAAAAATCTTTCTTGCAAGGCCAATGGGAAAGCATTCCAGAGGTAGGTCCAAAATCAGATGGATTGATTGCCTTGATAGGGACTTTAATACTATTGGAACATCTAATTGGAAAAGTGCTGCTAAGTACCGGCCAAGACGGAATAAGCTCACTGAGAAGGCCAGGACCCACACAGGGTTGTAGTGCCAATGTTAATTGATTGAAAATTAGATAAAGAGAAATTTAACTACAAAACAAGAACAGCATCTGTTTTATCTAAAAAACACAAAACACGCAGACATACGAAGGAGAAAACGCATACTACTCTGTTTGCTAATGTGTGGTAAGTACCGAAAAAAAACAAAGCCACTTATTCAACTTGCCATTAGGTGAAACTGTCCATTAATGTTTGAGAGGAGAATTCTCAGACATCTTTATTGGACTTGTGTTTTGCAATTAAGAGTTAATACAGACCCGATTCTTAAAACTGACCAGGATGTATTAATCTGTGTGTTCGAAACATACCTTAGTGGCTTCAGTTGAATATTTTATTTTAGTATTACAGAGCACTCTGCCATAAAATCCAGCAAACGTCGAACGATGTCTTACCAAGACGATTGAAGGACGAGTTTAGTGGTAGCATCAAACGAGTTGCCTTACTCCACCACTACTACCTAGTAGTCATATAGTGCGGTTACTCCAAAATATGGGTAGAGGAATGAATGAATGTTTATGACAACATTGTCAGAATCTTAACATCTAAGCATTTTAATGTATTTAACTGGCATTGGATGTGCTGGGAAGTGTGTCGTTTAGGATTCACTCCAGAATTCTAAAATTAACGTGACTGAGAAAGTGCATTGTACATTCATAGCAAATGTGTCCATGATAACTAATTCAAATTTTCTGGGCCTTTCGTGATGTAACTATAGAAACTCGAACATAATATATGCTGTAATTACTCTTGATTCATAATTTCTGAGCGATATTTTAAAATTGATGTTACATAGGTACTGTTCTGACCTTTTCCCTTATTTGCTTAGCTTTCGAGAATGACAGTTAATTTTCGAGTTTTATTACATTCAAAGATTTACTTACTATAAAATTTTCACATAACCTTTTGTTCATATGAAGCACTTAATCTTTTCTTATTGATAGATATCTAATTGTACTATATATACTGGTGTTCTAATAATAAGGGGATGAAATAGGATTTCATTAGACCACTGTTTTACAAAATACTATTTATCAAAGTTTTAATTGATAACAATTTTTTAATAATTCAATTCTTAGAATTCACATTTCAAATTACGGTGAAACTGTTCAGGCCTCAAGAATACAAAGACAAACCAGGCTATATCAGTCTTCAACTTGAAGGAACTCAAAATAATCACGCAGTTGATTTACCAAAGAAGTAAGTAATTATTAGCTATCACTCATCAAAACAATTCTTTAAGAAAAATAAATCTATATATTTGTCAAAAAGAAATAATTGTATTATTATTCAAGTGTAATAAGAATTTTATATTACTTACTGTGTATGTAAATTATTCATTTACATATGGCGATTTCTTTTGTCATAATTTTTATGGATTATTTATGAAATTTATCCTCCATTTCGTTGATAATCAAGAACTACCTTCCATTTCTTTGTCTCTTAGAAATGTGATTTCAAATACGGCCACATTAGTTTGTGCGTACTTAAAGCCAGATTTATTAAATTTGATTTTAAATACGTCAATTGACAGACCATGTATGCTCTGGCAATTTCAACACTTATTCTACCTATTCGAAATACTTAATCTATAAATCATTGTCTTGTAAATGTGTACTAGGCAATTTGTCAGACTGCATTTTTAATAACATTCCTTTTGAAATTTTTGTACAAAACTACGAAGCATAGATTAATCTCGCCACAATGGACTTTTCCATTCAGATAGATTGGCAGACTGATGCTGATAGCCACACTCTAATTGGACATGGACATAAAGTTTAAAGTGCATTTCGAATAAATGCAAATGTTTACGTCTGAACTAGGTATTCAACTCACAAATATTTGAATAGGAGGCTGGAATATAAACCATTTGACACCCCGCTCGGTTTCAGTTTGATGGAGTCAAAATTTAGTGCATGCAGTGTTTCGTTAATGCAGCAAAAAATTTTGTTAGATGCAATGCTGAATCGTTTCATATGTGATTAGTAGCTTTTTCTCAAATTGATTAAGTCTGCTTGGAAAAAATCGACGCTATATATATATACATATGTATGTATATATATATATTATATATATATATATACATAATAATATATATACATACATGTATATATATATATATATATATATATATATATATATATATATATATATATATATATATATATATATATATATATATATATATATATATATCTATATATATTTCGATAACGAAAAAGTAAATGTTTTCGAAACGTTTTTATTCCAGAATTCAAAAACGTTTTGAACTGCATAGTATTAAAATTTCTAAGTGCAAAAGAAACAATATTATTAATCGAACAGGTAAAAACCGTCAATTATTATTTCTACATAGAAAGAAGACTCCAAATGAATATCCGTAAAAGTTACGTTCTGTTTCAAATGTTTCTAAAGGGAAATCGCTGGTAACAAGAGAAAATCCTCAAACAAAAAAATCAATTGCAAAGTCTATAATTGCATCTGTAGCAACAATAAATAAAATAATAAACCAGTATTTACAACTTAAAAACGCTAAAAAACATAATGTTCACCAGCTTTTGCCGAGATATGTGACTCAACGCAAAACATTTGTAGAATCCTGTATGAAAACCACTTAGCAGGAGATAAATGGAAAACATTGAGACCCTTGAAGAAACATGGGTTTAACTAAATGACTATAACAAAAAAGCTCTATTTACTATATAAAATGAGGAAAATTTTTTTATACAATCTTGGTTCCTTCAATGTAAAGAAAGTTTCTGTAAGGGGTTTATGATTGTCGCAGGTTTCTCCTACAATTGGAAATTAAAAATAAGAAGAATGGAAAGAAATGTTAAAATAAACTCATCGCACTATCAGGAGAAGGTTTTAAGCCCAATATTTACAAAAGAAATTCCACATCTTTATCCCAATGACTTTCAAAGAAAGAAACTTTATCAAGACAAAGGTATAAGTCATACTTCAAAAACTGCCACTGCATTCCTTGAAAAAATGACGACTAATACAGGTTTTGCATGTATACATTTTCAACATATCCCTGCAAAGTCTCCTGGCGTTTCACCTACGGACTATTTTGCCTTTGGTGTGTTAAAAAAGGCTCTTTCTAAGCGCAAACCCACCACTATAGATGGACTCTAGAAAATAGTGGAAGAGGAATGGAAAGCAATACCCCTGGAAATATTGCGAAAAGCTCTTCTATCATGGAAATCACGATGCAGACTTATAGTCAAAAAAAAAAAAAAAAAAAAAAAAAAAACTATCAGATTGAACGTCTAAAAAAAAATCTTTCCACTTTAAACATTAATTAAACGGCCGCGAAATCGTTCTGAAAGAGTGTTAATACTCTCTGTATATATATACATACACATAGATATATATGGTACATTGAAAATATTATCTTTGTGTATTAAAATTATCTGTAAGCCATGAAAAACATGTGTCTAGCTCTCCAACAATTATTTTTAAACCATGACAAACATATACCTAGCTTTCCGTCAAAAACTGGTAAACCCTCTAATATTTACTTAGCTTTGCTTAAAAATGTTTTTTATAAGAAATGGATTATAGGATGTAAAACAAGACTTGCCCAAGACATCAACGCTTATCTGTCCACCATAGTTACAAGGGAGAAAACCTGCACCATCCAATGGGTCCCTGCACATGTTAATATCGAGGGAAATGAACAGGTAGACTCCCTCGCCTTGGAGGCTAGAAATATCAATCCCCCTCCCACGACTACCACTTGCTTTGATGGAAACCAAGTCGCAAGACATCAGCTCTGCGAGGGAACACGGAAAAAAGTGATGCCTACCGCAGCTTAATCCTGACCGTGCTATCACCTTTACCATCAGCAAAATGTGGATTGGACACATGAAGGTTATGAAAATCATACCCGACGGACATAGAACATACGCAGAATGCAGTCACTGCACAGAGTTCCACCGGATCCTGGGCATCTCTTCAACTGCACCGCTGTTGCCTCGACTATCTACAACATCGACTCAAACTGCTACCATGACACCCTTTATATGGAAAAAGCTGAAGATTGGTCAAGGCAGTTCTCCATGCCTTTGGTCCCATTTGACTTGTCTTTTTTACCTTTTCTTTTTTTTCTTTTTGCACGTCACACGACAATAACAACAACATAAGAAATGGAAAGTTTGTTTAAATTTGCTAATAATCGTGGTCAGGTATATTTTCCTTTTGTTCCAATGCATTTTCAGCAAACGATAAATTAGATAAACGTAAATCCATTCAATGTAGAGAAAATTAAACAATATTTTATCAAAATTCAAAGTAATAAATAACATTATTGTTAAAAAATGCATAGTAGAAAGATAGAAAGAAGTAGGTATGAAACTATATTTTTTCACTACCACCAGTTCTTAAAAGAATACTTTTAGAAAGGACAAAACAATCACTCGTTTATATCATTTAAAATAATTAAATCATGCTGTAAGCAACTTTAGAGAGTTCAAATCAAAGTTAATTATGCTTTAAATTTATAATAAAATATACCAGTGATTCTCAACATGTGGGGCGCGTCCCTGTAGGGCGGCGCGGGCACACTAATGGGGGATCACGAGTATATCTAAGAGAAAATGTTATTTAAAAATGGATTAAGTGACTGAAAGGAAAGAAAACACACACACATACAAAGCAAAATACATTTCGACTTATTTAATAATTAATTTATTAAATTAAAACAACTTACTAAATTAAAAACAAATTTAATAAGTATTAGTGACTTCCTTGGGCCTGTCTTTCAGAGCAAAGTTTTTCAAAAGAGGGTTTAATATTAGAAGTAGACACTCTCGGTTCTTTTTCTATATTTAGCTGAGATCTATATTTTGTCTTCAAAGAAGCCACCGCAGAAAATCCAGTTTCACGAAGGTGAGATGTGGAAAATAGTAGTAGAATGCGAAATGCCCTTGTTTTTAGTGCAGAAAACTCATCATCCACTCCTGCTTAAAATTCAAAGAGCGATTTATTACTCAATTGTCTTCTTGGTTTCGCCGTTTGCCGTGAAGTCTATGAAGGTTTCTTCCTCTTCAATTGAGAGTCCTTCGGGAGTATTTTGAAATGAATCCCTCACCCACTTGTAACTTGATATCAGTTTATCGTCAGCAAGAGAGTACTTTTTAAAATTCTTTGCTAGCATTGCTAAATGGTTTTCAATGGTTTCAAAAACAACTTTTATTATGTTGTTCTTCCTCCTTGTAAATTTTAATATATTCAAAGTTTTCTTGCTTTAAATTTCTGCTCCACAATTCCAGTTTCCTACAAAAAGCATTAACTTTATCCCCGTGTATTTGCTCCTTGCAGTTGAATCTTCAAGTTATTTAATTTCTCGAATATGTCGACCATGCAGCTCAATTTCATCACAAATAAACTATCGCGAAAATTCTCAGCTTCCGGCCTGTTTTCCACTTCTAAGAAAACGGCGAATTCTTCTCTTAATTCATAAATACGTTGCAAAAATTTCCCTCATGTAACCATCTTCCCTCGCAATAAAATAGTAACGTTGAATGTATTGCACCGAGGATTTTACAAAGTGCGGAAAAGATTCTTGATTTCAGGAGTATCATTTTTATATAATTTACTACGGTTACAACTGTAGCTAACACAATATTCAAACCAGGACTCATTTCTTTGGAAGCCAAAGCTTCTCTGAGGATCATGCAATGTGTCCAGACGCACTGTAGCGATATTTGTTACAAAAGTGCTTGAATACTTTGGAATCTTCCGGACATAGAACCATCGGTGCATATTACGACGCAATTTTTCCATTCTATGTTTGCCTCGTTCATAAAATCATTTAAGATAGCAAATAAGGCGAGTGCTGTTGCTTAGAGTTCTATTGGTTTGCAGAAAAGTAATTCTTTTACTACCGACAAATCATTGCAAAATCTAACATAGGGAATGAAATGAGCATCTTTATTACTATCTGTTGCCTCATCGAGTTGTATTGAAAACAATTTGCCAAGCAAATTCGAAAAAAGCTGATTCTCTACATCTTCAGCTGTATCAGCAATTCGACGGGCAATAGCATCATTTGAAAGAGGTAAAGACTGCAATTGTTTTGCAAAATTATTCCCAAACATAATTTCTACAATCTCAATTGCGGCTGTCAAAATAAGTTCCAAATGTCGTTTAAATTTATTAGGTTTCATGCTGTCTGCCGCCAACATTTTTGAGCAAATGATACACAGGGACCTTTCTTCTTCATTTACTTCAGTACTAGTGAACCCAAAATTTAAGTATTCTTGAAAATATTTTCTTGATTTTATTTTCGGAACCACGCTCGTCTGTGTACTTGTTGATGCTTGTCTATCGTCTAATTCTTGTTTACGCTTAAAAATTTATATATGATTCTGCATAAGTCTTCTGCCGTGAATATTTATACGGTGAATTGCAATTACACGAAAATATATATAGCATACACATTCAGAATAGATTCAATAGCGATAGAAAGATCGACTCGAATGAGATTATCTGGAATTGAAAAATTCGCGTCACAGAACTTTCTCCTTCTCTATATGAGAAAACATTAGTTCACATCTGCGCACGCTCCTAACTTAATTTTTAAGCTGACCAGACAAATTTCAGACTTTTCGCGAAACCGTGAGAATGCCCAACATGGCGGGACGCAAGAGCAATAAAAAAGCATAGGATTCTTGTTTTTTCAATGCTGAGAATCGGTGTTGTAAAATGTCAATAAATTTCCGTATTCATGGTAACTTGTAAAGTTTAAAATTAAGGTTGTAGTGTAGGTTTATCGTCAAAATACTCAAAATACATTATTAATGTATACATTTTATTGTATGCGGTGGGGAGGGGGGCGCGATGAAAATTATGATTGAAAATTGGGCCGTGAATACTAAAAGATTGAGAAACACTGAACTATACAATAAAAATTTCAAAATAATATAGACATCAATATCCTGACATAAATTTTGTTCTATTACGTTCAACTGCTCTCAATTTAACAACAGACATAATTCAACTAAAAAACAGAGCAAGGATTTTATTTATATTGATAATAATTTTATATTGGAAATTCTATCTTCCCTACTGTTGCATTTGTTCTCTAAAATTTTGTAACATACCATTGCTTACTTATTTTATTAACTCTGTATATTCTTAACATTTGATTAAAATATAAGTTAGGAATTCTTAAATTTGAAAAAGGACTGATTGCATTCTTGCCTATTTAATAACCTTGAAATGAAATTTAAAATAATGGAAGTTTTTGGAAAATAACTTTGGAAAATATTTCTTGTTCTAACTTTAGTGTCAGTCTATGAATCTTCAGTTCTCTTCTCCTTGTGCATTAGATTCGATAGTGAAGATTACCTCAGCTAAAAGCATTGTGAATCAAGTCCGAGATAATCTAGCTCCATCTATGAGGATTTTCCACCTTGTTCATAATGTTAAAGCGGTCCTTTATGGATCAAAAGTGTAATTCTATATTGTCAAGAATACCGAATGTAGTAAATCAAGTAAGAGCAAGCCAATCAGAGTAATATGCAAACTGATACTTGCCATTTCCCCACTCTTATGGCCTTTTCTACATACAGAGTCTTGTTGAAAAGACTGGATCACGTGTACTAGAAAAGTGCTATATGAAAATGTCTTAGGCACGATAAGTCTTGAGAGGCACTTATACTACCAATAACTTCATGCTCTACTCTACACGTGGATGAAGTAAAGGTTATTTCATGTGTTTTAGTTGATTTACTCTAGATTTTATTATCCTTTAAAAACAGGTTGTATATGCATGAACAGTGGCTTTAAATCTTAGGAAATAAAAAGGTTCACCCACACACACATAATTACCTGAGATACGGAGTACAGCAAGGCACTAGCAATTCGGCAGAAATATTATAGATTCTATGTTATGACTCAATAACCGTAATGATAATTCACTTTAGGCATGGATTGCATAATATCAAGGCTACGGGAGGGGTTCGCGGTTTCTTAAAGAGGAAGGATGTTTGGCTACACACCTTTTGCTGACTTGCCAGGTAACCGCTCAAGACCCAGACTTCCACATTTGTTTCTATTAAAATTTTCTTGGACTGGCGTTTCTTGAATCGTATTACTCATGTTGCATGCAGTGTAACACTTTATTAATCGAGTAAAACTTAATTATGGAGTATGTTGAAATTGTGTGTGTGAGAGAGCCTTATTCATAGGGTTCTGTGTACCTATAGCTAATTATTGCTATATTTTTCTAACCAAAATAGTTGTACTTTCATGAGTCAATAAAATCACTAAACATTACAGTTCTTAATCATGTAGTATTTAAAAAAATAATAAAATATAAGAAATTAAAACAAAAATTTTTAAAATTAATGTTTTTTTTATATATATTTTCCTCACACACACACAACACCTTAAAATATTAAAATTTTATTGAGAATACTACTGAAATATTTGTTGACATGTTAAGAGCAAAACTATTTATATTTGAAAAGGTTTCTCCTCAGACAAACAAGAAAAAGTTTCATAATAAGATAATTTTGGATCATTCATTACATGATAATTGATAACCTGTATCGATGATGGCACGTATGCAATAATTATTAGCACGTAAATTACTTACAAAAAATTATTTTACGTTTACAACTTATGTATGTTTTAGTATTATTTCATGTATACTTTTGGATATAAAACATAAAATATTACTTTATTGAAAGTAATTTCTCCGCCAATAATAATTGCATACTGTCACCTTCGACACGTCTGTGATAGTTTCCGTAAGGAAATTTGTGTAAATTAATTGAAATACTATAATGATCTGTAAAACTTTATAGAGATCTGTATCACGGATCAACGTACAGATATTTGGTGCGGCAGACAGAGCCTCTTGGTCAAGTAAAGAAAGTGGCTTTCAGTTGGGCAAGCAGTTCTTTTAGCTTCTTCTCAAAACCTGTGCTATTCTTAGAGTACGTTGTCGTCAAGCCCATGAACTATGCAGATAGAAGGTATATTTCACACATTGTTTTAAATTATTTTTTATTTGATTAAAAATGCATTTTATACAAACGGATTATTTTAATGACAATTAAATCCTAAGCTACTTCAACGAAGCGATCATTTCGAAAATTAATACGCATTTTACAATGTTGATTTGAGCGTGTTTCATTTCTTGAATATAATTGAAAAACTACACAAAATTAATATTTTTCATAATTTAATGCTTAATAATTATTTAATATTTTTAAAACTATGAACTACTAAGCACTAAGTAAGTTTTAATGTTTAAATTTTTTTTTATCAATTATAGCATTACAAAAAATGCCGTGCTTTTAAAGATATTACCAATTATTTTTGAAAGTATATCAATAAAATTTTTAATCTAGTTTAAATACAGAAATACATTTTATTAAACCTTCAGAAATAATATCCTAACAGTTGAACAAGTTAATAATCCTAACATTTGAAGAGGTTAATAAGAAAAAAATAATTATGAATAAGGTGCATAGATGTGTGTGAACATGTAAACTCGAGATAAAGCTCTGAATGTCTATCGATTCTAGAAAAATTAACTTGGCTTTTTGTTGTGTGCAAAGGAAAAGAAGCCTTTCATCTAATAATCTGAATATAAAAAAGAGTATTACAAATCACTTATTTTTACTCTTATTATTACAACAGTTACTATATGATGGTGTCGCTGCAGTTAAATGATTTACTTTATAAGTTATTCTATATAAACAAAGAAACGTTCCCAATGTGGTTTGTAAATTTTGACATTGACAACCTCTAAGACCTGGATTAAAGACTATTGCTACAGTACTTGTCCAATGGTATTTCTATTTGAAAAGACACTCAGGCATTGAATGAATAAGGATGTGTAAATCAGTACACTTCCCTGTACCTAGCCTAGCACAGACCTAAATCAGTTTGATGGAATATTCTGAGTGTAATTCTTCGTAATATAGAAACAGTGACGAAGCAAAAGACGCCTGAATACCTAACACGATCCACCTTTACAAGCATAATTTCACTTGAAAGACATTGCGACCTATTTAACCTGACCCAGTCGCTTTTCGTGAACAGGACTGATCTTCGATTAACTCGGGTTTCGAGTTCACTATCTTTCGATAATGAAAACAATGCCCTTACTAACCAACCAGGTCACCACGTGTTTTGGAAGAGGATATCAAAGCGAAGCATTGGTGATTTATTAAGATTTTCATTTACAATCGTTTAGCAATGGATGTCTGTCACCAGAGGCAACACTAAGCGGGTATCTAAACAGCTTTTCAAGAGATACATGCATACACTGAGGTACAGGCGAGTCCTGAACTATATATTTTAAGTTTTACGGGTTTGGAATATTCGCTCATCATCAAGTGCTTTGTAATTTTGAACCACGGTCAGGTGATGAGGTCAGACTTAAACTGGCACTCTCCCCTCTACATCCACGCCATACCAGTGAAAGGACTTCAGACATCACATGTTAATGTCGACTTGTTGCCAACCATTGGTGTTCCAGCAACTTAGTAAAGGAGGGAATATGATCATTCTTATAGTCACTGCCAGGACAAATGATGTGTGGTGACTCATCACATCTTTTTAAAGAAACTCTTGACCTTTTACAGAACACCTGAATTCCCGAAGTAAAACTGAAAATTGTAAAGTGAAACTAAAAACTAGTCAATCAAATTTCTGTGCCAATAATATTAACTTCATGAAATGTACGCAACCAATCAGGGCACTTGGTAGGTGCGGTTTAATACAGTCTCTCAGTGAGATCTGAAACGAACGCAGAACACTTGCTCTCTAAATCTCATGCTAAGAGGATGCGCTCTTCAGTCCTCCAGAATATCTTTGTTTCTATGTGTTTGTGTTGTCTGCAATAAAGCTATTTACTGTAAAAATTGCCTCTTGAAAAATGTTAAACATCAACTAACTTACACCATAGATGCTTCACTTTGCTTATCTTTAACGGGAGGTGGCGTGAATCTTCTGAATCCCTGGAACTCCTTACAAGAGATATTAAAGTTTAGTTCCTACCTGTGCAACATCAGTTACATTCGACTCGAAATGAACAAGTTACAGATACTTGTTATGAACAAACTACTATGTGCCACATTCCGAAATTGCTTTCGCTACAAAATTTGTTTTCATGTGTCATAATCTCTGAAAATCAGGTGGACTATTTTCCCTAACTGAGACCATCAACACTCAAAATTGTTCTTTTCGCACTAAAGTGTAACTGAGAATTCATCTCAAAAATATCCTACACTCTCCAAAACTTAGTACTTGGTGCAATGTCAAGTCTTGGTAACATTAATTTCTGCATCATTTTTTTAATAACAGCTACTGGTCATTTAGAAGCTCTATGTGGGCTAATAATATCCACGATCACAAAGATTTAGGAGTGTAAAGATTCTCAAGAATTATTTAAAAACTATTCAGACAGTCAATTGAAACTCTTCGACGATTCGAATGGAAAAATTTAAACATATTGTTTCAGTATTATGGATATTATCTGGGCATAAACATGCGCGTATTAAATAGAAATAATAAAATTATTCTTTATTTATAAATTTGTTCCTTATTTATTTCGTTAGAAAATCAACCAGAAATTTCCGTTTGATTATTAATTTATTTCGATTGTGTCATTAAAATGCACAGATGATCAAAAATGAAATGCAGTACTCTTATAATTACTTGTAAAAACATTAAAAAAAAGCGAAAATTAAAGTTATTTAATTGTTAAAAATATAAATTCAAATATTTTATTATATTTCACTTATATATATCTACAATCAATAGCACTTGTATTTTAAAAGAAATATTCAGAATATTCATGAAATTTTTTTAAATATATTTTTTTACAATTATAGAAGATAACACATATCAAAAATCTATATATTTGAGTTACATCTGTTGTTATGACGCTGGTAAGAATTGACTAAAAATTATTTGTCGAATAATGGCATTTGTCAAAAACTATCTTCTGAATATCCAATGCGTTGAAGCCCATTTTTCCGAATGCTATTTAGTCTAAAGAGATTACTGATGAGTCAATATTTTCAGATGGTAATTTTTTAAAGGTGTCATTTTACAGAGCGTACGAAAGATTCGTTTTAAATTTCATGTTTTTAAAAGATTCAAAATATTTGAATTAAAATTTTTTTTCTTATTTTGATAACAATTATTTGAAATGCTCGAAACATTTTTATATTAAAAAACGTAAAAATCTGATTAAAATGTATCTTCTTGTCAAAAGAAAAAAAAATTAGGTTTTGATCTGTAGCCACAATCCTTATAATTTTAGAATTATTAGTGAAATTTTAAATTCAATTTTAAAACTTGTTTTAAATATGATACAAACACACATGTTTTTGAATCTTAAAAATTTTATAACAAATCATTGAAAACAAAATCATTTAATGCTAGTGATGAATAACTTCCATGAATTTTAGAATTAATATTTAGGTAAAATTCTGGTGTGCAAATCATTTGGGACGATTTTCAAAAATGTCGCTAATAGTGAACTGAAGTATTGATGCTTATTGCCAAGTTATTGCTAACGACGAAATGACATTTTTACAATTATCGCCAAGTATTGGCAATTGCAAAAACGAAGAAAATGGCAAATACATAAACATACCATTCAAAATAGATATAAATGATATATGTAAAAAGAAATATATAGAAAATGCTTAAAAAAAATAATTCACCGAACCAGCTACTACAGATTGAAAAATTTATTCCCTACCGAAATATCGCAAGTGTCGCCAAATTCTCCATGTTAAGTGTACTAAAGTTAGGCCAGTATTTGTAGTACAAGTATTACAAATAATTTATACTACCAGGATTACAATTTGACTTACAGTGCTTTTTCTTGCAAATTTTTTAGGCAACAGAATTTGGAAACGAGAAAATTCTGCAATAAGGGTCTTCAGGGTATCAAGTCAAAGAGCTCACCTCTGAACCTGACACCTTGTGATTTGTAAATAACACTGTTTTATTGAAAGTCAAGTTTTTATTGAAGAGTTGTTATTTTTTAATGTTGTATGTCAATTACAATATTTTTAAATGCTTCGTTAAATCATGAAGTTTATATATATATCCTATTTTCATTCATTATTTTTATATTTCTTTTTTAATGCCAAAGAGTTATTCATTTAAAAATAAAATGTCGAAAGTGGAGAAAAAGTTTTTTTCCTGCTCAAACATAAACATTATTTTAACAGAAGCATAATATTACCATAAGCATAAATTAAGCCCATAAAATATCTGTAGAGTTTCAATTATTTTAAAATTCATCGACATTTTCTGATTTCGATATGATTGAAATTTCTTTTTAATAGATTAAGACAGAGTCTTTTCCAAAAGGGGGAAAAACATACTTCAAGACAAATATTGCCAACTTTGAAACAAGAGAAATAGAAAGAATATTGCTAAACTATAAACAAAACTATATTAAAAGTTATTTAATTTTTAAAAATAATTTAACAAGATTTTTTCTGAACGATTGCACAAAAGAAACATGAGCATAAATAAAAAGTTAAAATAAGTCCAGCTTAGAATTTTAGTCTAAGTTGTGCTTTTTTCTCCCAAACTGCACCTGCTTTAGAAGAAAATAAAATAAATCAAAGCACAGCAAAGCACAATTTTAATGTATTCGTTTTTTGAATCATGGAAGATATGAGTAGTTTACTTTGCTGAAACCATCCACAAGTCGTCCACCCACCACCTTAATGAATCGGGCTATTTGCTTCTCTCAGATATTGCGTTACCCCATTGACTATTATCAACGAATATGCTAACTAAAGATGAAAATTAAGAAAAGTTACAGAAATGGTCGCACAGGTGTTGTATAATCCATGATTCTAAATTCTGAATTTTTTGACGATGATAGAATGTTGCCAAGATCACGTAGCGTGACGTATGTACTAGGGTTACTAAAATAGAATTTTCTGCAAAATTCATATAGGTCTCCATATGTATGACATAACAAAAACCAGGTTGCCAGATACACAAGAAAATCCGCCAGAAAATCGCCAATCTCAGAATTTGGCGCATGGATTATGCATCCGTGCCGCCGTGGTTAAGAAATACTGAAGTTTGTATGTATATTTGTCCGTTTCTATAAAAAATAGTACCTTTTTGCATACATTTAAATGAATTCTCTTTCATCATTTATATAAAATATAAATTTTATTGTTAGTCATGATAAAATGAAAAAAAAATCAAAATGTTTTTGTTTGAACGTGATACAAAAAACTATCCCACTTGTAGAAAAATCTGTGACCAACCAGCTTCACCGAAACATATTCTGAATTGCGATGGACTTTCCCGGGAAGATTTATCCATAGATTCCGTGATAGTCATCGACTTTCAAACTGTCAATAATTTATTGGAGTTAATGAGATAAATGGCAAATATATATTTAATGAGGATAAGACACAACCCAACAACAACATTGTTGAGAACAGTAATAGTTAAATTTCTACTGCAGCTAGTGAAATTACGAGTTATTAACTAAGGAATAAATAGAGTTGTAAACAAGAAAACACCCAATGTGAATCTAATGTTGCCACACAGCAAACTAAAATCTGAACCATAACATTTTTTAAATCTACAAATGCAATAAAATTGTTTCTATAAAGAGTATATCTTTATTTATGTGGGTTATTTTATAACCAATAATCGTCACCATCAAATCATTTTTTGTCAACTAATGAAAAAGGTGCATTATAATATTTTTAAGGAATCATGTGATTTTTTTGGAGTAAGGTGATTAATAATATATTTTCTTTACGTTCAAAAAATGGTAAAGCCATACCAGTGATTTTTTCCTTTCAATTTGTTTCAGAATTTAATTAAAATATTTGTTGTTAAAAAACTTCCAAATTTCGTTGGGCGTATTATTATGCCGCCGCGGATAATCTGACTAAAAAGTATTTTTCATCTGAAAAGTTTACAATAAAGCTTTGGAAAGAAATGCCGTTTATGTTTCATAGAATAAATAATAGATGGCGCCAATATTCAGTTGACTTATTTTAATTATAATCAGCATTGTCCAATTACGTTCAAGAACGAATTCAGTTCTTCTGAAGGGTTATTAAAATTGAAATTCGTTAACAGGATTTTGTATTCTGTCTTGACATGAACTGTTTCGCCCTGAAAACATTCAAATTCATATATTGTCAAAGGAAAGTGAAAATTATTTAGTTGCAGAGTAAATTTTAAATTGAAAGCTGTAGAATAGGCAAATGAAAAAAAATGTCGACAAACGTGTAATGTAAGGTGAAAAACAAAGCAGGCATGGTACAAAAGAAAAAATTTATTTCATGCGCAGTTAGAAAATAATCCATTTCTTTCATTTAGCTATTAATAAAACAAATATAGTTTATTTTTAAAATATTTCTAAAACTCGTTTTAAAAGTTATTAAAATCTAAAATTCGATAAGTTTTACTAGAATCTTCTCGGACATTGCTTTCATCTCAGTTAATCTCACTTTGCGTATTGGTGGATTCAAACAGATCTGTATCATTATAAATGTTTTTTTTTCTGTAGAATTTATTATATTTTTTATTTCATTTAGCACCAAACTATCAGCAGCATAAATTTTTAACTATTCGTTGTAAAAATTGGCGCGGATTATACACAAAAAATTTACGGTAATTACTAAAATGTTGAAATTTTTAGAAATTATAATTTTTAATGGCTTATACCAAAGTTTTGAGACTCTTCGCCAAAATATTTAAGTCAGTTTCATGATGGTAAAATTGTTCAGCAACAGTTTGAAGGAAGAAATAAAGGAAATAATGTAAAATTTGTCAGCAGGTGGTTGTTATTTGGTTCTGGAAATTATAAATGAAATGTTTTCAGTATTAAGCATTTAAATTGGCTCAAGCATAATTTGTATAAAACTTTTGAAAAAAAAAATTATTGCGAAAAAATTTGTGAAAGAGAAGATTACATCAGATCAGCGCCATTTGACGAAAATTCTTTCGCCAAGAAGTGATGACGTAGGTATTGGAATTTCATTAGCAACCCAAAATGGCTGCCAATCGGCTCTTTGTAAAGGATAACAAATAAGAAATCGGGAATAAAATGGGTCATTTATAAATCGCCTAGCCTTACAGCGTATCAGACTATAGCAATCGTATTAAGTATTGATTAGTTTCTTTTTGAAAATATTTTAAAATTAAAATTGAAGAAAATATGAGGAAATAAAATAGCATAAACTCTGTAAGTTATAAAAAATGAAGAGAGGGAGAGAGAGGTAGTAATTAGAATAAAATTCTAACCTTCAGTTTTCTTCTTAAATGGATCATAATTTTCAAGCGGATAAATTTCAATTATGGAATAAATAAAATCGTTAAAGATATCATAATATTCCAATTCTTACAGATATTATTCCAATTCTTAATGATCTTGTAAAAGATTCAATCTTTCGATATGTTTCCCTTGTCCATCGCACACATTTACAACAAAAATAATTTTTAGAAATGAAACCAACATTCATGCACCAATTAATAACTTCATTTTTACCTTTATCTCACTCAAGCTGAATATATTTCGTAATTTTTAAGCATCCATCTCAACTTATGCTATTCAGGTGATTTCGAATTTCACCAATAAAACATTAAAGATTAAAATGCTTGATTTAAAGTGTTGCAAACTCAAATTATGGCAATGTCTTGAAGCACAGTATGTACATTAGACGATTAGTTACTTTTGGTGAATTAATTAGGCATGGGAAAAAAAATCACAAATTTTACCACTTTTAGTTACTTTTTGCACTTGGTAAGGTGTAATATTCAATTTAGACAAAGATGTTTTTACTATTTTAGCAATATAATTTTTTTATTCCAAACTATTTAAATATTTATTACATGAGTACTTTAGGCGCGTGTTTTCCTGCCATTTTATTCTCCATATTCAGTAAAAAAATATCTTAATGAAAAGGTAGTATATATATATATATATATGTATATATATATATATGTATGTATATTTATATATATATATTGATTTAAAGCATACCGTTGGATTACATCAAGATTTTAAAACCTGTTTTGTATACAGTTGTTTGTACGAACATATTTAATAATCTTCTCAAGGCATGTGGCACGAATAAATTTTTATAAAGCATGTGTCAGGATAAAGAAGTGCTATATTGAATAAATTGGATTATTTACGAATTGGCAAATAATTTGGAAGTTAATCTACAAAAGGCTTATTTACCCATTTCTTCCTCTATAATTACAAAAATATGATAAATATTTTTATTATCGTTTAAAATTTTTTATAATATTTGTAATTAAAAATTAAAATAATTTTTCTTTATAATTTAATGGTGTTTAATAAGCTTTAGTTCATTAAAACTAAAGTTATTTTTTCATAACACAATGCAATTGAGCGGAAACTCCAACCTTTGTAAGAAGATAGTAACGCAAAACAGTGAAAACTATACTTTTAAGAAAAAAATGGTTTTAGAGTTAATTTAAAATTAATGATATTCCAGTTTAGTTATGAAAAACCATGTTTGAAAAATAATCTTTAAGCAAATAGAATAAACACTTAGTATATACGAAATCTCAAACAATTAATACTAAATAATCAGCATCTGAAAAACTTCTAAGCTAATCACCGGACACATGAGCAGATAACAGAAGCACATCATCCTTCTGTGTTTAAAGTAGATTCCAATAGAATTTATTCTCATTTGCAAAAAGCGACTGTACTGTAGCTAATTAGTGGATCTATAAACTCTATTGTGCAGAAATGGTTAATATTGAACTCGAAACCTTTCAGTCCGGATAGCAGGATATATATACCAAAGTATATAAATATTTTCTTCCATTTTTACATAAAGAAATGGACTATGAAACTGTTCATAAAGCTTTTTAAAAGCTTGTCATTATCTTCCTTACCATATGAGAGTTTATTTTTCATGTTGAATGAATGTATTCGCAAAAAGAAGAGATTTGAAAAATTTCCGAGCACTCTCCTTGATAAGGTAATTGGTTAAAAGCCTAAAGTTCTTCCAAAGTATTTTATCGTCCACCGTGTAATCATCTTCCGAAAAGACTTTTTCATTGGTAATATGGGTCGTACTAATGTCTCGCGAGTAAGAAACTCAGAAAGCTCTGAAGCATGCATTTCGAAGAAAGCCTGCAAAAAAAAGTAGGGTTCCGTTTTTATATAGTGCCTGAGATCGAACCCGGAACCTGTGACTCTGATAAGCATTGTCCTACCACTAGGCCACGATGAGTACCAAGTAATTTCTTCACAGCTATGCATTCCTAAAATAGAAACACAGCACTTTCTTCTTATATTTCAAATGTAGCCAAGATCAATCATAATTGAAATATGGTCACAGATTTTCAATTCCAAAGAACGGAGTTGAAAATTTTAAGCCATGACATTTGAAAACCTATCACAGAATTTATCATAGAAACGAACCCCCCAAACGAGTAAATCCGAAAATCACATGAACAATCACTCCAAAAGATATATATTTTTTGGGGCGATTGTTTAAAAAAAATGAGACGTAACAATCATTACCCTGGAATAGCAGTTGAGACTGAATATGAGACTCTGAAGACAACGGTTGAATCGCAAGACCACGTTGAACACATTTCCTTCCCTTTTGACACCGCTTAGTAGACATTGTAATAGCTGTAGGTTGTTGTATGGCATTCAAACAGCCATCGCCCATAACCTTTCAGGAATACTTTTCTCAGAAGACTACCAAGCACCCACTCGGCAGAATCTTGTGAAGGAAACAGACGCCACAGTTATTACTTGTTGCTCTACAGTGGATGGGATTTATGCGGAATCTTACTTTAAAAATATCAGGGCCATATCACAGCTCTATGGTAAGTTTTAACTACTTTTGACAACGTAAAGTCAGCAGCTTAACGGCTAGTGTCCGTTGGCAAGCATTTTTAGCATTTCCCCTCTTAAATTTCCATCTAGGAGGAGTTTTCAAAGATAGTGGGCTGTAGTCACGTTTCGAATCGGAGAAAACCAGGAAAACTCTTATGCACAGAATCCTACGAACGTGTGTGCAGAATCGCAACATCTATTTCCAGTTGTTATCAAATGGAGAACCGGAAGCTTATGCTATAAGGACCACTGTTCTACCATTAAGGCACTATAAGCATAAATTTAAATGAAATAGCAACTCGACTTTCAAGACATCAAAAGAAACTGCCTATTCTATATATGTCAGAAAATAAAATCAGTGACTACCAAATCGATCTGTGAACACTTTATGGTAAAGAAAGTATCCCGTAGTTTTAAATTTCCCTAACACAGTTTGGGAATATCCCTAGAGGAATTAATAATAGGGAATAGTGAATTACGGAATGTGTGTGTGTGTTGTGTGCAATAATAAAATTTTCGCAAGAATTAATTTTTTTTTCCTTTAATAAAATAAATGTTTTGATCTGAAATGTCTTGTATTTTTTGCTTATATATTGATGTATGTTTTCTAATTGTTCTTTGGATAAAAGAATTATGTAGCTTAAAAATTGTATCTTTATTTAAATGTCCATGGAGATTTCTCTAGTAACAAATTTATGGCTGATTATCATTACTTTAGATAAAAAATATACCGTATATTATACGTGTTTCCATATAATTAGTGGCTGATTTCTACTCTTTGAATTTTTCTACACGTTGTTGAACTCAATGCACGAATACATATTGGGTGTGTGTACTTGGGAGTTTTCTGAATTTCCACATCAATAATTCGTGAGTAAGACTCACTGTTTTTTTTTTCAGAAAACAAAACTTCATAATTGACTTCTTATTTGTTAAAAATATGAGACTTACAAAAGTAATCATAAGTACTCATTTGATAGGATTTGCCTTATATGTTTTTCATATTAAAGTAAACACTATTGAAAATTATTTGTGTGTGATATACCAATATTAAAATTATATAAAATATTTCTAATAAATAAGAAATGTGAATAATATAACTTTATGATAAAAAGCAATTCTCTTACTAATAACAAAATAACAATGTAATGTTAACATTATTTATCTCTCTATTCCGAAATTTAACTTGGTTATGGTTGTTGTTGTTTCAAATTTCCAATTGGTCCGCAAAGCTAGACCAGATCCATGATATCACCACATTTTTAATTCTTAAAAAAATCTAAAACCAGTAACGGTTTTAGATACATATCTTCCCGAGAAAGCCCCAAACAATCCAAAATGTGGTCGGGAGAAGCCTGGTTAATATTGCACTTGGTGCAGATCGGGAAGATTTTTACACCGTTAGAAAAAGACAGCGATCTCAGGTGTCAGGTGATCAATCTACTTATGGCTGTTTGGTCACTTCACTTTTGAAGTGACAGAGCACCGCCCGGATACCATCCCCTATACCACTGATGCACTGGTGGGGTGGTCCAAATGACTCAATCGATCTGTTTTGCCTTTGAAAATAGTTCGAGGTAGGTCAGAGGGTCAGGAAGATTTGTTATATAACATATTATATGTTCATTATTTATATATATTATATTAACTGTGAAATGAAAATCATAATTAAAAAATAACTGTATTTTATTTATGTATTTTCCCAATATATTTATGTTACCTTGAGAAATTGATCGAATTAATTATCGTTACATAACTAGCAAAAACATTTGAATTCTTAATAAATATAAAAGTTTAAGCAAGTCATATTCAATTTTTGAGTTTGCTAAAAAAACATAAAATTGAAAACGCAAAAAAAAAAAGAAAAAAAAGAAAAAGAAAAAAAAATCGAAGTGCTTCCGATATAATCACATTAAGTGACACGTTACAGTTCATGGAATTTGATACCCTCAGAATCAGGCGTTTCATATGCGCATAAAATTTTGTCCACCGTAACAAACATTAAATAAATAGATATGGGCGATTTTTTCTTTTGAATATATCTTTTTTCATACCTTTGCTTCTTTTATTTTGCTGAGGTGGAAAAAGACAGGAAATTTGAATAGCCGGGTCATCCGTTATCATTTATTTTAAATACTATATCCAAACCATTTTATTCTAAAATTTTATCGTATTCGAACCCGAACCATGGAAAATATTTTCCGTTATGTTTCTCTGATTCTTTTTGTGGCACCATTGGTGTTTGCGGGACGAATTGAATATCTGAACTGCGATGGTAAGTGTAATTAAGCCATTCAGTTAATTAGAATAACTATATACAGATATACTTAAATTACTACTAATTTAAAAACTTTTACTTGCACTAATTTTTAATAAAAAGTAAGATAACACTCCTGTGAGTCAATAATGTGATTTGCTTGAACATTTTATGAAAATTATATACCAATTTAAATACTTTTTATTCTCTCCTAAAAAAAATCACCTGCCTCACAATTTTTTCTATTCTTGGTTTCATTCGTTATCAAATGTATTTTTGATAGTTTCTCATTTATAAAATCGTTTGCGAATAACTCGTATTATTTTGCAATTTAACACAATTACATTACCTTTAATAGATAATAACTTGTGTACAGTTTTATCTGTTATTATTACATGGATTCATTACTGTTACTTTTACAATAATATATAATTGTTTCTTAAACTCGTGCAATTTTCTGAGATTAATCAGTGGTTAATCGTTTGAATGCTAACGTAATTTAGTTATTGTAAGCTACGTGATTTATTTTGTTTATAAGATAACTTTGTTATAAGGGAGATTTTGAAATCAATAAAAAGTACATTATAGCAACAATTTCTTTCAATTTTAAATATTAAAGTTTGAAACTTCATAATTAACTGAATTCAGAAATGAGTGTAAAATCAACTGAATTCAGAAGTGTATGAAAAAACAACCGGACATATGCCTTTCCGCGTCCTTTAAATATTTTACCCATTTTATTAATTTATCAAATTGTTTGATTAAATATTTTTTGTGACATATATATTATTATATTATTTGAAATATCATATCATTAAACAAAGAATGTATGTATGTATATATATATATATACACACACACACACACATATATATATATCTGTGTGTGTTTAGTTATTGAAAAGTTCAAGACAAAATTGTTGGTAAATCCTATTTGCGAAAAATTCTCAGTAATCGCATCCTTTTAAGTTCTTCATCTGCCTCCAGCGATGTAATGCTGTAAAAAGTGCTCCCGAGTTACCATTAATTCTTAATGTGCATTTTATTTTTACAAAATGTAAGCAGCTCTGTGACGTTACAAAACTGTTCATATTGAATCATCTCAACACATCCATAAATGTAAACATAATGTTTTTATTTAAAAAGAACATGTTGTCAACAAACTAATTAACACAAAACATTTCCTCTTGTAATTATTAAGAAAAAAGATTTTGTTTTTGTGCCGTTTTTATTTTTATGTCAATTTACCAATTTAAATGAAAAGATGTGTTGATTCTTCCACAAATAACTCATGTTCATTAAGTAAATCTTGCATCCTAATGACTTGCGCCAACAAAAACACAAGAATTCTCAGAAATATTCTTGTGGTTAAATTACAAGCTGTTTTTAGGAACTATTTACAAGTGTACACAAATGTGTTGCTCAATATTTTTGTAAGAAAAATAAATCATTTTCGAAATTCCTTTTCAATGAATAAAATTTTGTAAATTTAACTAACATGTCTCGGAAGGTATTTTAATTACTGTATGTATTTGTATGGTTTCTTACTTCCCACTATATTGTTTTCCGGAAAGACTTCACGGAAAGTAGGGCGCAATTACGTGTCGAAAATTCGGAATCCATCCAAGCACACTTTCAAGATATGTATGTTTGCACTGTGTAGAAATGTGATATCTTTGAATGATCAGTCTTGATCTTATCATTCCGTAAAGCACAATTTTACAACTAAGTTTTCCTGAAGTATAATTGTACAAATCGTCTATCAATTTTGTTTTTTGTAAGTTATTGCTATAAAAGGGAGTAATTAACATAGTCAATAACTTAGGATGCCCTTTTTCATTTTTTCTAAATTTTTTATTATTATTATTATTAAATTGTAAGAATCTTAGATAAATCAGCTGTTATTCTTTAAAATGATTTACTGAAAAATATAAATTATTTTAGATCTAAGCAATGTAATCAAAAGTGCTTTTATTTTATGCTTTATTTTTTACTTTCATTTATAATTTAAATTAATTTTAGTGTATTCTAATTTAAATGCATCTATAAAATAAAAGAAGCAATAAGTTTAAGGAATGACAAAATTATAAAACAATCTTACATAAATTAAAAAAATTGAATAAGAAGTTATATGAATTTTAAATAATTAAAATTTAACTAATTGAATGAAACAATAAACATTGTAATTTATTGTTTTTTTATTTTTTTGTACTTTTTGTTAGTTTATTTATGTTGAACGATTACTTCAAAGCTTAAATCCTTTCATATTTAATTGCGACATTTACTTATCTTATATTGATCTGCATACAGCTACATTTTCAATGAATTTTCAAATGCGAAATATTGAATACGTAAGTACTTTTCGCTTTTGACAGAATTTACAGAAAATGATTGATTCATATTTTGTGTAGTATGCAATTGTCTGAGCGCATTTTTTTTTCATATATTTCTAGTCAGCAAGATTTCTCAATCTTATCAAAGTGGAAAAAAATGTGGTAGACACTTAACCATAAACAGAAAAATTATCAACAAGATTTAATAACTTTCAAATTACGAATAAGCATTCGTTTAAATACAGAGATTGCATTTATCGATACGTAAGATATTTTAAAGATGTATTGTTGAAATTCTGATATTTTTAGATTAAATCCAATACATTTTCATAAATAAGAAATTTATGTTTTGGAGACAAACATTTAATTATATGAAAGAGAGTTGTAGTAAAAATAGCTGTAAGTGAATTATATATATATCAAAAACTTATTACTCACTAACAGCTTTAATATATATATATATATTTTAAAGCTGTTGGTAAATAATAAGTTTTTTAGAAATGGGAGAAAAGATAGCGGTATACCCAATATGACCCCCAAGAGTGGATGGGAGTTTTCGAAATTTAGAATTAAAGACCAAGCAGAAGGCCCCCGAGACATGTCATGACATTTCTAGAGGTATAATTTAACATTGAGGATATGGTATCCACGAGACATTTTACTTGCTTCAGTTGCCATTAATATGATGGATCTTTGGGATTCCAACTTATCACCTTCCCTTTCAGGAGAACGACGTAACCATCTAGGTCCCTGCGGTATGTATGTGTGTGTATATATATATATATTGTAGCGTACTGAGGTGGCAAGGCAATTGATGACATTTTCAATTAAATTAAATTAAATTTATTGATGAGGATAAATTTTAAGTATATACATAATTTTTACTATTTATAAATATTTTAAAACAATTTTCCACTTAATGATCATGACAATGTCATTGGCGGACTCCGCCACAAGCGCACCTCTAGTGCGTTGTCTCTCTGAGAATACACTTTTCTAACTCAAGTAAACAAAAAACAATATAATCGGAAATGAGGAGAGCGGTAGAATCTGGCGCGCATTCGCTGTACTGATCCTCGCCTTTTTAGCACGTTACAACTCCTTCCCCCTCCGGAAGGACTTTTACATGAGTAAAAGTCTTACAATTACTCAAATAACTAATAACAAAACATAATAAGCTTAACCGCATAACTATAAAATAACATATGTCAAAATATTTACATAGCAATTCACTTAAGATTCGAATCTGTTCTTTACTTAATCTCTCAACTAAATTATTTTTTTGAATTAATTCAGAACAATTAAAAATATTTGGGTTGTTTTCAATAAATGGGAATTCAATTTCTAAATCTGGAGGATCTTTCATTTCATCTAACTCAACAAGATTTATAACGTTGGATCTACTGTAATAGGGCTTTAGTAAATTCACATGATAAATTTGTGATTTCTCTTTCTTATTAGGCAAAGAGACAATGTAGTTAGTATCAGAGATTTTAGATTCAATTGTTCCTGGGCCATGCCATTGAACAGTTAATTTATTTGCAGGCAAGGTGCCAAAACAAGAACATGGCTTCCTTCTTTAAATTCTCGTTTAACACTGTTTCTATCATAATAAGTCTTTCGCTTTTCTTGACATTCTTCCATTTTTTCCACAGCTAGATTTTGACATCGTTTTAGTCGATTGATAAGATTTAAAACATATTCAACAACAGAATTTTGCTCTTCTTCAGGCTGTAACCAGTGTTCATAGAGTAAAGTTATTGGCGTTCTTAAGTTTTTTCCATAAACTAATTCTGCAGGGCTGAATCCGGTTGACTTGTGAGTTATAGTTCTTAAAGCAAACAAAGCTGCATGAATATGCGGCTCAATCTGGGGAAGATTCTAAACATAATACTCTAAGAATTCGTTTGACAGTTCTGTGGAATCTTTCTACAGGATTACTTTGTGGATGATACACCGAACTATGTATTATTTTTATTCCAAACCTCTCAAGAAATTCTGTAGTTAGAGCGCTCATAAAAGAGGTCCCTTGATCATGTTGGATCTCTTTAGGAAAGCCCATACGGCTAAACATTTGAAGTAATTCATCAACAACTGATGTGGATGATATATCTTCTAAGGCAACAGCTTCTGGATATTTGGATGCAAGACACATAGCAGTAAGAATAAATTTTTTTCCTGAAGGTGTGACAGGCAAAGGACCTACAGCATCTATATTTATCTTTCTAAAAACTTCAGATATTATTGGTACTACTTTCATAGGAGCTTTCTTTTTCTCTCCAACTTTTCCGGCTCTTTGACAAGGATCACAGGACCTTACAAATTCTTCTAATTCTTTGTAACAATTTGTCCAGTAAAAATTGCGAGCTAGTCTGTCTTTTGTTTTAGTAACTCCAAGATGAGCAGATGTATCTTCATGACAAGCGATTTTTAGTTTTTTTCTGAACTCCTTAGGAACAACTAATAAACAATTTTCATGTCCTAATTTATCTACTTTTCTTTTAAGTAACAGTTCATTTCTTATTACATAATTTGTTTTATTGAATTCTCCAGACTCAATATTCTCAGCCAATTTAAACAATGGTTTGAGATCCTCACTTGTTCTTTGGCATTCTTTGAATTTTTCTTTATCAATTTTAAGTAAGGAAACTAAAGGATCATCCGACTGAGCTTCTGGTAAAACTGTTAAATCTTCCTTATCCATAACCTCTTCATTGGAATTTGTATTCAAACCTTCTTTTGTTTTGTTTGAGTTCATCTTCAACTCCTCTTCTATACGTTTCTGACTTCTAATCTGCACATTATTTATCTCATCTGCCAAATTCTTATTTTCCTTCTTTTCTTCTATTAATGAGGCTGTTCGGTTTCCTAATAGGTATCTACCACGATCCAATTCATTTGTAATAATAGCAGCCTTTGTAATAACATTTCCTAAATCACACTCCAACACAATTCGTGCAATTGGAAAACATGTGGGATTCAAATCTAAGGGTTGTTGTACCCAAACAGGTTCACCAGCCATATCATTAGGCAACACATACTTCTTACTAACAATATCTATTGTGGCTCCAGTATCTCTCAAAATTTCACATTTAATTCCATTCACTTTCCCAATAATTGTATATGGTTTGAGTAATTCCTTAACCGTTTCTTCTCCTACATTATTTATAGAATTAGGGGCGTGTCTTTTAATTAAAGGGCATTGTGGTCTCAAATGATCAGTAGAATTACATTCAAAACATTTCAATAGTCTTCTTTTTTCAAAACTTTTATCTTTAAATCCTTCCTTAAGATCTTTCTTCTCTGTCTTAAAATTTTCATTCCTATGATTATTATCACGTTTCACAAACCTGTGAGGAAGGCTATATGATCTTTGATTTTGATGTTGAATAGTTTTCTTCTTCATCACATTAATTGGTTTGATAGTTTTCTTAATGTCCTCAAATTCTTTTAATTTCTCTGCCAAATGAAGTGGATTGTTTATACTACCCCATTCATCTAAATAGAATTCTTTAAATTCTTGTGGAGCTCTCTTTTTAATCTTATCCGTTAGGATTAAATCATTTAGCTTTTCAAAAGTATCAACTTTAAGTCCATTGATCCACCCATAAAAATAATTATAAAGTTCATGATAATAATCTATCCAAGTAGCATCATTTTCCTTTTGATGTTTTACAAACAATTGTCTAAACTTCTCTGGGTTCAATTTAAATCTTTTAAATACAACTTCTTTAACATAATCATAATTCTGTGCTTCTTCTTCTGACTCACGTGCAATTATTTGAGTGATTTCATACGGCACTAAGCCTAACAAATATGAAACCCACGATTCTTTAGGTATTTGGGCACGACGTGCCTGGCGTTCAAAAAGAATTAAATGTAGACTAATATCTTCTTTTACATCATATCTATGGATCATTCCTTGAAGATCTTTACGAAAATGTTGCGCATCTTCGCTGGGGGATCCATTTGTAAGTTTCAGTTGAGCTTCTAATCTCAGCTTTTCTAATTCATGTTCCCTTTCTGCTTCTCTTCTCCGTTCTTCAGCTTCTATTTTAGCTTTTCTTCTCCGTTCTTCAATTTCTATTTCAGCTTTTCTTCTCCATTCTTCAGTTTCTATTTGAATTCTTTCTTTCTCAATTTGTTCTTGTTTTTTTCTTTCTTCGATTATAGAAAGGAACAATTTTTTCACAAAATCCTCTTCATAGTTAGAACTCTTAATAATAGCTTGTTTAATAGATATACTAGATAAGTTTGAGTCAACATCTACCTCGAGCTCCGAAGCTAAAACTAACAAGTCCTGCTTTTTACCTTTTCCCAAGAATGACATAGTTAATGGTTAATCTAAGTTTAATTTAACACGTTTCTAAAACAAAACCCAAATACTTAACTAACAATATTGATTGTTTCAACTTCACATGAAATTATAATATTTCATAAATTAATTTTTGTTTTTAGTTGGAAAACAAAATAATCTACCATTATTATGCACACAAAATATATAAATATTTCAAAAACAATATCCAACTTAAAATATTTCTTTTATATTATATTCAAACTTAAGATAAAATTTCAAGACTTAGTATAATAATTTCGTTTTTCACTTTTGGAAACAGAATTGGCTTAAAAACATATCATATACCTTAAAAATCAATTTTTTTCTCTTAGCAGAAATTATTTTTAATAAAATTCGTACAAACCTGTACTGTAGTCTACGATACACTTAGAACATGACCTAGACTAAAAAAATGGCATACAAGAATAATAACAATTTAAATATACGAATTTTAAGAAATAAAGAAATTCGATATCAAAATTTAACAGTAATAGTATGCATATATACGATTTATATATTAACTATTATTTTTACTCAAACTTATAAGTCAATAAGACGAAAATACTAGAGAGATTTTCATTTATAACATCACAACTCAAAACTAAACAGGATAGGGTACCCAATAAAAAAATAATCCTAATCAAATATTTCTGCAAATGTGCAAGAAATTTTAACTAACAATATATAAAATTAATGAAATTATATATCATACACACAATTTTATTATACAAAACACTAATGTAAATATAAGAATGTTTTCACTAATCATTCAAAACGAAACTTCTTAACTGAGTTTATAAAATAACAAACACAATTTATCGCTGTTTTTAAACCCAAAAATAATTCCTATCAAATTACATCAACATTTCAAGAGAAATAATTATATTTAAATATATATATATATTTTTTTACTTATTTCCGATTTCGAACTCTCACTTTCACACGAAATTTCACTTTCTTTTTTCACTTTTTTCGAGATTTCACCGAAAAAAGCACACGCACACAACACTTCTTGATTATCACACTTTTCTTGATTCCAGGAACAGGAATTTTCAATACATAATTCCGAAACTGTATACTTGGCCAGGATGGATTCGAAAATCAGAAGTAGCGCAAAATTTCTTAGATTCTCATCACAAAATTTCGGATGGAATTAAATCACAAACAGAAAGCTATTTTCTTTTTATTCCAAGGGCTGTGGAATCAAAACAGCATATTTCTATTCCACTGGATGGAATTGAGCATAACAGGAAACACATCAAAATAGCAGGGTGCTACGGATTGAATTAATACTTCAAGCTGGAGGCTTCTTTTTCCAAGGGTTGGAACTAACCGTTTCTCTTCTATTCCACGGGCAGGAATTTAACTGGAAATCCTTTTTTGTTTCCTAAATAGTGGACATAATAATAAATACTCCAAAATAGCGGGATGCTAAATCTTCTGATTCCAAGGGCCGGAACCGAAACCACGAAATCAAACTCAACAAATATCAATAGCAGGTTACTATCAATTTATCTTCTGCTGTCGGGATGACAAAACTTCTCAGAAATATCTTTTACTTAGAATCACTCATTAATTTTTAACACTATTATTAGAATTATTCGAAACAGTTCTATCCGCACCGATGGCACCATTTAAAGCTGTAGCGTACCGAGGTGGCAAGGCAATTGATGACATTTTCAATTCAATTAAATTTAATTTATTGTGATGAGGATAAATTTTAAGTGTATACATAATTTTTACTATTTACAAATATTTTAAAACAATTTTCCACTTAATGATCGTGACAATGTCATTGGCGGACACCGCCACAAGCGCACCTCCAGTGCGTTGTCTCTCTAAGAATACACTTTTACAATATATATATATATATATATATATATATATATATATATATATATATTGTAACGTGCTAAAAAGGCGTGGATCAGTACAGCGCATGCGTGCCAGATTCTGCTGCCCTCCTCCATCCCGATTATATTGTTTTTTGTTTACTTGAGTATATATATATATATATATATATATATATATATATATATATATATATATATATATATATATATATATATATATATATATATATATATATAAACACACCTCAACAACACCTCATCAAAATATTAACAACGTCGGAACTCTGCTCACGTTCCGCAATACAAAAGTTGTTGAACTCTTGTCTGGGAACGTGCGCGATGATCGCTATTAACTAGCGACATCTAGATTTGATTTTGGATCCTATATATATATATATATATGTATATATATATATATATATATATATATATATATATATATATATATATATATATATATATATATATATATATCAGACAGACAAGAGTTCAGCATCTTTTGTATTGCGGAACGCGAGCAGAGCTCCGACGTTGTTAATAATTTGATGAGGTGTTAACAGTGCGAGTTGGCACTATAACTAAATAGTTTACCTTTGTAAATACCATTGTTTGTTCAATATTTGTGTAATTAATGTGTTTATTTTTAAAACTTGTTTTGCTTATAAACCATTGACACACACTCATTTGTATGTGTATATGTTATAATATATTTTATTATTGCTGTTAATAAACATCTACTTTTAAGGTATGTTGTTGAACTGGCTGACTAATTGTAGCACCCTTCACTTCGGTTCAGTATTTAGTGGTTCTTTTCCCACTTTGGGTATGGATAATGGTAGTGGTTTGGAATCTATTTTAAACTGTAGGCCGTGATCTACTGAATCCTCGAATTGAAAATTGACCGTTGAACGAGACATATGAAACATATATTTACTTTTCTGCATGTTTATGAAAATTGCTTGTTTATTAAAACAATTACACAAGTGTATAAAAAATAAACATACTTTTTAACTAATCATTGATTATAGAGAGTGTATATTCAGTTCTTCCACTGACAGAGACGCTTTTCCGAATAAAATCTTAGTTTTGAATTTTTAATTACATATTTTGTTTCAAATTAAATGCTTCATATTTTAGATTATTTTAAGTTGAGTGCCGATTTTTATTATTTGTATTATATTCTCGCTACGAGAACTTAAATACTTCACACATGTGTAATTTCATTTCAAGCTAATTTTTGATTTGGATAATAGCAAAAAATAGCACCACAAATCCAAAACTTAAAAATAAAATAAAATTTTAACTAATGCACATATATGAATTACTGTTAATTAAATCGTTATCTCGTACAGGAATTTCAAATCAGGCAGCTGAATTGGTAGTTGATATATCTGACTGTAATGATGGGAAAAACTGTACTCTGGCTAAAGGTAGCACTTACTACATGACGACTACCTTCAGTAAGTATTTTTAGTGCTCCTGTTGAAGATAAGTTCTTTAATTTTATTAAATAATATACTTTTGGTTTCAGAGCCGACTGAAGACATAAAGGATCTGCATATTCGTGTCCTCGGTGTCATGGGGAGGGTTCGACTCCCGTACATGGGACATAAATCCGTCTGTCCTGAAGCTACTACTGAAGACGGGGTCAACTGTGATCCTGAAATTGGACTCTTGGCCTCTCAGACGTATTCCCATGTCAAAGATTTTCCAGTCAGAAACATGTATCCTCAGGTACAATACATGGTCTTTAATTAATTTCGTTGCTATTTTTTTTATCCCACTTGATCGACGGATCATGACTAAGCACCATGTCATGACGAAGGGTGTGAGGTACAACTTCAACAGCGTGCAAAGTATTTAGCAGCGTTTATGGGTACATCTTCGTAAATTAGAAAGAGGGACTAAGCAGAATACCCAAAGAGTAAGCCTACCAACCCAGAGATTTCAAATCCCTAAAAGACATTACACTACAAGTCGGATATCTATCCAGTTGAAATTCGAACTCACTACCTTCCGTTGAGGATAAGGATACCCTTATCAACCAGGTCACTACGACCTGTAAAATTAATTTTGTAACGCGAGCCATTTCGTCATAAAAGTAATGCTAAATATTGTAAAAAGAAAGTAAAATTAGATTATCTCAACATCAGTTGATAATTAACATAAATTAACATCAGTTGCTCTAAATTAATAAAAATGATAGTCAAATAAAACTGTGCAAAAAAAAATATTGTATTATTTACTGGTGCTTTCTCTCTCTCTCTCTCTCTTATAGTGCAAACCATTCCTTTTTTAAATTTTAATCATCCATTTTCTGAGCTAGAAGTATGTCTTTAAAAGAAAAGTATCATTTTGAATTTGAAATTATTTTAGAATTTTTTGACAATTGGTATATACGAGGGTCACTCTGAAACTTTTGAGATACAACTAGATTTCAAAAGTTCTACTTACAAAATTTTAGGTGTGTTCAAAGTAGTCTCCTCCAGGATCAATGCACTTTTGTAGACGATTTTCCCACAGATTAAATGCCTCAAGCTATTCATTTCTTGGAATAGATGAAAAAAAAATGCATTTATAGCCACATCAATCTCTTCTGAATGAAAAAGACGTCCTCGTAAGTTCTTTTTTAGATTAAAGAATAACCAAAAGTAGCACATAGCTAGATCTAGAAGACTGACTTACTTCAACTTGTTTAGCGTAGAATAAATTTTAAATAGATGAGAAAATGGAGTTGACGAATGAACACTTTCGCGAAATGATTTTCTACGATTTTAAAGCAGGATTAAATCAAGAAGAATGCGTTCAACGGTTGCAATTAGCATTTGGTGATGAATCTCCAGATCGTGCTTCTGTATTCAGATGGTTTAGAGAATTTAGAAGCGGTCGCAATTTTCTTCAGAATGAAGAACACACAGGAAGTCCGCCGTCGGAAGTAATCCCGGATAATGTGTCTGCCATACGACAAATGTTAATGGATGAAAATCGCTGTACCTATCAAATGATACAGAAAGAATTTAACAATGGAAGCGCAGGCATACACAAAATCATTCTCATGAAGAATTACATATGAAAAAAGTAGTTAGCTGTTGCGTTCCCTATAATCTAACTGAGCACCAAAAAGAGGAGCGTGTCAGAATCAGTAAAGATACTCTTAAATTGCTAAATGATGGTGGCCACCGGCATCATTTCTAAAATTGTAACAGGTGATGAAACGTACACACCGTTTTTTGACGTTCCAACGCGTCAAAAAAGCAAAGTATGGGTCTTTGAAGATGATCCCACGCAGACAATGGTGAAAAAACAACGCACATTGAAAAAAGTGATGTATGCCATTTTCTTCAGAAGTACGGAGTTGGTCAAAGCAATCAAGTTGGAAGTACAGAAGACAGTAACAGCAAACTGGTATACCATTATATGACTTCTAGAAATTCTACATTAACTGAATGTTAGGGGACTAATGCTTCACAATGACAATGCATCTTCACATACAGCTGGATTAACAGTTGAGTTTCTTAAGCAAAAACAAATTAAAGTGATCGAACATCCGCCGTATTCACCTGATCTAGCTATGTGCAACTTTTGGTTATTCTTTAATGTAAAAAAGAACTTACGAGGACGTCTTTTTCATTCAGAAGAGATTGATGTGGCTATAAATGCATTTTTCATCTATTCCAAAAAATGAATGGCTTGAGGCATTTAATCTGTGGAAAATTCGTCTCCAAAAGTGCATTGATGCTGGAAGAGACTAATTTGAACACACCTAAAATTTTGTAAGAATAATTTTAAATACCTAGTTGTATCTTAAAAATTTTAGAGTGACCCTCGTATACTTGTTAGATATAGTTTTTATTCATTTGAAAATTATAATTCAATCTGAATTTTAGTTTATAACTTATTCTTACTTTAGATAATTAATAAGGTTTTCTCACAGAACAGAAATATACATCATTCAAATAACTACAAGATAAATAAGAAAATTCTTGCCGCTTTTAGTGACCCAAAAAAACATGACCTATAAAAATGTAGACTGTTGTTATTCCTCGAAGTAATTACCATCAGAATCCAGTTCCTTCTGCCAAAGTCTCTCTAGTTGTGGATTCCCCTTGCGGTTAAAACTCGGGGGTTTTAGATGCAAAGAAATCCGTGAGTGCTTGACGCAAGTCTACTTTATTGGTCAAAGATTTTCCATGAAGATAGGGAATGCAGGGAAGGGTAAACTGACTGTGTAAGGCCAGGTGAGTAAGGAGAATGGCACAAAATCTACCAAGCAAATCGCTGTATTGTATTCCTGGCGACCTTTGCGATAAGCAGCATCACATTATCAGCCAAGAATAGTATAATCTTGCGATTAAATAATGTTGGTTTCTTCTGTTGCAATACCTGTTGCACATGATCCAATTGCTGCCAGTACAGGTCCACAGTGACCGTTTGGCAGCATTTTGAATCATTTATAGCAGATCATAGTGAACCATTTGACGGCTAGTAAACCAAACAGAAATTTCAGGACAAATCTCTCAACACGAATTTTTTAAACATATTCCTTATGGTATATTCATTCACAGCACTGCTCCAAACGCTTATTCACCCCCAAACGCTTGACATATTCAGAGACCTGATGCAGCAGCCCACTTTGAAGTAGTAAATCAAACAACACTGAACGAGCTCCTTTTATACGTCCATTTCTCTTCGCTACTGTACGTGTTGCGATAGATGAATGTGCACGGAGAACCTGCTTTTATAACAAGTAGTAGTCCTACTCTTGATTGACCGGTGTCTCAACCATGTCATACACTTATTTACATACGTATTCTCATTTCATTCAAGGGCAATGTGAAAACGGCAAGAACTTTCTAGTATACATAGAATGATACGAAGAAAATTATTATTGTATAAAAAGTTTGGAAGCATTTGATTAATTTTTAAACCTGTTATCAGTATTTGAAGTCTCTTAAGAAACTATTTGAACATTGGTGATATAGCCAGAATAAATTTCAAGAAATGAATATGTGTAAACATTGTTGGAACAGGCAAAATGTACAGGTTTCGTACACATTGTCAAGAACTGACAGCGACTAGAAATGCATTTATTTATCAACATAGTCTATGTCACTTTCATAACAAATGTTCTTCAAAAAGCTTACTTGTGGTTATGGTATTTTCGCGAAGAGAATATTGCATCGAAAATCATCTGTGAGTGTAATGTGTGCTGCAAACTTAATGTTAGTGATCAGGAATGACAGTAATGATTCAGTTTAGCGATTGTTGAGACTTTATGACAGTAATCAGAAATAAAATGGTTGACAAAAGGAAGTTGTGTATTAAGAACTGCAAAAAGGAACTGTGTGCAGAATCGTCTCAAATATAAAGATACTTGACAACGACAATGAATAAAAATATCTATAAAGTGAAAAATATCGAGATCGAATTGCTTTGAATAAAAGGAAAAATACCGATTAGCATTTTATTGTAATAAAACTTCTTCCAACTTGTTATATTTATGTGTAAAAGCAATGAGTTTTTCTTATATCTGCCAGGTATTTAAAACCATTTGACAGCAGCAATATAGGAGTGATGTGTTAATTGTCAAAAGATAAATGCTTCTGTTATTGAAGGAATGCATGAAATTGTAAAAAATGATCATACTTATTTTGGAGACAGAGGTTTCAGTGGCTTTATTGCTTAGGGTATTCGTTCTTGTTATCAAAAGGTAGTAGTTTCGAAACCCGACACAATCAGAGATCCATCATATTCGCTAATGGCGATTGTGGCACATTAAATATGTCGTAATAAGAATGCAATTTATGTGAAATAATATTTTTGCGGGTGGCAGGCCAATTCTGTAGATGTTCTGCTTGGTCCATGCTTCTAAATTACGAGGACCTTTGGGTGCCACATTAGCAGACATACTGGGTGCCCCACTGTATAAGGAGCCATCACTCCCAACCCTTGTGCGGAAAAGGCGAAAATATTTTCTAGCAAGGCGATATGTTAACAAAATATTTAGAAGTAAAAAATAAATCTTTTATATTATATTTTTAAAAGAATGTATTTGCATCTCTATGTACATTTTTAAAAAATTAGACATTAGGATTAGAATATACAGTTATTTGTAGAAATATCTATGGAGATAAACGAAACTTCATTTGCAGAGATTCATTTGTATTCCAACAAAAACTATTAATATTTAAATCTATTTTCCCTGAAAGAGAAAAGAGAACTTTTTTAAATTTCATCAAAACTCTCATATTTTTTACATTATTTTTACTATATATAATAAATCTAAATTTTTTCATGTGTTTCGTAAGCTGATTTTTCAAAAATGTAAGTTCCGGTCATTTAGTATGTAAAAGTCAAACAATTATCTGGAACTAGAACTTCTGGTTTCGTTATCTGCCAGCGGTGGAGACACGGAAGCAGGACGGAGTAGGCGTGTCGGAGAAAGAAGGGTTGGTTGTGGGTTTTTTTTTTTTTTTTTGATTATATCGAGGGTAGCGGAACCTCCAGGTCGATGTAATATATATATATCTTGTAAAAATATGTGGAAAAATGTCTTAATTAAATGTTGTGTCGAAATTCTAATGAGAGTAAAAAAGATATTGGAATTCCAAAATAGTTCGTATTATCCATAAATTTCAAAATTCTGTTTTGGTAATTGATGATTACATGAATCATCCCTATCAATCAGAAACATTAGATAAAAATTTATGGCTGTTTAGCTTGTGACTGTAAGAACCATGTTCCTACGTTTTCACAATTTTCCTCTTTTTAACAGATAACAATGAAAGCCAGGGTAGAATTTTTTGACGGTCCCAGACCCACAGCAGAGAACACTGTAATGTGTTTCGAAATCCCTATCAAAATAGTGTAAGTATTTTTTAATTCTACTGACACGTTTTAATGTGCGTAACAAAACTTTTTGACTATATTTAATTAAGTTTCAGCTTTTTGTAATAAAATTTTGTAGCAACAAATTTTCAAATAAAAAAAGTTTTAACATTTATTTTCTTAACAGAAATATTAATTTTTATGTTATTTAATGGGGTATAGTTCACTAAAACTTATTCGTCTATAGTGCACACAATTTACAGAGGATTTAAAACTAATTTAAACATCCATAACCAAGATGATGGAAATCTAATGATGAATTAAAAGTCTATATTTTTTTAAGAATTCAGTCTCCAATTAGACTCAGAAATGTTAAAAGTGTTATTAATTTAACACTGATATAAAAGTTCAATCATATTTAGTTTCTGGAATAATGAAGTTGTGTGTGTGTGTATCTAGAATAATAACTTTCCCTTTAGCAATCTCTTTTAGTATATAATTAGTATATTTCTAGAATAAAATAGATATTCAAATTAAACTTGGCAAATTGCTTACCGTAGAAAAATTTATCATTGAGCGAGGATTTCTAAGGAAATTGAAGAAACTACTATTTTAAATTTTTATGTAATTGCAATAAGTTAAATATTTGTTAATGATTCAGTTTGAAACTAATTTTTTGACACTAATTGAAAAAAAACATTAAAAATGTAATATTTTATTGTTTAGAGAGGAAGATAATCAGTTTCAAAAAAGTTTAGATTTAATACTAATATTTTGCAATTTTCAGCTGAATTTAATTTTTTATTTTTAATTTATATCATTGTTGCTGCTACATTACTTTACTCACTTCTCTATCTTGTGATAATTTGTTTGTTTGTTTGTCGCTCAATGGTCATTTTTTGCACACGAGGTCTAATTAGACCGGGACCTATGTGTTAATTTGCGTTTCGAGGTGTTAGACTCATAAAAATTTTCACATTTAAAAAACAAAAACAAAGTAGCTATACATTTTTACATTTATATATCTCTCCTAGGATGACATAACACGTGAGCAGATTCCTGTAGCAAGTAAAAATCATTTCTCATTGACCCGCATGTAAAATTGCACCTAAATGTCCAGGATGATATCTTTATATGTGTGAGAATTCATGGTTCTGTGTGGAAAGACATGGCAGTCTGTGTATCCACGCAATGAAATAACATTCCAAACATATGCTTTGATTGATCCAAGGGAATATTCACCGATGTGTGACAGCTGATAATAAGTACAAGCCAAAGAACGCCTCCTATTTCTCTAAGCTAAAATTTGAACTCATCTATACAGAGAACAACCTTCTATTGATCAGCCATCCAATGAATATGTTGACTGGCCCATTTCAAATATTTCCTCTCGTGGCGTGACGTGAGTGTGAACAGCTATATGCCTAGTATACAATTACCTCCATGAAACTTTCTATGAATGATTGATGGTGATGCGTATATTCCGGTGATTGTTGCACATAAATATCTGAGTTCAGATCGAATTATGATTCTATGCCTTTGTGCTTCTAACGAGAAAGATCAGTCATTAGCGCTTTTTATAGCATATGACTGTCTTTGACTGAAGAGTTAGACTGTCGAAAATCTGTTCAAAAATCGTTGCCAAAATCTATGAACCATAGAAAGAATCAAACATAGATTTTGACGCGCCTGATTTTGACACGCCTCTACATTCGCCCAACAGCTTCCTAATGCAGTTATTTTAGTAAATAATGTCTGGAGATCTTGCTATGGATTGATTGATTGACTCCAACTTCTCACCGCAACTTCTAAGCGAATTTACAGCTTAACTCCCAAATATTCTGTTTTATGATACTCGCTGACCACATACTTAAGTTTGATATCGAATGAAAATTTTGGAAAGAACTGTCGTGATTTTTATGATTCCTCTTTAATTTCTGGAAACCGGTGTAGTATTGAGGTTTCTTACAATCTCTTAATATTACACCTCATCTGAATATATTGAAGAATCAGTTATTTATTGAAATTCAGTTTCAAAATGAGGTTGCCACATCATTAACTGAATTTCCAACCCTGTTAATTTTGCCTGCAAATATACCTTAAAGATAATGTCTATATTGCATCGTACTATGCTAGCAACAAATGAAAAACATCTCGTTAAAAGAATTGACCGCCGAATATGTATCCATATTCTAACAGTGTATTCACAACATTCTGTTAAAGTATTTATTTACAAAGTGCTTAAACTAAGGGTGTTTCTTTATTGGTATATTGAATAAATAGCACGAAGTCGCTATTTTAAATTTCGATTTCTTGTTATTTATAGATTCCCATATTTTCATTTAATGCCTATTAATAATAAAAGCCATACATTCAAGAAACGAGAACGAGTTTCATATATTCAAAGCCTTATGATAATCTGATTACTAAAACTGACTCTTCTAGGAATTTGCTTATAATAATTTTAAATATAGTATTTTTATATCATAAAAAATCTTCACTCTAACCTTTTTCTTACAGATCACAAGAACCAGAAAACAACGATGTTTAATATGTTGTCATTGTAACAAAAAGTTATCATATTTTCATGTATGACTCAGTGTTCTGTTGTTATTTTAATGCATCTACATTTTGTAAAATACATATAAATTAAAATGTAATTTGCTAACAGTTTCTACAGTTTATATAAATCATTTTAATTTTGTGATTATTACACAAATAAAATACTATTAATAGTTGTTTGTAATTCTGTGTAAATGGAAAAATTTTTTTTATCCTAACGCATAACTTTTTTGCTAACTTAAAGATAATCATTTCTTATGAACAATAACATAAATAGTTTTGTAGAAATTTAATTAAATCGGTTATAAAGTTTGCAATATAATAAAGATAAACAATAAAAGAGCCGTTGTCGTATTCAAATGTAAGAATAGTTTTATGTATCACATAAAATACTGAATAAGACAAAAATTTGAAATTCTTAATTGTTAATGTTTTAATTAGTATGTTTCTAAAAGTAAGAATATGCAATCTAACGTAACAAAAATAATATTAGAGATTTAAACTTAAATTTATAAAAAATACTTTAATATACAAAATACATTAATAAACAAGTCTTCTGTTGGGAAAAAAATATCTCCATAATTGAAAATAAATGTAATATTTTTTAGATCTGATAGAAATTTAAATATGTATCATGAAAGAAATTTTTTTAACACAATATCTATTTAAAACACAAAATATTTTATCCTAAATATAGTCCTTTTCCATTATAGAGAAATAAAAAGCATAACTAAATAGGCTTAAATATAACTTCTTTTGTTAAAAATGTCATTTTAAAATATTAAAATAACTATCATACCTGTTATCAAAATGTGCACAAATGTATTGTTGATAACATTTGGGAGAAATGGGAGAAATGTTGGCATTTGTCGAAATCCATAAAGAGGCACGTTTATACAAATAAAATCCTTCGAAAATTCAATACTCTGACAAATATAACTTTATCTTTTAATTTTCTGAAAGATGATATCCTTAATATTTTACTGTAAGAAAATGATGATTAATTAACCAACAAAAAAAGTATTTCAATATTAAAATGTTGCTGTTATAGTTGCCTTTTAAGGAATAATAACATCAAGTTCGCTCAGCGAAAAAATATGTTTAGAAATTCTTACATGGAAAACAAAGTAACTATTTCAATAAATTTCTAGAAATCGAGGTATAACGTATGATACATTAAAAACTTTCATTTTATGAAATTCAAAATATCTGCGGAATTAATGATGTTTGTTTTTTTTTGTATTCATTTCCATATCAGTATTGAGAAATTCTCTTTTAAAAACAATTTTACGGTTTTCTTTTCAATATTTTTCAAAACTGTTCGAAATTTTTAAATGGAATATGTTTACAATTATTTATACTTTGCAATAGTAAGAAGCATTAGGCAGACTTGGCGACATATTTTTGGATCCAAATTATAATGGATGGTATAGAGTTGAAACAATTGACACACTTAGTTCATTGCTTTATGTGGTGTCACGATTAGCATATATTTTGAATTTTTAATTATTCTCTTTATCACAGACAATATTATACAATATTGTCCGTATCCAGACAATATCATATCATTTAAATTATTTCCCAATTTCTTAATTTGTTTTGCAATTGTTTAAATAAATCATACTTTACTTTTATCATGCTGTACTAGTTTAGGTAATAATATATTATATCTAAACTATAGAGTATAGAATGATAAGAAATAAAATGGTTTATTATTAAAAAGGTCCAACCTCAGAGAGAAAATAATTAGAATTTAAATATTTCATTAATTAACTTACAGACAATAAAAGCTTCTTGGTCAAGATCTATTTGTGTCATTTAACGATTGTTTTTTGGATACAAATACTAATTAGATAGGAGCCTATAATTAGATAGAATATAGTTAGAAAGAGTCCATAGTTAAATAATCTATTTAGATAGAAGACTATTGTTAGATAGAAAATTCCAAACTACTAAAAACACCCATGTTTGTGATATTTTGAATCCGTTAGTTGTCCCATCAAAGTTCAGAGTTTCAGGAAACAGTACGAAGAGCGATTTAACTAATAAAACTGAACTTATGAAAATTAAACTAAATTCTGTGGCACGATAGCTCATGTGGGTCAAGGCCTACTGTGCTCATCTCTGTTTTTCTGACAGAGAGGCCTTGGTGTGCGTCCCAATTAGGTGATCAGCCTAACTGAAAACCCCAAGGGTTAAGTTCCCAAGCATGCTTGATACTCAGTTTATCGACCCACTGAAGGGATAAAAGGCTGCGCTGACCTTGGCCAGCCTGTGCCACCAGGCACCAAACTTTTCAAAAAGTTGATATAAATATGAAGCATATAAGAACTAGTCATACAAAAATTAATACAGTTAGAAGTGGTTAGTGATGCAAATTTTTTTAATAAAAAATAAACTCTTTACAATTATTTTTCTATTGTTATTTTCAATTTTTAGAAATACAACAGGTGATATTTGTTCATTCATTTTTATTACTTTAGTACTAAATATATGAAAAATTGTCTACTTTCCTCAAAAGCAGTTTAAGACAATTTGATTTGAACGATATGAATTCTTCAGGGATGCTAAAGGCTAAAATTGTTATCTAGTCAGAGGGCATTGTGGGTTTATTTTGGTTCTGCCACAAGTTCCTTGGATCACCCAAGAATTCTTCTTCATCGTCGTCTTCTTGGTCTCCTCCCATGCCACTTCCGGAACCACTGTGCTCTACATCCTGAAATATAAAGGAAATGAAATGTTTCAGAATTATTCATGAAAGGATAAAAATAGTTCAGAAAATAAGCGATCCCTTTCTGCAACAAGACTGATTTCTATTTAGAATTTCTTGCAAAATGTATATTTACATATAATAAATTATATAAAAAAACAATTTTTAAAATTTAATTTTTTAACGAGACATTTTCAGCTGAAAAGAAAAAAAGAACCCGTTAAGAGTGGATATCATTTAAAAAAAAAAAAACACGTTTCGTACTACTCAAAAATCGATGAAATTTACTGTAATTTCGACTATAGTGTTCACTGAATGATCATGAACACAAAATACTTTTCAATAAAATAAAATAATTTCTAAACAAATAATTAAAATTTATTTTACGGAAGTGAATTAGAAATTGAAATTCATTTCTGATTTTTTTCCTCTTCGAAACGCAAATATTGAAATTCTCATGTGACTAATGATGTCAATATGGCTGTCAACGTTGGATATACTGCGTTCACATTCCAAGAGCAACATGAACGGAGTCAGATGTAGATAAATGAAAATAGAATGTTCACTGAAGTGATTACAAAGTTATTGCAGAAATTAATGATTCCAGAGATTATCTAGTTAATATGCAGATTAAACAGGGTGATATTTTAATTGTGCCAAAAATTGTTTTTAATTGCTTAAATTACCAACTTAATCATCAAATTACCTTAGATAAGAAAATTTTCCTATTACCTTCTAGTGACTCACTAATGTAAAAATTAGATATTTGTTGGGAAAACAGCAACGTTTCTATACGATAAAATTAACATAACACTGCCCATTTATTTTTCTACATTTAAAAAAAACAAAATTAATTTTATCAAACAATTTAAACAAAATAATTCATAAAATCAAATCTCTTTACATTATAGTTTCAATCCAAAAATTATAATATAAAGAATAAAAAAAAATGGGTTAAAATATTATAACATATAAATTATTATAACACAGCTAAGGCTAATATTATTTATTCATAGTTCATTCATATTTAGAGTATCAAGTCAATCACACCCACTAACAATTTATAGATTCAACTTGTCAACAATAAATTTTTGGTCTTTAATAATATAGAATGCGTTTATATGTATGTCACCGTTAAAGTGTATAGTTCAGTTGTTTCACGGAATAACTAGAGAAGTCATTAAAGTATATACTAGATGAAAAGTTTCAAACTTTTGCAAGTTATTATATGAAATAACAAGTTATTCCATGAAATAACTAATGATGGCCTCTAAGGTGAAAAAGGACAATTTCAAAATTATTTTATAAATTAATTGATCCTAAATAACTAAAATCCCTCTAAAGATATCCAATAATCTCGTGTTATTTTCACCGTGCTGTTGGTTATAAAAATACAAAATCTTTAATAACCCAAAATGTAAGATGCTAACATATATATACCGTCTTAATTCTAAATCTGAAAGCAACGAAATGAAGCGTACAGACACGCGTCATTGCAAAGCAACTATAAACGGTAAGAGCCATAGTAGCCTAGTGGTTAAAGTATCGGCCTTCCATCCGGAAGGTTGGGGTTCAATTCCCAATGACGTCAATGACCTACCGAGTACATGCGATATACGAGCTCAATAAATCTGTAGAATCGAAAGTCCTGTGGTAGGTCGTTGAGCAGTTACCATGGGTGCAATGGTCTGGAGAAATTTACTCCCGCTTCAGATCAATGCCAAAATTAAGGAAATTGATCCTCTGGTGCTGCCATCTATCGGAGAATTTGAAGAGAAAAAGACGTACTTTCACCTTCATGGTACTTTGATTAAACGAAAGACGCTCCCAATTGACTTAAATTCGCATAGCCAAGGCATAGCGAGCTTGGCTTGTCCAAGTGTCATTAGTAACAACAACAACATAAATGGTTCAAAACTTACGAAAACCGTTTCAACGGACTTTCGAGTTGGTATTTCATACATTAACGATCAAGTCATCGTTATTTTGTAGAAAACTTAGCTAAATAGTGGAATTCAATAATTTTATATACTTTAACTGACTTTTTTTTTGTTATTTCATGAAACATCTAGTTATTCCATTAAATAACGATAAAATAATTTTATATTTTCATGGTAACACCTATTAACTCGGAAAAATATGGATAACTCTCAATTTCTCGCATTAACAGAAAAAAATCACAGTTAATCTACAATTAAGCTGATTTCTTCCATTAATGTTGTAATTTAGGTAATGAATACGTCAATGGTTTTCGAAATTTAGCAGTAATAACAACACGAGTACAGAATGCTGCAATGTTATTATTTTTAAACTTAATCGGATTTTAATCCATATCTAGGAAGTTTAATGAGAATGAAATATAAATTGAAAGAAGACCGAGAATAAATAAATATATTTTATGAGCGCTGTTGGCATTTGATTACAACTTTGATTTGTAATGTAGCTATCATCTGTTTAAAATAGCGTTGTAAATATATATGATAATACCATTATGTGGTCTTTTGTTGGGTTATCCCATGAAACCAATGCCTTGAAATTCATTAAAATTTTGCTTCATAAATAAAAACATTTCTTTAAAAGTATTAAAGTAATCCATCAATAAAATATGCCGTCTTTGTGTTTAAAAAAAGGAAGATTTCGTTTATCAAAGAAGGTATCTGAACATTAAACTTAGATGTAAAATTTTTTAACAAATAAAGTAAGGAAATTTTTAAAAAAATGGAACCAGCTCATATACCGACGTTGTTAGCGAAATTTATTTCAAAACTATGAAAGTGTAATTTCTGCAGTTTAATTGATATAAATAGTCAATAAGAAATATGTGCATAAACGAAAAAAAAAATGTTAATGAAATCAATTCTGAATAATTTTCATGAAAGAAAAAAAAATTATTTATGAAATCAATTCTGAGTAATTTGCATGAAGTTGTAAGGTAATATGATAATTATGCCATTTGTTAATCAACAATCCATTTTTGGTTCTTTATAAGCATTTACTAGTTAAACATTAATTAGTCTTAAGGGGCATTTACTAGTTTTCGATTCATTTCTGAACAAATTTATTATTCGCTTTTTCATACTTTCACCAAAGTGAAGTTCTCCCTCCTTCTAAATCGAAATGGTAATGAATTTGTGAAATAATATTTTTACTGCGCAGGTCTTGGAGGAAAAAATCAAAAACAAAGTTACTGATGCTAGTTTTAATTTATTTTCTATGCATCTCATAACAAAACACATTAGGAATGAAATATAGATTCTGAAGCTCATAGATATACTCATAAGAGGCTGGCGTCTCAAATATTCAAAAGAATTACATATAAAGCTGGCTTAAGAAGCCCGAACAAATAATTAATCATTAATTTCGAGGCTGATGTCTTCAATAACACAGCACTTACTAATAAAATGGCTTGAGAAGCCTAACTAATCGAATATTTAGACAAAAGGAAACTGGCTTCTCTACGAACATAATAATGCTATATCAAAGTAAGCTAAGGGAGTTTAAGAAAAGCCACTCTCGTTACAAGGTGAGGTCCTCTCTGTCCTGCACCTTTGCCGAAATTTTACTCCAAAAACACTAAATCTCTCTCTCTCTCTCTCTCTCTCTCTCTCTCTCTCTCTCACACACACACACACACACACACACACACACACACACACACACACACACACACACACACACACACACACACACACACACACACACACACACACACACACACACAACTCTTTCGCTTCAGTGCTACCCTTTTCCTCTGCGGTCGTAAAGGGTGGTAGGGTAAAAGAAGTAATGCCCGGATGTCGTCTCAAGAAGCTTCCGAATTTCACCACCAAATTTCAATTCTTTCATTCAAGACATTTGTTTCAAGACATTTCTTTCATTAACTAAAAACTCACACAAAAATTATGATTTAAACTTATAAGTAAAAATTTTAAGATGATTTGGTATTTTTCCATTTCCTTTTTCAGGCAAAACCATAAATATAATTGAAAATAAGAGAAAATCTATATCATTCTAAACTACAAGAAAGTGAAAAATTTTATAACTATATTTTATTTTTTTTGTAATACTTATTTGTCATAATTATATATTAAAATAAAATATATGTTTCAAAATTCAATTATTTATAGAAAAATAAGTTCTGTTCGTTCAGTGAAATATGTTCATGTTTAAAACAAAAGAAAAAAAAATATTATTCATGAATCTTACCTCATCGTCAGAAACAAAGTCTGGACACAGTTCCTCTGAAAATAAGATAAAAAAGAAACATAATTATGTATATTATATATGACAGATTGTTATCAATGCATAAAATAATTTTTTGATAGCTGTTATATTATACCTGTTATTATCTGATAACTGTTATTATAATTTTTTGATAACTGTTGTCTGTTTAGAAGAAATAAAAATATTACAATACTGAATCTAATAAATTAAACAGACTCTGTCCTCAGTATCTTCACCTTTAAATTAAATTGGGTTTGCTCGTTGCATTTTATTCACAGAGTTAATTTAACCGAAATTATAATAAGCATTTTCCCACAGGGTTAATTGCATAAAAACTTCATAATTTAAAGAATAGAACCAGAACTTGCCCAAATAAAATATTCCCACTTGAAACTGAAATCGAACCAACAAACTACCGAATCCAAGGCTATAGAACCGACCATTCAGCTACAAACTTAGAAACTGTGTAATGGAATGCAAAATATTACATTTATTACTAAAGAACACTGATGATACTTAGAATATTTTGCATATATATATTTGATATGACTTAATATAATTAAAACAAATATTATAAATTTAGTTTACCAACGAACTATTGAATTCAAAGTATTTTATCTGCATAGAACGGATTATCAAATATATTTATTATTAGTAGTACGGCGTATCAAATATATTTATTAGTAGTAGTACGGCGTATCAAATATATTTATTATTAGTATAGCGTATCAAATATATTTATTAGTAGTAGTACGGCGTGTATCAATTATATTTAAAATAGTTATTTCATTATTTATCTGTGAATCAGAAAAATAAAAATGTTAAAATAAGTAGTGGAAATTATGAAACTAATAAAATCTCTCAACTTAAATCTATCTTAACATCATTAGTTGGTTGGTTGGTTGAGTTTTATGGCACAAGGTCCAAAATTGGACATGCTGCACCAAGAAATATATTTCTGATATTTTCTATTTGTTTTTTTTTTTTTCTAGTTCTTTATTTTTTACCCAAACAACATTAAAATTTTAAAAAAAAAAAATCAGTGTATATATATTTATTAAAATAAATTTATAATATATATATATATATATATATATATATATATATATATATATATATATATATAAAAGAAAAATCAAAAATATATATATATAATTCTAAATTTTAAAACATAAATTAAATATAATATAAAAAACCTATTGCTCTTAAAAAGGCAAATAGGTTCCTGTGGGGTGGTTCCCCAAGCAAATCAAACAAGGTTAAAATATAACAATTAAAAAAGAGTAAACGATATTGGATAAAATATGGACATGTAATTAAAATATGATGTACAGTGAGTGGTTCATCACACGTTTCACACCATGGATTTAGTTCACTTAGAAACAAATGTCTGTGTGTGAAACGTGTGTGTCCGATACGAAGTCGAGTCAATCTAACATCTGCACTTCATAACGGTAAAGCAGATAAGGAGGTGAGTGATGAGAAAATGGTACGGAGTTTGTTTCCCACCTGCAAGTTCCATGATTCTTCCCAAAGCGAATGAACAAATCTTTTAATACCCTTTCTCATATCTGAGAGCGGAACCAATGGTAACATCAGCACTTCGTAGCGGTAAAACTGATAATGATATGAGATATGGAAAAATGGCGCACAATTTGTTAGTGACCTGCATGCTCCAAAGGAAGAGGGAAAAGACATTTTTAACACACTTCCTCACATCTGAAGGTTGGTTGGTTGGTTGGTTGGTTTTTATGGCGCAAGGTCCAGGTAAGGACAAGCTGCGCCAAACACAAGATAGCTTACACCAGTTTTTAAAACCCATTAAAAGTATAAAATAATAATATAGTTAAAATGTACATTAAAAGCACAAAATAGAAATATAGTTAAAATGTATATTAAACGTATAAAATAGAAATATAGTTAAAATGTATATTAAAAGGTATAAAATAGAAATATAGTTAAAATGTATATTAAAAGTTTGTAAACATACAATATACACATGTATAAAATTAAAAATTTTATATTTAAGTAAATTATTTCTAAATCAGATAAAATTCATAAATCCTATGTCTTTTAAAAACGCAAATAGATTGCGATGGAGTGGTTCCCCAAGCAGACCTTCTAATGTTAAAATGTTACCATTAAAATATCTAAAACGCTGATGGTTAAAATCTGGGCACACAATTAAAATATGATATACTGTAAAAGGTTCATCACACTTTTCACACCATGGTTGGAGATCACTTAAGATCAAATGTTTGTGGGTGAAACGCGTGTGACCAATTCGAAGGCGAGTCAGTCTGACATCTGCGCTTCGTGGAGATAAAACAGATAATGGAATGATGTATGAAAATATGGAATGGAGTTTGTTGCTGACTTGCAGGTCCCAGGATTCCTGCCAAAGAGAATATATAAAATGTTTGAATCCTTTTCTCATGTCCATTGATGGTATTGAAGGCAAAATGGAAGTAGCTGCAGATTTAGCAGCAGCATCAGCTTTCTCATTGCCATCTATTCCTATGTGGCTTGGTATCCAACAAAACAGTATCTCAAATCCCTTGTTAGTAAGAGTATCAATTCATTTGAATATCTTAGACACAACTGGATGGCAATTATAGTTGTTATTCCTCAAAGCTTCTAATACACTCATACTGTCAGTGTACACACAAAATTTACGTTCATTTTTAGTTGTTAACAAATGAAGTGCTCGGTATATAGCCGTAGCCTCAGCAGTGAAGATGGAGCAGGATTTGTGAAGGCTATAACTGTAGGAGGTATCATCAAGATAAACTCCACAGCCAACTGATCCTGGACATTTGGATCCATCCGTAAATACTGGAGTGTACATAGTGTACTGACAGCGATGGAATAAATAAAGCTGTTGAAGAATAGTAGTATTTGTGTCTGATTTTTTATTTTTTCCAAAGGGATTTAGCACAATAATGTGTGGATTATACCAAGGTGAATGTGCGTAAAGGTCGGTAGACTCGATTCGGACATCACATAGGTCAGACAGCAAAATAATAGATTTAATACGACAGAGAAAAGGTGGAATGCTTGATGGTCTAGCATTATATAATCTCTTAAGAGCAGCACTTGGAATTGTGGAACGCAAGGGATGATGAGGTGAGAACATTATTTTTGAATAATAATTAAGAGACAGCTGCATCCGCCGCAGGTCTAATGGCAACTGCTGGCAGATGACATATAGACTCTGGACGGGTGATGTGCGAAAAGCTGCACAGCATATCCTTTAAGCACTATGGTGAACAGTGTCCAATCTGCGTAAGATGGAGAGCCTAGCTGATCCATAAGCAACACAGCCGTAGTCAATTCGAGATAAAATTACAGACTGATAAATTCTTAAGAGTGATGTTCGATCTGCACCCCAAGATGTATTCGAAAGCACTCTGAGGATGTTGAGCAAGCGCTCACATTTCTTCCGCAGATGAAAAACATGCGGAAGGAAAGTTAACTTCTTGTCAAAAATCACGCCAAGGAATTTTATCTCACTGACTACAGGAATGGGTCTATTATTTATGTGAATCATAGGATCATTATGGATACTAGTTTTCCTACAGAAATGGACACAATAGCTTTACTAGGAGATATACAAAGGCCATTCCTTTCACACCAAGTGGTTAAATTATTTACAGCTGTTTGCAATTGTCTCTCAATTATATTCATGTTTGAACCCTGATATGAAATTTGTAAGTCATCAACATACAAAGTGCCATGAACAGAAGATGGTAATTGATGGAGTATGTCACTGATGAAGAGGTTAAAAAGGGTTACGCTTAAAACGCTACTTTGAGGGACACCCTCAGCTTGAGTAAAGGTATTGGAAACTGTACTTCCAATACGTACTTTAAATAACCTAGTGGCTAGGAAATTCTTTATAAATATTGGAAGATTACCCTTAAATCCAAGATTATGCATATTACGGAGAACGCCATAACGCCACGTACGATCGTATGCTTTCTCAATATCGAAGAAAATTGCAACAAGATGGTTTCTCCTCACGAAAGCATTTCGAATTTGGGATTCCAGATCCACTATGTTGTCAATAGTGGATCGTCCTCTTCGAAATCCGCTTTGTTGAAGGGGTATGCAATTATTCTTCTCTAAGATGTAAATGAGTCTAGCATTGACCATACGCTCAAACGTTTTGCACAAGCAACTTGTGAGAGCTATTGGACGATAACTCAGAGGGTCACATGAATCTTTGCCAGGTTTCAAAATTGGAATCACTATCGCTTCCCTCCATGAAGTAGGATAAGCATGCTCAGTCCAGATTCTATTAAACAATAAAAGTATGTTTAACAAAGAATCATGATTTAAATGACGGAGCATCTGATACGAGATTCCATCTGGTCCTGGGCTAGTGTCGTTTGCTTTAGATAAAGCAGACTTCAATTCTGACAGTTCAAAATCACAATTATAGGGTAGAATATGTCGATCATGAAAGCTTAGAGGTGTCCGCTCAGCGATTCTTTTAATCCTTAGAAAAGTAGGATTATATGAATCAGAGCTGGAAACACTAGCAAAGGTTTCACCGATGACATTAGCAATATCTACCGCTGAAGAGTGTACTGCAGCTCCGGTTTTTAATACAGGAATGGAATAATCCTGATAAATACCATTGGCTGCTTTAACTTTCCTCCATAATTGTTGACTTGTTGTCGATGAATTGATTGACGACACGTAGCGAATCCAAGATTCTCTTTGACTCTGACGTCTAACTCTTCGAGCTTGAGCTTTGGCTTTCTTAAAAGCAACAAGATTCTCCGTAGTAGGGTATCTTCGGAATATATTCCATTGCTTCCTTTGTTTCTTATAGGACAGTTGACACTTTTCATTCCACCAAGGTTTCCTGTGTTTATGTGGAATGATTGAATTTTTAGGGATAGCAACATCCGCAGCTCTGATTATTGTGTCGGTGATATATTTAACGGCATCATCTATCATATCTGTCTTAACTCTTGTCTCACTGATCACAGCCAATTGCGTGAAAAGTGTCCAATCGGCTCGACTGTACACATAATTAGGTGGGTTGTGACACACACTATTACTTCCAGCCTGAGTCACGATTAAAGGGAAATGATCACTGTTATAGAGGTCATTTCCAACAGCAAAATTCAGCAATGGCAGGAGTGATGGAGAACAAATAGCTAAGTCAAGAGAGTGAAATGTCCGTGTAGGTTCGTGGAAATAAGTTTTCTCGTCGGTATTCAGCAGACAGAGGCAATTGTCAGATATGAACTGCTCTATCTGACGACCGCGAGAATTCGTATCACTACTACCCCACAAGGAACTATGTCCGTTAAAATCACCAAGCAATAAAAATGGAGGTGGGAGTTGATCAACTAAGTCATTCAGTTCCTCTGCTTGGATGACATCAGTCGGTGGTAAATAAAGGCTACATACCGTTATTAGACATGTGGTGTGGATTCTCACAGCCACGGCCTGGAGTGTAGTTCTTAACTGATGTGCTGTACTGGGGTAATTGTTTGATGTAATTATACAAACACCACCAGACACAGCAACATCACCACCATAATCATTTCTAAAGCATTGAAACCCACGCATTTTGGTGACAACAGTGGGGTTCAGGAATGTCTCCTGGAGAGCCACACATGCGGGGTTAAAGCGAGAGATGATGGATTTGATGTCATCAATGCGAGACCGAAATCCACGACAATTCCAGGAAACAAAGGAAGCCATCAATGGAATATATTCTATCCTTTATCACTGTTGCTTATCGTCATCTCAGATGAATCCTCAGAACCGAAGTCATCATCTGATGTATTCAGTTTTACATTGTCATCATCCAGACAGAGAAGAGCTTTTTGTTGTTAAGGAAGACTTTCTAGGGCCTTCCTTGGCAATTTTTAATTTTCTAGCTTTTAGGGATTTTGATTTTGCCAAAGGTGAATTGGCGATTATTGGTACTGTAGCATTTACTTTTTGTTTAATAGGCAATCTTATTGTGTTAACTGATTCATTTTCTGTTTGAGTACCGTAAGATCTGGTGATCTTCTTAACTGCTGCAGCGTAACTATTGCCAGATTGAGGAGTACGTGATGAGACTATTTTACGAGCTTCTGGGTAAGAGACTTTATTCTTTATTTTGATTGCCGTGATTTCCTTTTCAATCTGCCAGGCTGGACAAGAGCGAGAGTAGGAGGGGTGGTCACCTTGGCAATTGACACACGCCTCTTTAGCGTTGCAGGTAATACTATCATGGCCGACATTAGCACAACGGGCACAAGTAAGTTTTCCCTGCAAGCTAATTTTGAATGTCGAAGCGTTGGCATTGAAAACATCTCAGAAGGATTTGGAAAGTATGGTCTAACAGAACACCGCAAATAAGCAACTTTTACGTATTGCGGTAAATCTGGAGTGGCAAATGTCAAAACTAAGTTATTCGTTTTTAATACAATGCCATCTCTTTTGATAGTCAATCGTTTTACAGCGCATACTTTCTGAGATTTTAGATTTTCAAGTATCTCATCAGTAGATGTATATTCTAAATCCTCTGCCGTAATCACACCACGAGAAAAATTTAAATTCCCGTGAGGTGTTACAATCACATCCATGTCGCCCAGAGTTCGCATAGCCGTCATCAGTATAGACTGCCTTTCAGAGGCCGTTTCCAGTAATAGATCGCCAGATCTTAATTTCTTTAGGGATTTCACTTCACCAAGGAAAGCTGAAACACTTTTTTCTATGACAAAAGGGGATACAAACTGAAAAGATCCCTCTTTTTTGAATGATAAAAAATTTTGCAGAACACATTGACGAATTGCTCCTCCCGTGGGAGTGAAGATAAAGTAGATTGTTCCATGCAGCATAAATTAAAATTCAGGGACTAGACGGCACCACCCACCACGGAGCCCTACAAGGATACAGGTTAACTGTACCAGTGCTAGTCAGTCCTATACGCTCACGGTACATCCCTGAAGTGGACTCCACCCTTAACGAGTCACCCAGTAGATGTACCGATCGCTTGATCCATAAAGCCGATTGATGTGCTGAGGACCACAACACACCTCCCGTTTACCTGAAGCAGAGGCCAAAGCAATGTGTTGGTCTCAGGAGGCCTCAATTACCAGGATCCTCCTTTCCAGGGACACGGGTCTCCACGCACGGCAAACACGTGGGTGATTTAGTCCTCAAGAGTAGCTAATAGCAACAGAGCGGCGAAAGCTACTCAAGGGGAGCCCTCAACCTCTTACGAGGCAACCACACTGAGGGAGAAAAGGAAGAAAAAGCAGAAGAGTAGTGGAGAGAGGAAAATAAAGAAGAGGACAGATCACTAGGGTACCTCGGGATTGTGACACCCGTGTTTACATAAAGAAGGTAAACCCCCTGAGGGGTCCTCACATCTGAAAGGGGGATGGATGACGGCATTGGAGTTGATGCTGCTTTAGCAGCAGCATCTGCCTTTTCATTTCCCTAGAGACCTACATGACCTGGGATCCAACAAAATTTGATATCATACCCCTTGCAAGCAAGGGAATCCAATATTTGGAAAATCTCTGACACAACCGGATGACAGTGTATATTCGAATTTCCCAACGCTTCCAATAGACTCAAGCTGTCAGTATACACGCAAAAAGAATGAGAATTTACAATACTCACGAGCTGAAGCGTATTATAAATTGCAGTAGCTTCAGCTGTAAAGATGGTGTAGGAAGCATGAAGGCTGTAATTATATGTATTATTGTTCATAAAAATACCACAGCCGACATGTCCTGCAGTTTTTGAACCATCCGTGAATATTGGCATGTAGGAAGAATACTGACAGCGATGTGAATAATAGAGCTGTTGGAAAATTGCAGAGGTTGTGTCCGATTTTCTACAGTTGGCAAATGGATTAATTATCAATATTTGTGGATCATACCAAGGTGGATGCGATAATACGTCCGTTTTAATAAAACGGACATCACATAGGTCAAACAAGGATAAATGATTTTTTGTTCGAGTGAGGAAGGGTGGGATGCTGTATAGTCTAGCATCATATATCCTCTTCAGAGTAGGAGTAACATCAGAAGAATATAATGGATGATGAGGGTCAGACATAATTTTACAATAGTAATTGTAAAATTATGTCTGACCCATGTCTAAAGGCATCTATTTACATGTCTAAAGGCAATTGTTGGCATATTGCATAAAGACTATGGACGGGTGATGTGCGGAATGCGCCTGAACATATTCTCAGAGCAGAATGATGGACAGTGTCCAGTCTGCGTAGAACAGAAGATCTAGCGGATCCGTAAACAACCTTAACATCATTAGAATTAGCGGAAGAAATTGGATATATGAAAAGGAAGCAGTCCGTGTTCGCAATTGGATATCAAAACTCTTTTGATCAAATAGCCCTGTTTCGAAATAGCTGCAATATAACAGTATTTTCCGGCCATTATTATACACATTTTTGAGGGATAAAACTTTGTTATTGATCATTATAATGAATTCATAGCATTTTAAATGTAAAGAAATACTCTGCTTGAAAAGATTTTATTTTTCAGAATTAATAATAGTTTTTCATGCCCTGAAATCTTAACTCTTTTTGAAACTTAGGGAGTTGAGTTTTGTTTGAGTGCAAAACTAAAGTTGGAGGAAACTCGACAGTTTTACCTATTTAATGTTTAAAATTTACTAGTACAAATTCACTAATAGAAGTTCAAATTTACTATTACAATTTCAAAGTTTTTTTCATTTTCGTATAGGAATAACGAATCGATGAAATTAAATAATTTTTTACCTGTTTCCATTATTTTCATACACAAAATTTACACCCGTAAATTATATGATATGTTACTTCAATCTTTGTTTTTAAACCATCATTTGCCAACAAATTTAAGGAAATTGAACAGTGGAAAATTTACGCACATAAAAGTCGTTCTCAAAAACTGGAAAGTTCAAATGTACCAAATTGTGACAGTCGATGAAAACGCATGCGCATTTACTGAATGCTATGTGATTAATATTCCCAAATTCCATAAGAAAAAGAAATCTCATAACTATGGAGGAAATTTCCAAAAATGAATGTGATCAAAAAGTGATTAAAGAAGAATCGCGTTTTTCAGGCCTATTTTCAAAGGGGAAAAAATTCGTTTTATACCCTAACAAATATGGTACTTGGTTAATAGTATGAAAATTTAATCTGTTACAAAGAAAGTAACTAATACGACAATAAACTGTCGTATCATTCTTGAATTTTATCATAGAGCCTTCAAATGTTAATTTTATAGAAAATGAAGAAATTAAGAGAAAAATATTTGCATACAATTATTAGCGTAGCAAACCCATCAACTTTCAGTGACCAGTGAAAAACATGCATAATTTTCGGAAAAAGTTGTAATATTTATATTTACTTTGCTTCTTTTAACAATCTTTACTACTATTGTTCAAAATACTATTTTCCTCCATGAAATGAAGTCTTACATATGAAAATAATAGCACATAAGGTAGAACGCTTGAAACTTCTCTTTAATTACCAAATTATTAAATTATTGAAATCTAGACTCCTTTCATAACAAAAGAAATGCATTTCCACAAGGCGCCATTTTGGCAACAGTAAAAAATTTTCGTTGTAGTTTGCAAAAACAATACTTTTTAAAAGTCGGAATAGGAAGTAATAAGAAAAAGGGTTTTTTAAAGCTATGCACACACAGGTTGTGGAAGAAAAGGGAATTCGGTATCGTTCATATTCTTTCTCTACCATAGGGATAAATACCATTTCAAAAAAACGGAAGGAACTACACGCCTTCGTTCCTGAAGCGAGTAGATTTCCGGAACGATGCTCCGGATTGAATATTGTTTTGGCATAATCCTTTTTACAATGACTTAAATCTTCGTTATTTATAATTAAAAAAATTAATCACACACACACACGCACACACACACGCACACACACACGTACACACACACACGTACACACACACACACGCACACACACGTACACACACACGCGCACACACACGAACACACACACGCGCACACACACGTACACACACACGCCCACACACACGAACACACACACACACACACGGACACACACACGCGCACACACACGTACACACACACACTCACACACACGTACACACACACGCACACACACACGTACACACACACGCACACACCACCGCACACACACACGCACACACACGCACACACACACACACACACGCACACACCTACACCACACACACGCACACACACACGCACACACACACGCACACACACACGCAAACACACACGTACACACACGCACACACACTACCTACACACACACGTGCAGCCACACACACGCACACACACGTACACACACGTACACACACACGCACACACACGTACACACACGTACAACACACACGTACACACACGCACACGCACACACACACGCACACACACGTACACACTCACACACGTACACACACACACTCACACACGTACACACACACTCAAACACGAACACACACACTCAAACACGTACACACACACACAAACACGTACACACACACACTCAAACACGTACACACACACACACTCACACACGTACACACACACACACACACGTACACACACGCACACGTACACACACACACACGTACACACACACACGTACACACACGCACACACACGTACACCACACACGTACACACACACACTGTACACACACGTACACACGTACACACACACGTACACACACACACACACACACACATGCACACACACACACACACACACACGTACACACACACGTCTGCACACACACGTACACACACACGTACACACACACACTTACACACACACGTACACACACACACACACACGTACACACACACACACACGTACACACACACACACACGTACCACACACACACGTACACCACCACACACGATCTACACACACACACACGTCTACACACACACACGTACACACACACACACACGTACACACACGTACACACACCTACACACGTCTACACACACACGTACACACACACACATTCTACCACCACCACACACGATCTACCACACACACATTCTACACACGTACACACACACGTACACACACACACGTACACACACACACGAACACGTACACACACACACGTACACGCACACACACGTACACACACACACGTACACACACACACGTACACACACGCACACGTACACACACACACGTACACACACGCACACGTACACACACGTACACACATACACGTACACACACACACTCACACACGTACACACACGCACACGTACACACACGTACACACATACACGTACACACACACACTCACACACTAACACACACACGTACACACACACACACACTCACACACGTACACACACACACGTACACACACACACACACACGTACACACACACGTACACACACACATTCTACACACCACACAGTCACCTACACACACACGTACAGATCTACCACACACACACACGTACACACACACGTACACACACACACACACGTACACACACGTACACACACACACGTACACACACACACGTACACACACACGGACACACACACACGGACACACACACACACACGGACACACACACACACGTCTACACACACACGTACACACACACACACGTACACACACGTACACACACACGTACACATTACACACACACGTACACGTACACACACACACACGTACACACACACACGTACACACACGTACACACACACACGTACACACACACACACGTACACACACACACACACGTACACACACACACACGTACACACACACACACACGTACACACACACACAGAAACGCGCGTTGTAACGAAAATTTCAAAGCAATACGTAACTTTTATTTTAAATTAATTTAGAACTAATATCTTGATGTTAATCTCATCCTACTCAATGTAAGCCGCTTTCACTTTAAGTTCAGAAGAAAAAAAAATGCTTTCTTATAAATAAAGTTTTATTTATATATACACATCTCTCAAAAAGCTTTTGAAAATCAATTTACATCAAAGAAATTTTAAATTCGAATATCAATGAAACTATTGAAGAAAGTGAATAAGTTTTAGGCACATTTTGTCATTTTTGTTAAGTTTGTATTTAATGTATAAGTCCGTACAGTAATGGAAGCAGAGATAACTTATTTCATATTTACATTTATTTCAATACATATTATCGTGTTATACATGCAATTCACATTTCATAGTAAAATATTATTTAGATAATACTTCATTGGTATCTTGTTAATCACACGGTTTTGAAATTAACGTACTGTAAGTTAGTCCTACGTTATTTAGTCCCAGTTATTTGCTATTTTAATATATATAACAAAATACTAGGTATTTAATGGAGAATAAAAACAATAATATCATGGAATCATGGTCATAATTTCTTGTTAAAACTTCAAAATAATTGGACTCCCCGAAGCAAAATTGTACCCTCGAAATATTAAACTGATCAGCTCTATTTTCGGATGTTTATCCAATAAAGCATTTGGTACTCTTTTGCAAAAATACGTATCTGATATGGATGTTTTCCAAAACCAATCAATGAAGAATTCGATTTTAATACAACTGTTTATATCGAAACCGTTATCGAAAGTGATTCGAAACACACATTGTAGCCAAGAAATATAGCATAATCTTCGTCAAATCCTACATATGTAATATTGTTTTACAACAAAAACCCTTAAATTATTTTTATAAGAGATTTTGAATAAAATATTTTTTCTTTAAAAATTTTATAAAAATTATGAAATGAATATTTAATATAGGGTAAGCAACCTTTATCTTATTTTCCTTTTTTAATGTTATAATTTTTTTAAAATTCGTCAGCAGTTAGTTCTGAATAAAACTTGTTGCATCTTCACATTTAACAGCCGAGTTTATAAAGGAAAAATATAGAGGAAAGATAGTAAATTCATCGCACTTGTGGCTGTGACTTGGAGACCATTGATTAATTTTATTTTTTGAATTTATGCTAATACGTCTTAAATGTATGAGCATAAATTCTTGGTACTCATGCATTAAAACTCATTCATAAATATGATACATCTTAAAGAACATGTTATCTTAAATATTATTTAAAATAAAGTGCATTTTTATTTTAAATTCAACGTTTTGTTTTGTTCAAATTTTGTTTATTTTTTAATTCAGATTATTTTAATATGTAAGAATACAATTCTATTCTTCTCCAAAAATTATTCAAATAGTTTCGCTCCCTGGAAAAATTGATAAAAATTAAAAAAAAAAAAAAAAAAAAAAAAAAGTAATAAACATGCTTAATAGGAATTAAGGACAGTATTTAAATACTAAAATTTTAAAGCAATTCCATTTGAATAATTATAATGAAACAAATGACAATTATATTTGTTTGAAAATATTATCTTTTTAACAAGAATTAAAGCAAAAATACGAATAATAAGATATTTAATAATTTTAAGATATTTAATAAAGCTATTTAATAATAAATACGAATAATAAGATATAATAAGATAGCAAAAATAGAAGGAATATTGTGACACAAACTGAAAGATGGCAATCTTGTATTATCATTTAAATAAAAATAAAATACAAGGAAGTTACACTGATGGAATTAATCTGTTATTTTTTTTAGGTATGTGCGTATAAAGGTAATGGATACTAAACATGTTATTTTGTTTAATTTTCCAATCAACTTACTGCCTTAAATAACAAGATATATTTATATTTTACAACTATTGTATGTCATAAAATATATTTATTTCGAATGATACACATGATAAACAAGAAAATTCTTGCCGATTTTATGACACCCCCCACAAAAAATGACCTACAGAAAGTGTAGCCTCGAAATAATCCCCCTCGGCATCGAACACCTTCTGCAATCTGTCTCCAGTTGTGCAATCCCCTTGCGGTAAAACTGAGGGGTTTGGAACGCCCTCATGCCAGAGAAAGAAATCTAACTACTTGAACTTGTGAAAGTAATATCTTGCCATGTATTCATTCAGAACACTATCCGCAAAAGCTTGACATATTCGATGCAGCATATAATAAGCCACTATGAAGTCGCAAAGCAAACAACACCGAACCAGCTTCTTCAACACTTCCATTTATCTCCGCTACTGTACAAGTTACGAGTGAAGAATATTCACCGTGTAGATGCTTTTTATAACGACTGATACTCCTACTTTCGACTGACCGGTGTCTCAACCACGTCCAACACTGATTTGCATACTTATTCTCACTTCATTCATTGGCAATGCGAAATCGCAACAGCTTTCTCGTTGATCTTATATTTTTAAACGTCATGTAAAACATTATAACACACATATATGCTTATATATGTGTGTGTGTGGGTACGAGGAGGACTCTGAAATTTTTGAGATACAACTAGGTTTTTAAAGTTATACTTACAAAATGTTAGGTGTATTCAAAGTAATCTCCTCCAGCATCAATGCACATTTGTAGACGAATTTTCCACAGATTAAATGCCTCAAACCATTCATTTCTTGGAATAGAGGAAAAATGCATTTATAGCCACATCAATCTCTTCTTCTGAATGAAAAGGACATCCACGTAAGTTCTTTTTTAGATTAAAGAATAACCAAAAGTCACACATAGCTAGATCAGGTGAATACGGCGGAAGTTCGATAACTTTAATTTGTTTTTGTTTAAGAAACTTAATTGTTAATCCGGCTGTATGTGAAGATGCATTGTCATTGTGAAGCATTAGTCCCCTAACATCCAGTTCTTGTAGAATTTTTGGAAGACATTTAGTGGTATACCAGTTTGCTGTTACTGTCTTCTGTTCTTCCAACTTGATGGCTTTGACCAATCCCGTACTTCTGAAGAAAACGGCATACATCACTTTTTCAGTGCGCGTTGTTTTTTCATCATTGTTGGCGTGGGATAATCTTCAAAGACCCATATTTTGCTTTCTTTACGTGTTGGAACGTCAAAAAACGGTACGTACGTTTCATCACCAGTTACAATTTTAGAAATGATGCGGTGGCAACCATCATTTAGCAATTTAAGAGTTCCTTTACTGATTCTGACACGCTCCTCTTTTTGGTGCTCAGTTAGATTATGGGGAAACCAACGGCAAAATACTTTTAGCATACGTAATTCTTCATGAATGATTTTGTGTATGATCCAATGTTAAGTTCCTTCTGTATCATTTGATAGGTACAGCAATTATCATCCATTTAATTTTTCGTATGGCAGACACATTATCCGGGATTACTGCCGATGGTGGCCTTCCTGTGTGTTCTTCATCCTGAAGAAAATTGCGACCTCTTCTAAATTCTCTAAACCATTTGAATACAGTAGCACGAGCTGGAGATTCATCACCAATCACCAAATGCTAATTACAACCGTTGAACGCTTTCTTCTTGATTTAATCCTGCTTTTAAAATCGTAGAAAATCATAGCGCGAAGATGTTCTCGCGTCAACTCCATTTTCTCTTCTGTTTAAAATTTATTTTACGCTAAGCAAGTTGAAGTAAGTCAGTAAAAAATCGTCTTCTGTGTTAAAATACTTTGTATTTTAAAATTAAACCATTATTTTTATTTTGTAAATTCTCGTCTGCGCGTATCTCAAAAATTTCAGAGTAACCCTCGTGTATATATATATATATATATATATATATATATATACGCATATATATATATGTATATATATATATATATATATATATATATATATATATATATATATATACGCATATATATATATGTATATATATACATTGGGAATCTTTTATATCAAATATTTAATAAAATTCGATTTTTATTCATTCATTTTGCATACGCAGGGAAAATATTGTAACACGCTGACAACAATAAGATTATCAGATATAATATTTAATTTTCATATATTAATCTGCTTGCATAATTTGATAAATTTTTAGATGAAACAATCTTTCAACTACTAATAAAGGCGTTATCAATTATCCAAAAAGACAGCTCAGTTTTGAAAATATAAAATAAATTAGTAAAACAAAAGAAAGTAAGGTTAAGGTAGCATTATTTATGTAGCTCCAAAATAAATTATAGATGTGTAAAGAAATGTGTGTGTTTGCTTTAGACTTCAATACTTTATAAGGAAGGATTTTAGAAACCTACTATTTTTGGTTTGGAACACGTTTACGTTAATTTGTGATATTCAAATTCCTTGCATTGATGTAGCGAGGATATAGAGAGAAGGATACCAGCGTAGGTGTAACCTCATCACTTGATCGTGGCTCAAAATTACAATGTATTTAGTGACAGATCAGCATTCCACCCTTTAACGTTAGGTACAATCTCGAGCTCACCTGCATCATTCATTATCTATGTATTAAATGAACAAGTTTACTTTTTTTGCAAGACATCAGCGATAAATAATAAAATGTAATGCGGTTAAAAGATATCCCAACTTCATATTCAATAACTTCATAAAAAAAGCCTGTAGAACGATAGCCTACTTGTGGCCAAGACCTATAATGTCCATATCTGTTTTCCCGACGGAGGGCCTTGAGGTGCAAAGCATATGTCCTGATTAGGTGGTCAGCCTAAATCAAAACCCCTAGTGTTTTAGTTCCCAAGCATGTTTGGTACTCAATTTATAGACCCACTGATGAGATGAAAGGTTTAGTCAGCCATGTCCAACCCGAGGATCGAGCCTCAGGAGCTCGAAGCGCTGCCACTAAACCATCGGACTTCAAATAACTTCGTAAATAAAAGAATTTTTTACCATGCTACATCTATTTCGAATTGTTTTAAATTGATCTATATATGTGACATCATTCTGTAGACTAAAGCATTTTTGTGAAAAGTTAAGTAAGTAGAAAATATCTTTATTTTTCTAAATCACAACTTTTCCTGGTATATATTTTTCATTGGAAACAATGACCCACGAAAGCTTGAGGGTTCTGTCTCCGAGTCTGAAATACGTTTTTACTTAACAGACATTATTTTAATTTTAATAGATGAAAATAAACAGTAAACGCTGCTCACTGTATGAATCATCCTCTTTTCCATGGAACTCAATCTCAGATCCTTTGCAAGGACGTCCGCCATTTGATGGGAGAGGATTGTTACATTTTCTCTTCCTCCTTACTACGAACTTGAGACATATCCAGCTTGACCATTCACTCCACCCACCATCCACTGTGCAAAGGAAGTAATTGGTAAATCAAGATTATATTTTCGATTAATTATTCTTATCTCAAAATGAAGGGGGTATAAGGGAATCTAAAAAAGTACCTCGACAATTAACTGGTTGTAGGCAGAGGCCAGCTTGTAAAAAGGTTCCCTGACACATACTACCATTGTGGATGGGAAATGGAGAATTGCAAGATCTTTTCCGTAGTGAATAAGCTGGTGTGGAAGAATTTTGGCAGTCAGGTGTGTTGCAATCGCCCCATTCACTCCAATCAGACCAAACACCGTCCACTGAAACAAATTATATATTGCTTATTAAATATATAAGAGCTTAATAAATTTACGAGATTAATTGATAATTTATTATAAGATTATTATTTACGCGATAATTTATTATATCGAAATTAATAAATTTACAAATGACATGAAACTATTGCCTCTAGAGCACTAGATCTTGGTTTGGCTAAACGGTTGCTTCTTTTGTACAAGAGTACCTATAGAATTACTAGAGTGGCTACCACTATGAACATCTAGTTTGAGATGAACCCACAAACTCAAAATGAAAGCCAGGGCGCTAATAATCTAGCTCGGCGAGCTTGGCAAAGCAAACAAACTCGGAAAAGCATTAAACTTAGTTTACTTTTCTCTCTTTCCACAGAAACTTTTATATAAATATTAATGAAATTAGAAGTAATTTTTAATGGCATTTATATTTTGGTGAATTAAATATTCCCTGTTGGTGTGGATCCACACAATGAGTAAAAGGCTAGTTTAAGTTTCTTCCTAGTTTTTTCATGGTGCCTGTAAACTACAAGATATTTCTAGTTGCATTAAATTTAAGTATTAGTAAATAATCTAGGAATCTCTGCACTCAGTTTTTATTTGCCACTTGGAACAAAGCTAGCTTGAAGAAATAACTCAAGGTGACTTAAAATATTTTTTGTAATCAGTATCCTGGATATTAAACCTATATTAGCTAAAAACTACAAACAGCTAAGATGATAGTTTAGTTAGTTACTTTTTGATGCTTAATATTTGCATTCGAGTGCTATTTCCATCATGTCATAAGTTTCAAAAAGTGAATATGAAATCCTATAAAAATGAATCATGATTTGGGAATCTAACCCGTGGCTAAAATTTAAACCTATAGACTCAACCGTTCAAAAATCAGCTCATCTCAATGCAATATTTCTGTATCGAATCAAATCGAACTAAGTAATTATATAACACTTAAATAAATCATCAACTCTGAAGAAAGCTGAGCTTAAATAAATTTACATTTAAATTTTCTGTGGTATGATGAATTTTTTTACTGTAAATATATTATTTTAAGATCAATGAATTACTCCATGCATCCCAATGAAAAAAGCTGAATATTCAAATGTATATCTGTTTGTTAACCATGTGAACAAGTTTTCCATGAAAGGTTTACAGCCTTAGCAACTTTGTAGATTGTTCAAAATCAATTAGCTTGAAATTTAATTTTTACATTTAAAATAGATAAATTATGTATGCTTTATGTTAATTCATTTACCATTTTTCTGTTCTGCACTTTCTAGTTATTGTGATTCTATTTGCTGCCATGATTTTGTTATCTTAGAGATATGAATACAATGGTTTGTTAAGTTATTGACAAAACATAGACAGCACTATTAAGAAATATTTAATTTAACTAATTATATTGTCACGTTAGTAAAAGATGGTCCTCATTTTGGCCAAAATTAATTTTCTTATATTATAATTAATTATTCAATCACCGTATAATCTATTCTGTTGTTGATAAGTACATACATTTGTATAGATTCAATTCCCTATCCTTCCTTTTAAAAACAGTTCTTAGATTCTACTCCCATACTAATCATGGATGCTTGTCATGTATAAAAATTTATCTTAAAATCTCAATGCTTGCTACAATCGGCTCAAGTCTACGAAAAGAAATTGTCAAGAGTTAAAAAAAACTTAGGCCGAAAACATTTTTAATTTAATCTAGTTTGCTCAAAACCGGGACTTCGAATTAATTAACTTTCCTAGGAAAAAAGGCGAATGTTAAGCAGAAAAAGAAAAAACTCAATAGTATATTGCTGATAATTGAAATTTTAATATCATGGGGGGAAAAAAACATGTTATTCATGAACAAAATTGTACGAAGACAGAATCATAAAATTAGAAAACGGTTTGAATATTTATAGAGGTTGAAAATTAATAGGAAAAGTCTCCACTCCTGCAGCTAAGACAGCCCACACTCGGATAGGCAGAGTTTGGATGGCATAAAAAGGTTCTATTCTTTTTCAAATGTATGCCATTAATTGAATGTGACTGAAATATTTTCCTATTTAAAATTAGTCTAGATTTTAAAGTGTTCACAAATCATTTATAATTATAATCTATTTTTATTGATTCCAAATAGTTTACACTTTACATATTGTACCACTTTAGGTCTCATAAAAGTATAACACAAAATTGTCTTTTTAACTCCATCCTTTCACTTTCTAATGAATGTAATAGATACTTACCCGGGCAATGTCTCAACTGCCCATGACAACTGCGAAGTTGCATTTCGCCAGCTTCCGTACGGTTGCAGTCAGCCCCACCAAATTGGGGCGGAGGTTGATCACAACCCCGCCAACGCCTCTGCTCTCCATTCCCACAAGTCACAGAGCATTCGGTCCATTCCGTCCACTGTGACCACTGTCCATTCACTACATTAATAAATGTCATAAATACCATAGAAAAGCACAAATTTTTATAATAATAATCAGTTTTTAAACCTTATGAACAATTGATTAAACAAGAAACCGGAATATTTAAATAATTTTTTTTTTACGTATAGAAATAATAATCAAATTCTCAAATTATTTTTTACATATAAGAAAATGTATTAATATTAAAACACAATTAAATAAATGAAAACTTAAACCTATTTCTAATTTTTGATCAAGAAATTAAGTGCATACTTTTGTCATTGGATTTGTACGTTTATTTCATTCTCAAATAATATACATAATAATGACTGACAACAATTTTTAATTTTTTCCTGAATAGATTTATAGTTTTGAAATATGTTATTGATTTAAACTTTATATAGAAGTTTACACAATGATATTCTTATAAACAATATTGAAATTGTAGAAAGAATTTCAGGGGTTTTTTCGCTAAGAAAAAAATTAATAATTGTGTTATTATTTGGTTTTAGGATTAAAAAGTGACTATGATTTCAAACACAGTGTATCAACATAAACATAATGTAAAAAGATGTAATGTGGTCCTGGAGAGATAATTGTAATTCATATTTTAAATTTTCAGAGCTGATTTGATAGCTAAAGTTTAATGTATACTGTTTTATTAATTTTTAGAAACAATTTGCAGTTTTCTTGATTTTATAGAATACAATGATTCAAATCGCAAAACAAAGAATACTTACGATAAGTCGATAAAGTTAATTAACATAAAGATAAACGTAAAAAATCAAGTATAAAAAATAAATAAAAGTATAAAGCATGTTTTAATGTTTATTAGATTTCCTACAAATATGGATATTAAGGACTTAGAAACAGAGAAATAAACTTAAAAAATGATATTGAAAAATCCTTTGGAACATCTTTCTCAAAATTTTATGATATACATTGAAACTTAAGGGGATTTTACTTGGTTATAAACCTACAAATCTGCGGTGAACACATTGGAAACTAAGGAAAACAAAATTGATCCGTTGTAAGCAAAATGTTTCAGACAGATTATTCAAATGTATTGGCCACAAAAAATTACCGAAAGCAATTTATGAAAAAAGTTAAAATATTACCCTACCATAAAAGACTTTAAAACGAGACATTGCCGATGGACTAGACAAGTCTTCAAAATGAAACTAACTCTAATCCTACAACAATATCTCTAAAATAAACAATCGATGGACTAAGGAAGTAAGACAGATACAAAATAACATTTAGGTGGGTGGTCCTTTATGTAATTTTAGATGCAGCAATGGGAGCTGGTTGGTAAAGATGTTCTGAGCTAGAGAAGATAGAAAAAATTCATGGCCTCATGCGCCAGAGGGGAGAAACAAATTGCAAATCAATTAACCTATAAAAATCCATTTAATAAATTCATAGTTCTTACAACGGGAGGATTGATACTACACATTTAGAAAACATCAAATTAATCAGTGGCATTGACTACGATTCCCAAAGTTCTTTAAAAATTTATAAGACTTAATGTTTTTCAGTTGATTTAGTGTGTCAATTAACAAGAATGATTGGTCTTAAGCAACTGTTTTAGTGCCACCAAATTACGAATCAAGATTTCCAAGTTATTCTTAAGCGGTTCCATTGATTATTAGTAGCTAATTGTTCAACTTTAGTACTGGGATAATTCCATTTCCTGCTTTACATTTGGGCTCCTGATGATATTTTGTAAACAGTGTCAGTATTTAATTAAAAGTGCAAAGATTATAATATGAAGAATTGCGTTGCCAGGCAACGATGCACGTTTTATATTTAATACATTTCAATGTCTTTCTACTCGTGGAATCCTGTAAGGAAAGGCAAGCTCTAGCTTAGATACAGACCTCATCACTTGACTGTGGTTAAGTCTGCAGCAACCGAAGCCACTAAACACAACAAACCATTTTGTTGTTCAGCGGCTTTTACCAACCAAAGCTGCTAAACTACAAAAAAGTTTGTTGTGTTTAATGACTTTTCTTGGCAAAAATAGTCATCCAAAAATGATTGTGAACCTGTAATCTTATTTAAAACATTATATTGATATTTATTCGTCTTCTGGTACAAGTGTTCTCCTTATTTCTCCTTGTTTACAATGCTCCTTATTTCTTTTTGTTTACAATGCTCCTTATTTCTTTTTGTTTACAATTCTCCTTATTTCTTCTTGTGTTAAAATACATAAATTTAATCCTAAGCTATTATCATAAGAGAATACAGAAGATATAATTTCTATCACCTATCTTATAAATTCAAATCACTCATTAGTATTGTGGTAGGAGAAAGGTTGAACATAGTTTCTCAATTGCAGTACAAATAAGAAAATAAAGATACTTACCAGGACATTTAATGGGAGCTTCACAAACTCGAACACTATGCGGAAGGCCCCTACATGGCTTGCCGTCACCTACTGGTGGAGGGTTGTTGCAGGATCTGTAACGGTGAATGGATCCTCCACGTCCGCAAGTCACAGAACACGATGACCATTGACTCCATGACGACCATTTACCATCCCCTGAAAAACTCTTTCAAATGAAACATGGCAAATATATCGTCAAATAAAAACATTCGTTCTGTGATTAAAACAATTTAATAATTTGTTCATTATTCATCATGATATGCTTATTGCTGATTCAAAGATCTGTGAATAAAAACGATTGCTATATAAACATTGATATATTCTGGGTAACATGTTTCAATGTTTTTATAATATTATTATGAATAGCAGATTATAAAATAATTGTTAATATTTCTACATTTTAATCAATTTTGTAGTTAAATTACTAATAATCAGAATTTAATGAACTATTATCATTGAAAAGAGTGAATAAAACATGGTATATGGAGATAATTATATTGTGACCTAAGCGTTGCTTGTTAAATTATCAGAAGTAAAAAATGTTTTTGTTAATTAATGAAAGAAATTATTCGTATATTTAAATAAAACTCGAGCTCTTGTTTAATATGGCATAAAATAATCAAACATAAGCACTTTAATTCTCTTTCCTTTTATATTTCGCGTCTCAAGAAGCACACTGAAAAACAAATATTTAACCAAACACATTTTCATACACAAATACAATATGCCTTTTCATACTCAAAATTGGTAGCTTTAAACTCTGAGATTTTACTTAAAAAAGGAAGAAAGTTAAACTGCTTTTTCACTTGGCATTGTGTCCAATGTATTCCTCAAAGCAATCTTGAACTCTTGTTGTTGCTTTGTTCACTAAAGTAGTGCAATGGAATCACAAATTGATTTAAAAATGTTCAAGATAGATCTGGCTACATCAATAACTTCCGGAAAATAGAGGAGTTGATGCAGAGGATCGAGATGCACTGCTCATGTCTTGAACTCTTTAGCAGATGATAAGAGAAAGGTCTTTTTTGTTTTGACGAACGTTTCTGATGGGAACATCAGAAAACTTGGAAATGTAAGTACTGAAACACACTTGCCATCTCTTAAAAAGAATAGTTTTCTCTCCACAACTGTATTTAGAAATAAGCACCATCCTGCATGAAGGAAAACAATGTATCTACTTAACAATCTGAAAGAAGACAATAACAAGGGAAAGTTTCTATGCAATATGGGATTGTGATTACGTCATAAATTCTTCAAAAGTATAAAAATAAAACCTGCCAATTTAAATTATGAAATTTACCAATCAATAGATCGTCATTTTTCTCGATATTATTCCTAACATTCAAAGCAATATAATAATTAGTTTGAGTATTTTTCTCTGCGATAACTTACACTTAAAATCACACACACTGTACTACTCTCAGTTAAAAATAAATTTTGTAAAATATTGAAAAATCAAAAATTAAGGTTGTAGTTATAAAAAAAAGATATTTCGATAAAAAGAGAATTTGTTGTGCTAATACCTCATTCTTAAAGAGGAAAAATAGTCGGGGAAAATTAATATGAAGAGTTTAATGTATCATGATTGCAAACGATGGTATAGATTTGATTAAGATATCTCCTATTACTGGACTCATATTTGTTTCTTCATCAAATAAAGTAAAAAATTGTATTAAGCAAGAGTCACAGAGAAGGTTCCTTGCAGCCTAGTGGTGTGACAGAACTTTTAGAAGCATAAAATCCCGGAGTCAGTCACAGCCATTAATCAGCAATGAGAGAGGGATGTTGCCCATCTACCCTCTGCATGCACATCTGTCAGAGTGAAAAATAGAAATTTTCACGTACTACCTCCCTAGAGGCACATAAATACTGGATATTATCTATGAGATTTTTCCCGGAAGCAGGATTACGTGATGTAAATAATAAACCCATACTTTGCGAAACAGTTAATGTCTTTTGTACTTTAAGCTTTTACCCAGTAATCCCAGTAAACTCTCATACTGTTAATCATGTGAAGGTATTGATTAGCATTTATGTCATTAATTGCCTTCTTTAGAAATGCACAGATTTTAAAGTCTAGATGATCTGGAAAGTGAATTATTGCCGTGTAATGACTCTTGCTTAAGATTCACACAAGAACTATAAGAACTAAGGTCTGAAAACCACACTTGACTCATTTAGAGTGATAATCTCTTCTTTCAAATAATCATCGACAAGTGCAGCTTTGTATGATAGGCTGGTATTATCCTTAAAAACTAAATAATTTCCCTCGTCTCCTTGAAAAATTCAACCATTTATTTGCCGAGCTGGCAGCCGAATGGTTAGCGCTCTTGCCTTCGGTTCAACAGTTCGTGGTTTCGAATCCCACCATGGGCATGGATGCTTGTAGTGGTTTGGAATCCACTTTAAGCCGTAGGTCCTGGTCTAATTAGCCCTCGTGTTCAAAAAGTGACCGTTGAGCGACAAACAAACAAACAACCATTAATTTAAAAAATAGCATCTTTTTAGTGTTTAGTTGTCCTTATACGAATGAAAATGAACGAGTATTGGTAAACGGCCGTCCATCATAATCTCTTCCCATACAAGAATGTCAAGGACACAAAACAGAGTAATTTATCTATTGTTTGTTTGATTATAGCATCTTTCAGTTTGTCTTCAGATGAAAAGACATCAATTATTGCGTTATGTGCTGAATCTTGACAAGCACTGAAAAATAGCGGTGCTATTCTGATCAATTAAAAGTATTCCAATAATGATAGGTATGAAATTGCAAAAAGAAAATACAGCATGGGATAAAAGCTCCTTTATCTACCCAACACTACATAATTAATCTAAATATTAATCTTTTAAATGCAACAACCAATATTGAGGTGACGCAGTGGCCTGGTTGGTCAGTGCGTTATTCTCTTTATCGGAAGTTAGTGAGTTTGAATCCCAGCTTAACCCAAGATCCATCATATTCGTTAAAGTGACTGGGGCACGTTAAAACTGAGAGTGATCGCAGTGTCTTCTAAGGGAATGATACCTCTGGAGGTGACAGGCCGAGTATTGGGGGTCTTCTGTTTGGACCCTGCTTCAAAATCTCGAAGACTTCACCATGCTTCTTCTGTTTAATTGGTGGAACACAAATCAGGACTAGGTCAAAGAAGCATACTGGTGCAACAACAACCAATCTTAAGAGCTGTAGTGGTCTGGTTGGTTAAGACGTCGTTTTCATTATCAAAATGTAATGAGCTCAAATACCGGCTTAACCAAAGATCCGTCGTGATCACCAAAGATATCTGAAGAACGTTAAAACTGAGCGTGATCATAGTGTCCTCCAAGGGAAGCGATAGTTCTAGGGGTGGTAACCCAAGTATTGGGGGTCTTCTGCTTGGCCCTTGCTTTAAAATCACCAAAATTCCATCAAGCTGTTTCTATCTAACTAATAGAAACTAATAGAGACCAGCTCAGTGTTAGGTACAGGAAAGTATGCTGGTGCAACAATAATCAATCTTGAAACAGTTGTCCAATGAATCATTTCATTTAAAACCAAAATAACGACTATTCAAAAGAATTTTGAATCTAATTGATATAGTCCATTTCTCCTAATTATTTTACCCAATGTCTGAAACGGTTTCATTATCTGGAGGCCAAAGTACGAGATACTAGCTGCTGTGGCACCGCCATTGTTCCCCGTACCTTGTCCAAAGTTGAACCAATTAAATGAAAGCAGCCGGGTGGTAGTCTCCGTAATTTAAAAACAGGAACAAAGAAGAAGACCCCTTTAAAACCACCATGACGTAATATATACTGATAGCCACAGAGTAATTTTGGATGGAAAATCGTTATTGGACGAGAAATGTGGTATTTACAAGCGGAAATCAATCTTTTAAGCTGTTCAACGCATTCATTTTAACTGGATGTTATTTTCTTTAAAAGTGAATCTTATATACTAATTTAATTTCAAAAAGTATTTACTTCTATTATTTCAAAAAATAACCTCTTCAATATTTCACATGCTCTAGAAGATTGAAATGAAATAATTTCCTAAATTATACAAATCAGTTTTTAAAATAATATTGCTTAAGAACACTGGTGTAAATGTCATGAAGCAGAACCCTGGACTGCTTTCCTAATCATAATGAATAGTTTTAATGCAACAATGCCATGTTTTCAATAATTGTGTGCTCATCACACATTTTGGCTTTGATCCATATACATAATGCATAAAGAGAATTTTATATACAGACGAAACTCGAAATAATATTTATATCGTACTGCATTAACTTCGTATAACTTCTGCTAATGAAGAACTGGATATGAAATCTTCGATCTGCTAAATCCTTTTGTGGGGAGTCACTTCTATAGCCATCTGGCAGAAAAATTAGAAATCCTAATTAAATCTTCAGACCATTCCATATCTACTGGTAAATTTATACCAAATTAATTTTATCTGCAAAAGAAGTATAAAAAATGAATTAAACTTTACTTATATAGTTCTTGAAAGATAATTGTCTTAGCTTTTAGCAAAGTTATTTCCGCTAAAGTAAGACTCAGATTTCTATAGGTTTTTTTTATCATATATAATTTAAAATGTAACAGTTATAAGTTTTTTCGGGGCGGTGGTAGCCTACTGCTTAGGGCATCAGTCTTCCATCAGGAATGGGGGAGTTCTATTCCCAATGCCGCTAAAGACCCACCGAGTACATGCGATATACGTTCTCGTTGAATCCGTGGAATCAAAAGTCTTGTGGTCAGTCATTGAGCAGTTACCATGGGTACAATGATTTGGAGAAAATTTCCTTCCCCTACAGATGAATGTCAGAATTGAGGGAGTGGTTCTTCTGGTGGTGCCATCCCTCCTATCGGAAGTTTTAAAAAAGAGCAAAGACGTAATTTCACCTATGTGGTGTTCTGATTAAAATGAAAGTCGCTCCCTATTGAGTTATATTTTCATAGCCAATGCATAGCGAGCTTGGCTTGTCCAAGTGTCATAAGCAACAACAACATAAGTTTTTTCAAGTTTTTTTAATGAGTAAATACGAAATTGTGTCATAATAAATACTATCAAAAATAAAAGCTTATCTCAATGAAGTAAACTTTCATAAGTCCATGATGTAACACAGGATTATCAATTTACCCCATCCATGTTATCTTTTTTCATATATTACTGTACAGGAAGAAGTTATCGAAAGACTTACTGTAGAAAATTAGTAAACTCTTTTGGGGCCTTCTTCTAATCTGCAGATTCTAGGACTTTTTTAGTTTTTTAAAAGTTACTTAAAACTAGAGAGAGAAAGAGAGAGTTAATATTATAATTACGTGGGCAATCCTTTAAGGCGAAGCAAACCTGAGAATCCTGTGGATTGCCTTCGCATGGAAATCCTCCATCTTCAGGGAAAGGATCGCTGCATGATCTGTATCTGTTCATGGTTCCTTCACCACAGCTTACTGAGCAGGGTGTCCAGGCAGTCCATGCACTCCACCCCCCATTAACTGAAAGAAATTTCATTCTTGTATTTCGAAATAATTTGAAGACATTTGCACACAAATTGTGTGTTTCCATGAATTTTCATGGAAACACTTAAATTATTAAGTTAGATCAAGTAAATTTTATATCGTACAAATTCTTGTGTGCCGGTGTCTCTTACAAAATTTGCAATTACCACTTTTTTGTAATGGTGATAAAAATTTCCATCAAATAATGCATCATCATATATATTAATCACCATGATCATCATATTGAATCATGAAAATAAACAACATGTCCAATAAATAGAAGAAATATGATGAATTCCTTGGTAACGACCACATATTGTTCTCACATGACAGGACATTAAAAGTTACTTTTTACAAGCAATTACCAGTAGGTGAGTAAGATTTATATAGAGTCAAAATCAGCCCTAATTGATACACAAAGCACACAATGAAAACTTTAATATAACATATCCGAAAATTAGGATTGTAACATTTGATATTCAAACCCATGATCTACCCTACATCCACGTTTGCGTTTCGGTCGTTTTGCAGAGCCATCTTTCGGTGCCCTGGAAAATCTATTTTTCGGAAGACACTCATAAAGTCTTCAGGGAAATAAGTTTCCCGCGGCTCCAAAAGCTCTCAAAGTGACCAAGGCTCCCTTCTAGCTGCTACCACATAACAGACAGACCCCCCACTCTGGGTTAGATACAGGGACATACGGTCTCTGACGCAATATTTCCAAAGAAAAAGTTCGTATTACAATAGCACACTTATTGATTTCATTTTAAATTTTTGAAATGCAAATTCACTACAGAGAGAGCCATTAGATAGTCATAGCTGTTAAAATTAACAGGCCAGTTTTTTTAAAAATATTTTTCAAATTTCTTTTCCATTTTCATCGTACCTTTAAATAATATTTTGTTTACATTCAAAGAATATCTGGCAATACGTAGATTCATTTCGAATCAAAGTGTCTAGTTTCGATTCCTTTAATTTTATATTTTAATGCAGTCAATTATATAGGATAACAACAATTAAAAATTTCTATATTTTAATATTTTCACATTTAAAAATATCAAAACAATATAAGAAAGAGTCAAACAGGTATTTTATGGCAAAAACAAATGCAGTAAAGAAATTGTTAAATATCTCATCTTTCTTAAATGCTAGTTTAATTATAAATTCTGATTTTTATTTGTAGTTTTCCAATTTTTCATTAAATCCCGAATAATTTCTTCACTGTTTATAATTTGTTTAATTAGTTTTGAAATGATAGAACTTCATTTCATTATGACTAATTTCAGTTCTTGAGAATAAATTTCACCGTAAGTTCTAAACGCTCTCTTTCTTTATTTGTGTTCCTTAATTTACGTCCCTTGATTTATTTAAGTTCCTTAATCTTGGGATTGAAGAAAGTTTTTTGGATGTTTCCGAAAATTATACAGACAAATTCTAAGCTTACTTTCCATAAGAATTTCGTTGTCTTTCTTCTAGACTTGCGCATTCTTTATAGTTAATTTATTTCTCATATAAGTGCATAAAACTCCTAATATTTTTTTCATTTTACATTTGCTTTATTTGTGTTTAGGCAAAATATGATTTAACTTCATTATAGCTTGTAGTGTTTATATATATATATATATATATATATATATATATATATATATATATATATATATATATATATATATATATATAAAAGAAGAGAAAAACTCCCGAGTTTATTTCTAGGAATAAACTTAGTTTGTTCCCTTAGAAATTTTGAAAATTTTCCTGGAATTTTGAAAGATCTTAAGAGCTTTAAAAGCACTCGAAAATTTTTAAATTCTTGAAAATTTTGAAAACGGGAATTTATATAAATTTTTTGATGATTAGGAATTTTTTGAAGTTTTTGATCAATCATTCACTATAAAATAGATAAAAATACACTTATTTTTTATTGCTACTACTAATTACGACAGTAGAAATTTTTCCTGGAAAAGAAAACAATTTTGCTTTAATGGAAAACTCAGAATAATTTCAAAAACTAATGTTGAGAAAGTATTTTTTTCTTTCTGTATATTCATGAATTTATAACGAAAGAAATATGGAACTGTCAATTTTTATTCTGATATTCTGGAAAAATGTACCTTGATATTTTTATTATATCGTAAAGTATTTTTTGTTTTTATCAGTATTGATCATTATTGATTAATTTTTGCACTAAAAGGCAGAACAGACATTATTTGTATCATATTTACGAAGTTTATTTCACTTCACTTCATATATGTAAAATATATATAAAGCGAAACCATCCATTAGCGTAAGATTGACTGAGTTTATTTCCTCAAAGTTAAAATATTCCTTAAAATCCCGTCTTATTTCCAAAATTCCAAAGTAAATTTCGATGATTTGAAATTCACAAAAATATTACATCCCTCATTAATATTCATTATTTTTTGCACTATAAATTTTTATGATGCTTTTGAAAGATGCAATTTAGAATCTAAAGATTTCATTTTAAGTTTAATAGTCGAACTTATAATTTTATATTTCTTTTCTCAATTTATTTTGTAGCTCTAACATCAAGCATATATTTAGACAAAATGTTTTTCCCCCTATCCAAAATATTTTTATTTAAAAATGTTTAACAGGGAATGGCGGAGGCAGACAAAATTTTCCAATCTATAATACTACCGTTATAAATTTGTCAGTACAAAATTTACAAAGGAATATTTAGCTCATATTATCAAATGATAATTTTCTTTTATATTAATATAATAATCTGAGTTTAGCTCAATTATATTTAGAGAGACAGCTGAAAATTTAATTGCCGAAATGCTAATCATTTCTTAAAATAGATCGCTATTTTGGATGTCTTTTTCCATTTCCTTTTTTTCCTTCCAAAGTGAAATGTTGTCATCACTCCATTATATAGGGCACGAATTTTTTTATATGTACGTGGGTATAGTATTGAGAAACCGCGTACGTGTTATAACATCACTGTTCATTTTAACATGTTTGTCAGATGCTAAGCATGTTAAAATGACATTGAGTCAAACATCTCTCTGTACATATTATGCTTCTTAAAATGTCATTGCGTGTTTCTATTTGTGAAAGCCAAGCGTGTTAAGACGTCATTCGGGAAAATGTCTTTCCAATGATGTCTTGTACGTGTCAAAAGCTAAGAAACCAAAGGACTCTATCAGTGTATAGTATGTGTTCTGAAATATCATTGAGGCAAAATTTTCTCTGTTATGTTATGCATGTAAAAACCTCTAACTAAAGAAATAATCTCTCTTTCGGTGCGTACTACACGAGTTAAAATCTTGTTGAGAGTTTCCGTCATTTATCTCAACTGTATATGTGTTTTAAAATCCCTGGGGCAAATGTCTTTCTGTTAATGTATGTTATACGCATTGAAATGTCATTAGGTCTAATATGTCTCCATTGGGATATGCAATACATGTTGAAACGTCTTAGAGTCCAATATCTCTCCATAGGTAGAATGTTAATTCCATACGTCGAATTATACATATAAACATTTTTTTACATTAACATTTAAATATTTAAATAATGTTCTAAACATTTAAACATTTTTTTACATTACATATAAACATCAAAACATATAAACATGTTTTCTTGACGTTTCATACGTCAAGAAAAAATTGTTTATACTGTTAAAATGTTCCTGTAGCAAATGTTATTCCGATGGTGTATATTATTCATGTTAAAACGTTATTGAGTGAAAAGACTCTCCTATCAGTCCATGATATGTGTACTGAAACATCACTGAGCCAAAAACTCTTTGTCGATATCTGTTAAAATATAGCTGAGGCAGTTGGCATTCAGTAGGAGGATTCTATGGGTGTTAAAACGTCAGTGGGGCAAATTTCTTTCTTTTGATGCATAAGTATTGAAATATCATTAAGTCAATTATCTTTCAATCGGTTATGTAATAAATGTTAAAAAGTTATTGGGTCTAATATCTTAATTTTGCTTAATGTCTTAGATTACCAGACACTAATAGCTAATGCAATAAAGAAAAGAAATACACTGAAGTTTGCATTTCTTTACTTTAAACTACATACCAGGACAGCGTACTTTACTGTCACAGGACTGCGATTCCCTGTAGCTGCCTTGACACCATTTTCCTCCACTCCTAGGAGCGGGGTCACATGCCCTGTAGCGACTTTGCTGGCCGGAGCCACATGACACGCTGCAAGGTGTCCACTCCGACCAATCAGTCCATCTGCCATCTGTTGCTGAAAAAACAAAATACATTCAGAACCTCATTGAGCTAATAATTGCATTCAGTTCTTGGAGATAAATTAATATAGAGGCAAGAAGAACGGACTAAAAATAGCATTTTGGATTAGTATTTTCAAGCATTTTATTATGAGGCAACACATGAAGCCAAAAAATTCATTATTTACTTTTTACCATTTAAATAGTTGTTACCATTATAATTGCTTACAATATAGTTTCATTTCACTAGTGTGTCATTTTATCCAACAATTGTAATGATATTTTGCACTGGCTTGACTGAACTGCTGCACAATAGAGAATTCATCCCACGATGTTTCCCAGAGTTGGGTTAAACCAGTTGGTAGGAAACTTCTTAATATAGTAGAAGGGACCAACCAGAAGACCTCCCAATCCTTGACTTGCCCTCCTCAGAGGTATTATTTCAGTTTTAGTACAATGCGTCTATATCGGAAGGCAGTGAGTCCGAATTCCAATTTAATCGAAGATCCATTGAGTTCACTAAAAGTGGCTGAGGCACTCTAAATAATCAGAGCGACGCCTTAACCAACTGGACAATCCCTGTATCACTTATGTATTGCACAAAAGGAGGTTGTAATTTAACCTACTTTTGTGGATTCAATTTTACTACATATTTCTCCAAATTTAAGAAAGTTCAGCAATAAAATAAAAATTAAAGAATCAATCCAGCAGATGCAAGAAAGTGTGTGAGAAGCAATTATTTTAAGATTTTACATAAGAATAATACCTGATCTCGATTTTATTTATGAATATTTAAACCTTTTAATTAAAATCTTTATTCCATTCGTCATCGAAATTTTACCCAGAGTAAATTGAGAACATCACGGAACGTAACGAAATTTATATCAGGTTTTCTTGATCACAGCTTTTTCAATAAATTTAAGAATAATTAATCTAATTTGAATACTGTATGAAGTTTCTTATATCATGAAGTAATGAATGATATAAGACTCCATTTCGGAACATTTTGCGCTTCAAGAAAGAAACGTTTTACTCTTGTCTTCTTATTAAGATTGTCATCCGTGATTTGTTACTAGGAATAGAGAAAAATATTTAAACCATTGAATGCCTCCTATTATCTGTGTTCTCAAACTGTTTTAAAATATATTTACCATTTTTATATCAATTATTTTTTTTCGCTCTTCAGTGAATGCGTTTTCGCTTTTTCTAATACGTCACTGGTTAGAAATAGGTTGGAACGTAGACGAATGAGACCAACTTTGATATTTGATAAGTTTCTAGATAAACACAGTTTTTAAGTATTTTAAACTGTATTTGATTTATATTCAGTTACACTATTAACTAATTTTCGTGATACAAAACATCATTTTGATAAGCTGTTAAATAAATTATTTTGTAATGTGTATACTTTCATGTTTTAAAAACATTAGAGTTTTAAGTTTCCATATTTAAACAATAAATTTTCTCAGATATAATTTTTCCAAAAAATTCATTGAGTTTTCCTGTTTATTTCGGTATACTGCATACAAAATATCTATTACAAAAGCTACTATAAATTTCTGTTTTCATACCATTAATTTATTATTTGTCATTTCTATTCATATCTAGATTAAGATGTTTTATAATTATAAAATAATATGCGTGTTAAAATGCAGAGTCAAAAGGGATTTTTTTAATTACTTAAATTTTATTTATTTCGGTATTCTGTAAACAAAAAGTATCGGATGCGTGTTCTGTTGTTTCCATTGCATTCATTTAAAGCTGGTCTTTTTTGAATTCATAATAACTATGTGGTCCCCGAGAAATCTAAATGCACATTTCCTCCTGATAAAATGCTGGGCTAGCAGACGAATGGTTAGCGCTCATACCTCGGTTCAACAGTTTGTGGGTTCAAATACCACCTTGGGTATGATTGTTTGTAGTGTATTGGAATCAACTTTAAATCATAGGTTTCAATCTAATAAGCCCTCGTGTGCAAAAAATGCCCGTTGAGAGAGAGAGAGAGAAAAAAAAACGTGAAATCTTCTAATAAAATCTCAGCACGCTGTCAGTCAGATCTCAATCAAAAATTATTTAAGATGTAAAATAACTGAAGTGAACTGCAGTGAAACTGATATATTCATTTAGTATATACATGCACTGTGATCAGCTCTACATCAATAAGTCTGTACATTAAGATATTATTTTTGATCTCCATAGAATTCTTAATGTAATATGAATCTGCATAAAGCGATATGAATTCTTTTTTTTTTACATATTTATTGGCACAAATGCTCTTGAGAGTCATTATCAGCAAGTTCAGAAATGGTTCGTTAAGAAATAGAAAACGTTTCCATTTCTCGAGAAGGAGGTGGATTGAGAGAATACAACATTGTTGTATCTTTTCTTTTAATGAGCAATGCAAATCGATTACTTTACTTTTCCTTTTTAAATTAAATTATTGACTTAAATCCGTTAAAAATCTTGGATAAAAATGGTTCCGCATATTATATTAAAGTTTGAATAGAAACTCTTAAGGATTTCAGAAACTGATAAATAATCAAAAAGTTGTTGCAGCTAAAATAATTTAATTTTTAAAAGAATAGGCGAAAAGCAAAAAAGAATAAGATAATAAACAGAAGTGATAAAAATATATTAAATGAAAATATTGATACAATAATAACTCTAGGAAAGTTTTTTTATTACGAAATGAGAGCATAACACTTGTCAATCAATGAATTTTAGAAACAGATAGAAAATTTACTTTTTTGATGAGGAACACTATTATTAAAATTACTAGTTGATTGTTTCCTCCTTTTCAGAAAAAGATTACAGCATTGCTTTTAAAACAATGTCAGATGTAGGGAAACAAAGTTTTATTGACTAACTATGGCTTAGTTCAAAAACGAAGGAAAAGAAAAGATAGAGGCAAATCATTTTCCAGACAATATGTAAAATGTAGGCAAGAATAACATTGCGGGTTCTGTCAGATTATGCTGAACAAAATAGTGGCAATCAAAGTAAAAAACGCAATGGAAAAAAAAATAAGGAAGGCCTGGTTGACAGTTCTGATGACTAAAAATTTCTGGTACTAATGAGTTACAGAATTTATTCATTAGAAAGAATACAAACTCAAAATATTCTAAAATTTTTTAAATTTGCCACTTTACTATGAAGGAAAAAAATTGACTTCGATCTTTACAAACAAAATAATCTAAAATAGAAAATATGCTTGACAATTTGATGCTTGATTTTTACGAAGGGGAAAAAAAAAGGTAAAAATTGTTCCCGTTGTGGCCAACTGCATATCTAGTGACAAACTAACCTTCTTGAAAAACACACAAATGTTCTATCAAATTAAATATCGGTTTCACAGAATTAGCTCTTTAAACATTATCAAGTGTGTGAAAAGATTTAACCAAATAATTAATTTTCAAAATGCAACTTTTTTACACGATTAGAAACCTTGAACCGATTTTACGGCCCCTGCAAAAAATGCATATTTGTAATACATAAATTTTGAAAAATTAAATTCTGTCGAAGAGTGTAGAATTTAAAACTGTTAATGGTAAACTTCAGTTTGGAATAAAAGAACGTTAAAAATATCCATATTAATGCTATCAAATGAAGGATGTACAGTATTTCATGCAAGAAATATGGCATTTATATAATTTATTCTTATATATGTGAAAACAAAAATTCTTCTGTGACATGTATTTTCCATCTAATCATGCAGAATTATTAAATTCGAAAAATAATGCTTTAATTTGTAGTGAATTAAGTGTGGTAAAGAGATTGAAAATCTGACAGTAATCACTGTAAAAATGATGAGATGACCAGGTGCTCGCAAGAGAAGAAGCCACATCCACACTACGGAATTATAATACATTGCGCACACGGCTATGTAGCAAAATGTTGAAATTATAAATGTTTGTTTGAACTTCTTAGATAAACTGAAACATATGAGTAAGCAAGTGTTATTTGTTTAAAAATTAAGAAATTTAAATTAAAAGATATTTCTTGCATTATGTATCTTTAAGTGGGACGGGATGGTCTGCTTATTAGAGCATTGTTCCTGTTATCAGAAGATAGTGATTTTGGATATCGACCCAATCCAAGATTCATAGTGTTCACTAATGGCAGCTGAGGCATGTAAAATATGTCGTGATAGGAATATCCTCTAAGTGACCTCTGGGGTTGGCGGGACAAGTTTTAAGGGTCTTCTGTTAGGTCTCCATTTCTAAATTACGAAAGTTTACCTACTTTCGGGGTCGCGATGGCATGTCCATTGGGTGATCTACAATAAAAAAGTGTCATCACTCCAGTTTCTAGTAGAGTTGAAAAGTAAAAATCGTAGCAGTCGCGGACTTTGGAAACAACATATTTTTAAGTGTTATTTTGAAATAAAGTCTGTTGTTATATCCTTTTTGTGAATTTTTTTATAAACTATTCATAAAAATGTCTTATATAAAATGTGTTTAAAGCCACAGTTTCATTTAAATTAAAAATATTTAAAATTTCATATTAATAAATGTAAGTATCATGGAACAAGAAATAAAATTAAGACATGCAAATGTATAAGTCATTACGCTCAAACATGAATGAAATAAGCAAGAGGAGGAACACCCTATAACAGCAAACAAAATTGTTTTTCCAGACCCACAGAATATCATTTGAGACAGTTTTCGCAGTATATACTTCGCATTTTTTAATTCCAGTTGAAGAATTATCAATATTATATAATAAGAACACTAGAACAAACGGTTAGTTTAAAATTTCATTCATAAATTATAGATAAATAAGTACTATAACAACTAAAAAAATATTTTGTATCGATAATTATTGAACACAAATTAAAAGGTGTCGAGGTATTGGGCAGACATATGAACTTATAGACTGTATTGCAAAGGAATGTTTTATTGATTTTATAAGTGACGATTATGTATATACATAAACTTCGTTTCTTGCTCTTATCTTAATACCTTAACAGGTAAAGTTGGTGGCAGTGTTTCTTCAAAGAACATGCTTCCAATTATTGTATTTAATTAGTTACATTAATTAAACTAATATCGAATGTGTATTTGTTGAAGCTTGCTAATCTGGGGGGACTATCTAACAGAACCAAACAATCCAAAAAATACCCAAAAAATCTAAAAAAAATAAATGAATTAATTGTAAAAAAGAAGGGAGTCTTGTAGGACCTCGTACTTAATAAAATTTAGTCACATCAAAATATGATCAGGAAAAATTAACTGTGCACCATTGATACTCCAGGTATAAATTTCTTTGACTCTGCTTAAAAATGAGGACTCTTGAGTGATCATCACTCCAGAAATGCGAAAAAACAGTTTGGTGGGATCTCGGTCTGAGTTAGAAAGATCTTCCCTGGATTTTTTTGCAAAATACCAAGAGTGGTTGGGAGTGGTTTTCGAAAACTTAATAATTTTTTTTTTTAGCCAGGGAAGAAATCTCGCTGAAGGCGAGTTACTCACAATGAATGGCATCTTCCTCAGTAGCGGAATATGTATTTGTAATTTTTGTCTTTAATTTGTTAACGCTAATTCTAAGATGAACTCAAAGGGAATAAACAAGGACATTATGTATAAAGATCGAGTCCCAATAAAACTTCTTTGTTAGTTCCAGTGGAAGGCCGATCAATGCCTGAGTGGTTAGCGTTCCTGACTGTAAAGTTATTGGTCCCTGATTCGAATCCCGGTTCAAGATTGAATGTTCCTTCCACCTACTTCTGTTTCTCTGTCCTTTCTTCCAAGATGATAAATGAATGAGGCTCCCCCTATAAACTGATCTGTTATCGTATGAAGTGAATAATGTTACTCGCCTCCGTGAATTGGTTCACAGGTGTCCATCGGGCAACGATAAATGAGTAACAATGTCTGGCCTTGTTGTAGCTAAGAGTTAGTTACCTAGTGTCCACCATTAGAAAAATGTTCTAAGGTAACTGGTATACAATATGCAAATTTATACATTTAACAATCAAATCAAAATCAAAAGATTAGATGGAAAAGCAAAATATCAATGGTTATGCCAATAAATTAGCTTTATTTAAAAAATTAATTGGAAAACTACGCGTAACAATGGCAATATAAGCAATTAGGAGGTGAAATACATAATACAGATATAACAAGAAAAACACAGAGCATTCGTACATTTGATACTTATATTGTGTTGAAGCTGCTGAATAAAATTTGGAGGAATAATCTACTTTTTACCTTTTAAAGTTCAGTGGAAAATGGCTTTACAGCAGATTTAGAAAAAGAATTCCGAAGTGGAAAATAAAACTCACCTTGGCCACATTAGTCGTAGGGTGGAACGAAAAGTTCTGTGTTAGATTCTAGCTGCTGTTGAGCAACGGGTTATGGATGTTGTGTTTTTGATTTCTGCATACACTTTTGTCATAGTGAATGCTAGGGAGTTTTGCGAACTTTCTCCAATGTGACACGCGAATACGTTCTATCCCTATGAGAAGTTATTACACTCAGAGTGGCCGAGTGATGGGACATCGCTTTTCAGAGTGGCTTCAATCGTAGCCACTATTGAAAAACGGAAGATTGATGATGCTCTTTTTTGGCTTCCGTATGCACATCTATTGCAAGTGTTCGGGAGTTTTCCAGGTTTTCTCCCTTGTAACACGCGAAAACGTAAAACATGTGTTCGAAAAACGCGAAAACATGTGTTCATTATTTACGAAAAAGCCCCTTCCGGAGGACTAATATGTAATGGACTTTTAAATAAGAAACCTTACAGCAGCTTATAGTTGTAAACTGTTTACTATATGATGACTAATACCAAAACATAAACGGTTTTCTCCTGGAATTTGACTCCAGATAGATGAGATGGAAAAGCAGAAAGATAATCACGAAATCGATTTGAAAATATTAAAATTGAGGAAAATGTGCACAATGAGCAATTAAAAGGTTAACAAAGAAAAAATTGAATCGCTTAACTTACCACACAGAATAATCAAGCATGATTCCAAGACAACAGACGCTATAATCCAGAAATGGTGAAATGCGGTCGCAGTTAGCATAGCGTTTGAATTTCGCGTTTGAAAATCCCGTCTCGAACTGAAAGCGAGTCTTCCAGTTCCGCGTCCCAAGTAACAGGAAGGAAATGATGAAAGTTCTTTGAAATAATAACGCACATTAAAGAAAGTGAAAGCCGGAAAAATCGATTCATCATCTAAGATTACTTTGTACCCTTCGACGCATTTTTAATTCTTGATATGAAATTTTATCATCAATTAAAAATTAAAGCGAGAATGAATCCAAATGCTAAAAAATTCTCACTTTTTCAAATTTCTATATTTAAGAAGGAGTATTTAAATAAGACAACGCACTTATATTTAAAAATAAAGCATAAATATTAAGATATTATCTAATATAACTAAACAAAAGTAAAAACTCTAATGGAAATCACTAATAAACATGCCAGTTTATTTAAAAAAAAATTTCAAAAATTCGTTTATGAGATTCAAATCGGTTTTTTTACACAAGATTCTCGAATTTTGAAAATTTTAAAATAGTTCATCTGAGAGTGATAAAAATAAATTGTAAAACTGCATTTTCAATTAAAATTAAAAATATTTGTCTTATAAACATTAAACAAAAATACAAATAAAAATCACATAAAAATTTTAATCAAAATTTTTTATAGAAACAACTTTTTCAAATCAATATTCTACAACAATTTTGAAAATTTCAAGAAAATTTATAATAAATAAGGCAGTCCACATTCACTTATAGAAATAGATTATTAATTGCAAAATATTTTATTAGACATTCGAGCACAATCTGAGCATTGTTTCAATGCTTTTATGTTATATATGTATATATACTGAACTGCCAAAACTTTCACCGCTGATCAACACATCGGTAAAATTGATTATTAAAACTACCGTTAAATTTTTCGTGTGCTAAAAATGAAATAAAAATATTTCACTTAACTACAATTTAGTGATATTTTCCCCTCAAGGGGTTTACCTTCTTTAGGTAAACACGGATGTCACAATCCCGTGATACCCTAGTGAACTGTCCTCTTCTTTCTTTTCTTCTCTCCTCTTTTGCTTTTTCTTCCTTTTCTCCCTCATTGTGGTTGCCTTGTAAGAGGTTGAGGGCTCCCCTTGAGTAGCTATTGCCGCCCTGTTGCTATTAGCTTCTCTTGGGGGCTAAATCATCCCCTTGTTTGCCGTGCATGGATACCCTTTTTCCTGGAAAGGAAGATCCTGTTGATTGAGACTCTCAGAGATTAACACATTACTTTGGCCTCTGCTTCAGGTAATCGGGAGTTGTGTTGTGGTCCTCAGCACGCCAATCGGCTTCCATGGATCAAGCGATCATATATCTTCTGTGTGACTCGATAAGGGTGGAGGCCACGTCAGAGATATATTGAAAGCGTATAAGGTGTGGCTAACACTGATGCAGTTATACTGCATCCCCTTGTTGGGCTCAATGGTGGGTGGTGCAGTCAGGCCTTGAAGTAATTAACCTATTTCTATGTGGAATGTACTTCTAATTCTTTACTCCCTATGGAGCAACTAATGATACAGGATCAGAAATATTTTGTTATTAAAAGAACTGAGGGCAATTTTGATAATGTTTCCCCTTTATTTTCATTTATAAGAGTCTTATTGGTACAGTTGGAAGTGACATATATGCTCACAAGATGAAATCTGGTGATCTCTTAGTTGAAGTTTTATCAACTGAACAGGCCAAAGCCACCCTAAAACTAAATTGCCTTGGTAATATAGATGTTATAGTATCTCCTCATAGTAGGTTAAACTCTACACAGGGAGTGATTTTAGCAGATGATCTATTTAATGTTTCAGAAATAGCAATTGCGGATAATCTCGTTGACCAAAAAGTACATGTGCAGCGCATTACAATCAGGAGAGAGGGCAAAATTATAAGAACTAAACAACTTATACTCACGTTTGCTACTCCTATACTACCCCAATCTATTAAAGCTGGCTACCTAAATTGTAGTGTTCACCCATACAAATCCATTACGTTGCTTTAAATGTCAGTGGTTGGTTGGTTGGTTGGGTTTTATGGCGCAAAATCCAAAAATGGACATGCTGCGCCAAGAAAAGGGTTTGGAAAAGGATATTTTATTTTATTTATTTATCATTTTTCACCATTATTTTTAAAACCCAAGCAACATTAAAACTTTAAAATACAAAAATAAATGTATACGTTTACATTAAAATCCAATTAAAAATATAAAAGGAAAATTCAAAAGTATATATCAATTAAATATGATGTAAAAAACCTATTCCCCTCAAAAAGGCAAATAGGTTACTGTGGGGTGGTTCCCCAAGCAAATCACACAAAGTTAAAATATCACATTTAAAAAAGAGTAAACGATATTGGTTAAAATATGGACATGCAATTAAAATATGATGTACAGTGAGTGGTTCATCACACGTTTCACACCATGGTTTTAGTTCACTTAGAAACAAATGTCTGTGTGTGAAACGTGTGTGTCCGATACGAAGTCGAGTCAATCTAACATCTGCACTTCGTAACGGTAAAACAGATAATGAGGTGAGTGATGAGAAAATGGTACGGAGTTTGTTTCCGACCTGCAAGTTCCATGATTCTTCCCAAAGGGAATAAATAAACCTTTTAATACCCTTTCTCACATCTGAGAGCGGAATAAATGGTAAAACTGGATCTTCAGCAGACTTTGCAGCTGCATCCGCTCTCTCGTTTCCGTCAAGACCTACGTGACTTGGTATCCAACAAAATATTATTTTGTATCCCTTGCCAGCAAGGGAATCCAATGCTCTGAAAATTCTCGACACAACTGGATGACTTGTAACACTATTGTTCTTCAAAGCTTCAATAATACTCATGCTGTCAGTGTAAATACAAAATTCGTGACAATCATCTGTATTCACGTGCTGAAGCGCATAGTAGATGGTAGTTGCTTCAGCAGTTAAGATAGAGCAGGATGAATGTAGGCTGTAATTAAAGGCTGTTTTATTAATAAAAACTCCACAGCCCACATATCCTGCTGTTTTAGAGCCATCTGTGAATACAGGTTTGTATGATTGATACTGACAGCGATGATAATAGTATAGCTGATGAAAAACAATAGGTGTTGTGTCCAATTTTCAGTAGAGAGCAAAGGTATTGATGAAAGTGTTTGTTGGGTCATACCAAGGCGGATGAGTAAATGGATCAACAGACTCTATCCGAATATCACATAGGTCTGTGAGCCACAGATGTGATTTGGCTCGTGTTAGAAACGGTGGGATGCTCATTGGACGAGCATCGTATAATCTCATGAGAGAGGTATTTGGAACCATGGAACAAATCGGATGATTAGGTGTCGACATGATTTTAGCATAATAATTGAGAGACTGCTGCATCCGTCTCAGGTCTAAAGGCAATTGTTGGCATATTGCATACAGACTCTGAACGGGTGATGTGCGGAATGCGCCTGAACATATTCTCAGAGCAGAATGATGGACAGTGTCCAGTCGGCGTAAAACAGAAGACCTAGCGGATCCGTAAACAACACAACCATAGTCTATGCGGGATAAAATTAATGATTGGTAAACTCGGAGGAGTGACGTGCGATCAGCACCCCAAGATGTATTTGAAAGCACCTTGAGGATATTGAGTGATCGCTCACACTTCTTCCGCAAATGTAAAACATGAGGAAGAAAGGTTAATTTACGGTCAAATATCACCTGAGAAATTTTACCTCACTGACCACAGGTATAGGTGTGTTATTTATACGAATAATGGGATCATTGTGGAGGCTAGTCTTCCTGCAGAAATGGACACATTTGCTCTTGCTAGGAGACAGTGTATGGCCATTCTCAGCACACCATGCAGCAATTTTATTAACAGATGTTTGTAATTGTCTCTCAATTAAATTCATGTTAGACCCTTCACACGATATTTGCAGGTCATCAACGTACAAAGTACCATGAACAGAAGGAGAAAGTTGATGAAGTATGCTACTTATATGAAGATTAAAAAGGGTGACACTTAAAATACTTCCCTGAGGAACACCTTCAGGTTGGTTAAAAGTATTGGACAAAAACGTACCAATACGAATTTTAAAACCACGGGAGCGTAAAAAGTTTTGTATAAATATCGGCAAATTACCCCTAAAGTCAAAATCATACATCCTACGGAGAATTCCATAACGCCACGTACGGTCGTAAGCCTTCTCTATGTCAAAGAAAATGGAAACGAGATGATTCCTCCGCACAAAAGTATTGCGGATCTGCGTTTCCAAATGAGTAATATTATTTAGAATGGATCTTCCTTTACGGAAGCCACTCTGATTGATATGTATACATTTATTTTTTTCTAAGACATATACGAGACGGGCGTTGACCATACGTTCGAGAGTCTTACACAAGCAACTCGTCAGAGCTATTGGTCGATAATGTGAAGGAACAGAAGGATCCTTACCAGCCTTAAGGATCGGAATCACTATTGCTTCGCACCAAAGTATTGGGAATTTATTTTCAGTCCAGATCCGGTTGAACAAAAACAGCATGTTCAACAGGGAGTCTGGACTTAAATGGCGAAGCATTTGATAGCTGATTCCATCAGGTCCTGGGCAAGTATCATTGGCCTGCTGCAATGCTCTTTTCAATTCCAACATCCGAAATTTACAGTTGTACGGAAAAGCTTGTCCATGGTTGAAACGAATTGTTGTTCGCTCAGCGCGACTCTTAGTCCTTAAAAACAAAGGACTGTAAGAGTCGTTGCTTGAGACACTAGCAAAAGTTTCACCAAGAACGTTAGCGATGTCCTTAGGAGAAGAACACACAGCAGCTCCGGATTTTAATATAGGAATAGAGAATTCCCTATAGATTCCATTGGCTGCTTTTACTCTTCTCCACAACTGTTTACTGGATGTGGAAGAAGTTATTGATGATACATAGCGAGACCAAGATTCCTTCTGACTTCGACGACGAGCTCTGCGAGCTAATGCTTTTGCTCTCTTAAAGGCGATCAGATTCTCCGTTGTGGGGTATCTTCTGAATAGCCCCCATAACTTCCTCTGTTTTTTATATTTCTCTTGGCATTCTTTGTTCCACCAAGGTTTGCAATGCCTGTGTGGTATGGAGGAACTTTTAGGTATTGATGCATCAGCTGCGTTCTTAATTCTTTCGGTGACTTTACAAACAGCAATATCAATATCTTCGATCAAAACTATTTCATCATCAACGACTGCCAATTGCGTAAATAATGTCCAATCTGCCCGACTGTACACGTAAGTAAGTAGACGTTGTCCTACACTACTACCTCCAGTCTGGGAGATGACGAGAGGAAAATGATCGCTGTTGTGCAAATCATTTCTTACTGTTAAATTAAACAATGGCAGAAGAGATGGAGAACAAATGGCAAGATCGAGAGAATGAAATGTTCTTGTGGGTACATGGAAATATGTTTTCTCGTCGGTATTAAGCAGACAGATACTGTTATCTGAAATAAACCGTTCTATCTGCCGACCGCGAGAATTAGTATCATCATTTCCCCACAAAGAACTATGACCGTTAAAGTCACCCAACAGTAGAAATGGTGTTGGCAGCTGATCTATTAATGCATCCAGTTCCTCTTGGCGGATGACATCATGTGGTGGTAGATATAAACTACAGACAGTTAATAAGCATGTAGTATGAATTCTTACAGCAACTGCCTGTAGAGTAGTATTCAATACATGGGCAGCGCTGGGGTAAGCATTAGATGTTAATATACAAACACCTCCAGACACTGCACCATCATCACCACAATCTTTTCTAAAGCATGTAAACCCTCGCATCGAAAAATTATTGCTTGACTTCAGGAATGTCTCCTGAAGTGCAACACATGCGGGGTTGTATGCTGAAATTATAGACTTGATGTCATCATGAAGAGAACGCAAACCATGGCAGTTCCAAGAAACTAAGGAAGTTATTGTTGAGTTAGAAAAGCTCCTTTCCCGGAGCCGGAAGGCATGCCATCTGACATCTCCTCCAAAGAGAGATCTTCGTCAGAGGGATGTAGATATACAGCGTCAGCTTCCAGGGACAAGGCTTTACGGGTGGATATGGAGGGTCTGGGATTGCCCTCCTTGGCAGATTTTAGTTTTAAAGCCTTTAGGGCTTTAGATCTAGCCGTTGAAGCTTTTCTACGGAGAGTAGTTGCTGATGTTGATTTTGGCTTTTTCTCAGAATTAAGGGGTAATTTAACTATTGGAAATGAAAGAGCATCCGTTTGCGTACTAACCGCTCTAGTGACCTTGGCGGCAACAGTTGCATAGCTAACTCCCGCTTGAGGTGTACGAGCAGTAACAACACGTCTCGCTTCGGGATATGAACAATTATTCTTAATTTTGGTGGTTGTGATCTCCTTTTCCAGTATCCAGATAGGACAACTTTTAGCGTAGGAGGGGTGGTCAGCCTTACAATTGACACACCTCTCCTTTGCAGAACAAGACGAACTGTCGTGGCCAACTGCTGCGCAGCGAGCGCAAGTCAGTTTGCCCCTGCAAGTCGCTTTGGAGTGACCAAATCTCTGGCACTGGAAACAACGCAAAGGATTTGGAATAAACGGCCTCACGGATAGATGCATATACGCAGCTTTAATATGCTGCGGTAGATCTGGCGTCGCAAAAGTCAGTACGAGATGTTTAGTATTTATAACTTGCCCATCACGTCTGACTGTAATACGTTTTACGGCACAGACCTTTTGATCTCTGAGATTTTCTAATATCTCGTCCGTAGGCGTATTTAGCAAATCCTTGGCGGATACCACACCACGCGAAAAGTTAAGGTTCATATGAGGTTCGACTGACACCTCAAGGTTAGCGAGCATTTTCAAGTTGCTTATGAGAGTTGCTTGTGCATCTGAAGCAACTTCTACCATTAAATCACCAGAACGAAGTTTACGAATGCTCCTTACTTCACCAATATTGCCACTGATACCTTTTTGGATTAGGAAAGGGGATACATTATCAAATGTACCCTCTTTCCGTTTGACAATGTAAAATCTGGCATTTATTATAGTCAATGTGTGCTCCCGTGGGAGAGAAGAAAAAGTACTTGATTCCATATTAAACATGGAAGATTCGGGACCTAACGGCACCACCCACCACCGAGTCCAACAAGGGGATGCAGACCAGCTGCACCAGTGCTAGCCAGGTCCTATACGCTCACAGTACATCCCTGAGATGGCCTCCACCCTTAACGAGTCATCCAGCAGATGTACCGATCGCTTGATCCATAAAGCCGATTGATGTGCTGAGGACCACAACACACCTCCCGTTTACCTGAAGCAGAGGCCAAAGCAATGTGTTGGTCTCAGGAGGCCTCAATTACCAGGATCCTCCTTTCCAGGGACACGGGTCTCCACGCACGGCAAACACGTGGGTGATTTAGTCCTCAAGAGTAGCTAATAGCAACAGAGCGGCGAAAGCTACTCAAGGGGAGCCCTCAACCTCTTACGAGGCAACCACACTGAGGGAGAAAAGGAAGAAAAGCAGAAGAGTAGACGAGAGAGGAAAGTAAAGAAGAGGACAGATCACTAGGGTACCTCGGGATTGTGACACCCGTGTTTACCTAAAGAAGGTAAACCCCCTGAGGGTTAAATGTCAGTGATTTGGCCATGCAAAAACTACTTGTAGGGGACATTTGACTTGTACTCGATGTGCATCTGTTGGACATGACAGTAGTCAGTGTCAATTACAAGAAAAATGTGTCAACTGCAGTGGTGAACATCCCTCGTACTCCCGGTCATGCCCAACCTGGATATTAGAAAAGGAAATTATTACTGTGAAAATAAAACAAATCTTACTCTGAAGCCAAGCGTACAGTGTCATCCCGTACCCCTAATCAAGGTATTAGCTATTCACAAGCAATTAAAAAAAATCATGAAATCTTGCAGTACCCAAACAGATTTCTTAAAATTTCCAAACTTATCCTCAAATATTTCTACTATAAACGTCTCACCTATTCCGAAAGGAATTTCTTCTCTGTCTTTCGCAAAATCTAAGTCTCAAAGATTCCTAAAATTAAAGAATGCAAAAGAAGGGCTCCATGAATCACATTTAAAGAGTAAAAGAAGCTCAACTGCCTCTAAGACAGGTATAAAGAATGTAGACCCATCAGATGATGAAACACTCCTAAGTGGAGATTCATCTGAATCCCAGATGGTGTATCCAATGCCGGAGCATTCAGCTTAGCTTTATGGGAACCTTTGTTTCTTGGAATTGTCGAGGTTTTCGCACTCATATAGAAGATATAAAAACAATTATAAACCTGTAATAATCCAATTTGTTTTGCCATCTGTACTCTAAACTGTACTGAGGTTTCAAGAAACATTCTTGAAACCTCAGTACAGTTTAAAATTTCATGAATATAATTGTGTGAGGAAAGATGTTAATCATGTTTCAATTTCTGGAGGTGTATGTATTTTTGTGTCTTGTAATATTCCTAGCACTATACAATCCCTTAACGCTTCATTACAGGCTGTTGCAGTACGCATACACTCAATATCTATCATTACTATTTGTAGCATTTACTTACCTCCCCATGCGATCATCCATGAAAGCGATATAAACAGTTTGCTGGATAAACTGCTTACACCCTTTATTTTACTTGGTGACTTCAGTGGTCAAAATACCTTATAGGTTAGTGATAATATGTATCCTCGTGGCAACATGATTGAATAGTTCATTTCTAATAACAATATCTCTGCCTTCTAAACTCCACAGAAATAACCTATTTCCATCAACCATCAAAAACTTTTCATTAATTAGATTTATCTTTTTGCTCTTCATCAATTCTACCTTCATTAAATCTTAATGATGATAAGGATTTATATAACAGTGACCATTTTCCTTTAATTATAAATCAAACTGGTATAAGCAGATTACAAATCTTCCACTCCTCTTATTCTTATCATCGTGCAGACTGGTCTCTCTACACTCAATTAGCTGCGATTACTGACAGCATGGTTAGAAGTAATAATATCAATGATTCTGCGCAAAAAGTAACTGATGCACTTTAGATGCTGCCAAAAACACAATTCCCAAGCGCTCCCCAATTCCACCCAAATACCATAAACTATGGTGGAACCATGAGTGCCAAGTATCATACAAAAAACAAAAAAAGTTGATTGTTTTTCGCAGGTGCCTTACCATGGAACTCCTCATGGCTTTCAAAAAAGCTAAACTTTTGCTCATCGAGTACAACGAAAAAGTAAAAAAGAATCTTGGATAAGATATGTTTCCTCCATCACATCATCAGCTTCCCGCAAAGAGTTATGGAAGAAAGAGTTCCAGTGGTTTATATATAGACTTCTCTATCCCAATACTACGCACAGCAGCTGACACAATTTCTCCTCAATTTGATCGAGTCAATCTTTTAGGTGAAACTTTTGCAAGGGTATCTAGTCCAGACTCTTATGGTCCTAAGTTTCTCAGAACCAAAGAGCAAGCTGAAAATATTAAATGAGCAAGTCTATCCCAGTCTCTGGAGCAAAGCAATTATTATTCCAATTCCTAAACCTGAAAAAGATCCTACTAATCCTCAAAGCTATCGTCCAATTCCTCTCACAAGTTGCCTTGCTAAAACTTTGGAGCGTATGGTCAATGTCCGTCTTGTTTATGTACTTGAAGACAACCAGTGCATATCACTTTATCAAAGTGGATTCCGGAAATGTCGATCTACTCTAGACAATATTGCATACCTAGAAACACAAATTAGGAATGCTTTTGTACGGAGACGTCATTTAGTGTCTATATTTTTTGACATAGAAAAAGCTTATGATAAGACATGGCGTTATGGAATTCTTCGAACTTTGTATAATTTTAATTTCAGAGGAAATTTACCCATTTTTTCAGAGTTTCTTAAGTTCTCGCATTTTTAATGTCCGTATAGGATCTGTTTTATCTAATCCATTTACCCTATGTGAGGAGGTTCCTCAGGGAAGTGTCTTAAGTGTTACAATTTTTAATATTTGCATCAGCAACATTCTTCGTGTATTGCAACCATCTGACTATGAAACATTATATATTGACGATTTCCAAATTTCTTGCCAAGGTTCTAATATGCGACTGATTGAATGGCAATTACAAACTACTGTCAATAATCTAGTTGCTTGGTGTAATGAATACTGCCATACTTTGTCCCCCTGTAAAAGCAATTGTATCCATTCTTGCAGAAAAACCATTCTTGCAAATTGTATCCATTCTTGCAGAAAAACCATTCTTGCAAATTGTATCCATTCTTGCAGAAAAACCATTCTTGCAAATTGTATCCATTCTTGCAATAGCATCCATTCTTGCAAATTGGGCCTCATCCGGATCCTGAAATTAAGATATCAGGCACAACTATTCCTGTAGTTAATCAGATATCATTTCTTGGGCTTATATTTGATAAAAAAGTTAACTTTTCTATCACATATCTTAGATTTGCTCAAAAGATGCGAAAAATCACTAAATATTCTGAAAGTACTCGCTAATACCTCTTGGGGTGCACATCGTAAAGCATTACGCCGTGTGTATCAGTCAGCTATTCTATCTCGAATTGACTATGATAGCGCAGTTTATGGATCAGCCAGATCATCAGTTTTGCACAAATTGGACCCTGTTCATCACTCAGCTTTACGAATCTGTTCTGGAGCATAATCAGGACAGGAGAATGTTCTGAAGTATTCTCCTGTCCGGACCCTTTATGTAATTTGCAACCAGATACCTCTTGATCTGAGACGTAAGCAACTCTCTCTACATTATTATTTTAAAATGCCATCGGTATCACAACACCTTATGAGATCGATGGTTATTTGTCCCTCTTTAAGAAGGCTATATAATGCACGGCCACATAACATATTACCATTTTATGAGCATACAAATTCATTCCAGCCTTCATCTGAGTTCCCCGATTTACATATTCAAGTCACAAATGCTCTAAGATTTCCTCCTTGGAATTTTCCTGTTGTCAATATAATCAAACCCTTTACTGGATACAATAAATCAGCTGCATCTCTCCTTACTTTGCAACAGATGTTTTCATACATTCATTCTCCTTATTCCTCCCACATCTCTGTTTATACAGATGGCTCAAAATCAAGTGGTCATGCTGGTTGTGGTATTGTTGTTGGAAATACAGTTTACAGCTATAAACTGCATATATCATATTCTGTGTATACAGCTGAAGCTGTTTCTATGAAACATGTCTAGAAATAATACAATCCAGCTCTCATCGAAAATACTGTTTCTATACAGGTAGCATGAGTGTGGTCATGTAATTAGACCATTTTAATGATAAGTGCCATCCAATTATTGTGAAAATATTGAATATTTTAAATATTTTAAATTGAAGAATAAAGGATTTGGCATCTTGTTTTGTTAGGTTCCAAATCATGTTGGCATTGCTGGGAATGAATTTGCAAATAATGCTGCTAAAAATGCCTCTGACATTTTGCATACAGCATTAACATTTTTTGACATTAAACAAATTATCAAAGATTTCATTTACTCCCAATGGCAAAAAGCATGGAATTTGCAGAAAAACAATAAATTATATAGTATACCTTCCCACATTCTTTTAAATATTGTACGGTGCAGAAATGTCCAATATTGGACCTTACATCAGTAAACCTCTGAAAATCAAATCAATCAAAATTATTAGTGATATTTTGTATTTATCATTTCATTTTGATTTGAAAAAAAAATTAAATCGTCCTTTTGCGGTTTAAACTGACCTTAAAGTGAATGCTTTGTGTTTTTTCATTTTGCTTTGTCATCTGTTCTATTTTCAACGTATTCAATTTTGGAAGCATTATCGTTGAAGATATGAAATTTTGTAAAATAATTATTTAGAACAACGGGTAAAATTTTTATGATTTTGAAAGCTTTTTGCAGACGAAAAAAATTACAATTTAAAAATATTTTTTTATTACAAGTAAAAATCATGAATGGAATTTTTTTTCATCCCGGATAGTGAACTTCGACTTGTTGGCTGCTGCTGGAAGAATACGATTTTATAGCAGGCAGCAAATTCGTCGACAAATCAGATTTACGATGCAGTCTCAATACGATGTGACTTAGATTAAACGTTTTCTGACGTCATGGATAATTTAAATCAATGGGAATTCTAATAAAGAGGCGTAATCATGAACTCAATTGGAATCTGTGTGAGTAAAACTTTATCAAGGAAATTGGTATGTTGTTTTATCAGCAGTAGTGCTCATGCGACAGCTTACTTTTTCTAAAAATGCTTTGAAAATGAAACCGGGTCGACTAATACAGCGGTATACATACAGTAAGTCAAATAACAATGATAATATGCAACTGTAACAAGTAAGAGTACAATAAATTTAGGACAAAATAGAAATATTCTTCAGTATAAATATACTGAAACAGTAAGAAATGCAGAAAACAAATTATACATATTTTATTCAAATGAAGAAAATATGTATAATTTGTTTTCTACATCGAATAACCGTTTTATTTTACGCGGAAGTATACTTTTAACATATACTTAAACCAAAAATATGCTTCCATTTGAAATCAAATTCAAAGCAATTTTATTCATTCACATATTTAATTAATATTTATTATTTTATTATAAATTTATCATTATATTTTTAATAAATAAAGAATCATACACGTAGAGAAAATTAAAAATCGGTTGTTAAAAAATTTCAAAAAATATCAACAGCAAAACAGACATATCATCAGCAAAACAAATTTAGTTCTTATTTCTCTCATAGGAACGTTCGCGACTCCTCCAACTCGTGAGCAAAATGTGATAAAGAAATCATTACAATAAATAATTTTTGTTAACTTCTGGTATCCATACATTTCTTTAATTAATCAGAATTAAAAAAAGGCATTAAATTTCGAATTTCTAAGCCTTGAAGCTTTTGCATATAAAAGTATTATGAATTGAAAAACACATTTATCTATATGTGTAAGTGCATTGGACAGCGAGCCTGCTGCAAAATAACTAATGATCATTTCTTTATCTGCTATCCTTAGATGTACAACTAGTTTTATTCACTGAAATATTTCAAGTGAATGCATTTAGGAAAATTCATTGAACTCAATGTATTTATGCAAATTTTGATATAGATTTTATCAGGTATTATATATTTGAAATTAGAATTTGTGATTGTGTTCTAGAAGATTTCTTAAAAATGAGAAAAAAAGAAGCAAGTTTTTAATTAATTTTTTTTTCTTTTCTTAAAAATTTTCATTACAAACTTCGCTTTTGTGAGGTGCCCTGCCAACAATCTAATTTAATTTCATATTTAAAAATAAAGTTCAATTCTAAACACTAAATTTCTGAAAAATTTTTGTAATTTATTTTGTGTGTGTATATATATAATACACATCTCTAAGAGAAATTATTCTTATATTTTAAAAGTAGCTATAAATTATTCAACTTTAAAGGGTAAAATTTCTTTGTTTAAAGTGGTAGTAAAACTTTTGCTAAATATAAATTATATAAAATAGGGAACCTTATAAAAAGACATAAATCCTAATTTTTACAGAAGTATATTTCTTGACAAACATTTTTTAGATAATATTGTGGTAACATAGAATTCCCCACGAAGTTTTTATGTTGGCTGAATGGCAATTGGAGAGGAAAAAACAGAACTGAAAATATGTAAATGATGAATCGGCGTATTTTGTTTTTAATGTAACTCGTATGTATATATACTTGTGTAACGTGCAATGTAAATAAGTTAATGTTTCAATAAATGTTTAAAAGCAAACTCCGGTATGTTGTACTGTTGTATTGACATAAACTACGCCAAGCAAAAACAACCACATTGATGAACTGGACGCGATTTTTGCTGCCGACATTTGAAGTTCAGCGTTTAGCAACATGGTTGACAATCTGAAGGCATTCTTCTCCCAGTAGCTGATATAATGAAAGCGAGAAAATTTTTCACTTCCTACTGATATCAGCAATTACTGGGAATATATATGTTGGATATTGAAATTCAAGTGTTACGAAATGAATGTGTGCTTTCATTTTCTTGGATATAGTTTCGCATTTGGATATAACATTACTGAACGAAGCCCACAATTTTACTTACTCTAACTTTCCCTTTTTTTATGTGACCTGTACGAACTGTCGGTTCGATACGATATCATGATGGTTATTGCTTTCTGATATCTTGTACTTTTCAAACTTTAGCTTCCCTGTATTAGACACAGTTTGAATGATGACAGTTATTTTTCTCCTGTGTGTGTCAGCAAATCTATCTTAACTTTTCATTTAAGTATTTTATATAGTATATATGTGTATTTAATTGCTTTTTATCTGCTATACTGAATTTGCATATCTATAATTTTTAAGCTGTTATAAATAGCAAACAGTATAAAATGAATCCCCCCCATTGTAGTAAATACAGAAGCAATCCAACACGCAACTGTAAAAGCGCCCCCGTTTTGGTGTTCTAACCCGAAACTTTGGTTCTGTCAATTGGAAGTGGCCAAAAAGTCACCTAAAAAGCAACATTTTAGGTCTCGTTGCGGTCTTTCGCAAAGCCGCAGCAAGTCGCGGGGCAGGAACAACAATAATTCTGAGCCAAGTTCACTTTGCTGGTATCATCAAGCGTTTGCTGAAAAAGCTCAGCGATGTAAGTTACCCTGTAAATGGTCGGAAAACCATTAAAGCCATCACTTACGGTCAGGAGTGACAGCAAGGCTAAAATTAGTCGACTGTATATAGACGACAAAACTACGCGGGTAAGATTTCTAATTGATACCGGCAAGGACGTCTCTGTTTTGCCATACACGGAACCTTCAATGAGGCACACACCAGATAAAATGCAACTTTTTGCTGCTAACGGCACGGTTATTAAAACCTTTGGTCAAAAGCTGTTGAAATTAGACCTAGGATTACACCGCGAATTTCACTGGCCTTTCATTCTGGCAGAAGTTTCTCAACCTATTATTGGAATAGATTTTCTCAAACATTTTGGTCCTCTAGTAGACGTTCGGCGTGGAAAACTGCAGGATCCCTTGACCAAATTAGCAACAAAACGATCAGTTCTAATTAAGACAGGAGCTGACGTTAGAGCAGTTTTGGATGTCTCACCTTTTCACACGCAGCTTAACTCCTATTCCTATTCTAACAAATGTTTCGTCTTCTCTGACTCCACCCAAACACGATGTGCAACACATTATTGAGACAAAAGTTCCTCCTGTGTTTTCAAAACCACGGAGACTTCCTACAGATAAACTGTAGGCTACCAAACAAGAGTTTCAATTCATGGTTTCTACAGCTATTTGCAGACCGTTCAGAAGCTGTTGGGCGAGCCCACTCCACATGGTGCCTAAATCTAATGGTGATTGGCGTCCGGTGGTGACTACAGGAGATTGAATGCGGTCACTATTCCTGACCACTATCCTGTTCCACACATTCAGGATTGCATGCATATACTGTATGAAAAAAACATTTTCCACATTAGATCTTGCGAGAGCTTACAATCAAATTCCCGTACGTCCTGAAGACGTACCTAAGACTGCTGTAACAACTCCATTCGGGTTATTTGAATTTCTTTGCATGTCGTTTGGTTTAGCTAACGCTACATCAACTTTCCAGCGATTTATACACAAAGTTTTGCAAGGTTGTGATTTTTGCATTCCTTACTTCGAGTCATGAAAAACATCTTAAGCATTTACAAATTATGTTTGGACGTTTCTCTGAATACAGTACTCTTAAATGCATCTAAATGTATCTCTGAACAGCCCAGTATTAAATTTTTAGGTCATAACATCTCTGCGGAAGGCATTCGACCCCTGAAAGACAAAGTTGAGGCAATCCTTGATTTCCCGCAACCTGTAACTATTAAAGAGTTACGACGATATTTAGCTATGCTGAATTTCTATTGACATTTTGTTCCTCATGCTGCACACACACAGGTGGTTTTAAACAAATATTTGAAAGGTGCGAAGAAAAATTATAAGAATCCAGTGGCATGGACGGAAGAGGCAAGGAAATCTTTTCTGCAGAGCAAAGAGGAACTTGCTCACTCTGCTACTTTAGCTCATTTTGTGCCATCAGCCCATTTGTCTTTTGTGGTAGACGCATAGAACATTGCTATGTGTGATGTCTAGCAACAACGGGCAAACAGTGACTGGCAACCATTGGCTTTTTATTCGAGGTTTCTAACATCAGCCCAGCGAAAATATAGTGTGCATGACCGTGAACTTCTCGCCGCTTACTCAGCTGTTAAATATTTCCGGTATATGGTCGAAGGTCGAACTTTCACAATATTCACTGATCATAAGCCCCTCACATATGAATTTCGTCAAAAAACGGATAAATGTTCTCCCAGACAAACAGACAGCTGGACTATGTTGGTCAGTTTACAACGGACATTCAGCATGTCAGTGGAATAGAAAATGTAGTAGCTGACACATTATCTCGCATTCTAGATATTATATATCCATTCCTTCTACAATTGATCTTCCTACTTTGGCAGAGGCTCAATAGTCACAACAGGAGTTACAGATGCTGTTAACAAATCCCAATGAAAGCCTTAAGCTTCAACCATTTAAGTTTAATGAAAATTCATTAGTTTACTGTGACACCTCGAAAGCAACAGTTCGTCCTTAATTGCCTGTACCTTTTCATCGACTCGAGTTTGAACAGTTACACAACCTATCACATCCGGGAGTACGTGCAACTAAAAAACTGGTTCAGCAACGGTATGTATGACCATCAATGCTTACGGATATCAATGCATGGACTCGAGCATGCATTTCTGGTCAAAAATCCAAAGTTCAACATCATACTAAGAGTCCATTTGAACGAATTACAGTTCCAGACAAACGGTTTGTTCATATTCACCTGGACCTTGTGGGGTCTTTGCTACCATCAGAAGGTTCAACTTATCTATTGACGTGTATTGATCACTTTACGCGAGGCCAGAAGCCATTTTTTGCCAGATATATCTGCTGTCACACGAGCTTTCTATAATCACTGGATCGCTCATTTTGATGTTGTTGAAACAGTCACTACTGATCAGAGGCGCCAATTCCAATCTAATTTATTTAGGGCACTTACCAATCTCTTAGGTATTCAGCGCATCAACACAACACTGTACCATCCATCATCTAAGGGACTCGTGGAAAGATGGCTCCGCAATCTAGAACAGTCTATTATGGCACACGGCAAACAACGCTGGACGTAAGTTCTGCAAACTGTGCTGCTTGGTTTGAGTTCTGTTTTTAAACCTGGATTGGAAGCGACATGTGCCGAACTGGTATATGACACTTTTCTTCGTTTACCAGGTCCTCAAGCTTACTTCCTCAAGTTAAATTTCACAAATGCGTCGTTTATGCCTCATCACAAAGGCCTCGTTTGTCCAGGCTTTGAAAACAACATATGGCAAACTTATCACCAGCTCCTACGTATAGATATGTATCGACGTACTCTCCGTTATATATTGCAGCAAAGCTTTCTTCCTGCACTCGTGTTTTGTTAAGACACGATGCGGTAAAGCGTCCACTGCAACAGCCATATGACGGACCTTTTAAAGTGTTATCTCGGCAAGAATCAACTTTCACTTTGGATGTGAATGGTTGACGGACAACTGTCAACATAGATAGGTGGAAACCAGTGTTTTCCCTCAAGCCTTCAGAGAATGACAAATTATTTGCCACCTCGGATGTTCCTCCGCCGTTCCAGAGAGATGCTACACCAACCACATCTTCCAAAAGTTCCACTCCAAAGAACAGAACAGGAACCAACAGCTTATACCACACGTACAAGCCATCGTGAGAGAATTTTTCCACGATACTCATAAGCGTGTTGCGCATTGGGGGGGGATGTACTGTGGCAACGCAGCATTCCCCCCGAAGTTTTAATGTTGGCCAAATGGCAACTGGAGAGGAAAAAACAGAACTGAAAATATGTAAATGTTTTCTATGTTTTGAAAACCAGAGAAGTTGTATGACACCTCGCATTGTATTGCTGGTAGATGTCACCATCGTGAAGAAAAACAATGCTCTTATATAGAAGTGGTTTGTTTGTCGCTCAACTAGGTCATTTTTTGCTCACGAGGGCTAATTAGACAGGGACTTACAGTTTAAAGTGGATTCTAAACCACTACAAACATCCATGCCCAAGGCAGGATTCGAACCCACGAACTGTGGAACTGAAGGCAAGAGCTTATATAGGAGTGGATATGGTCTGTAAGAATAGATGTTTCTTTATCCATCGTGCCTTCCACAATGATGAGGGAGCCCACAGAATGCAAGGAAAACGTTTCAGACACTATATTGCTTTCTCCTCCAACCTGGATCGTTCCTGCAGTGGTTGCAGGGTGTTTACTTTCACAGGTTTCACGTTGAATACACCAATAACAATCTGTCCAATGGAGCATAAAACGTGATTCGTTGGAAAACACTACATATCGGGACCGCGCCAACGTCCAGTTGCAGCACTCACGAGAAAATTCCAGCTTTCGCCACCGATAAACAGCAGTCGGCATTGGTACATAGCAGTTTTCGCTGAACAGTAGTTTGGGAGATACTGTTGGAAGCCCCTTGGTTTCATCTAGGGTGTCAGTTGCTCAGTGGTATATGATCTATCTGCCTGAACGCATTTCGAGATCTGTCGTTCCTCTCTGCCTTCATGGTACACACACTCCATTTATTGCATCACTGATTTTAAACAATCCTATTTTGCCAGGCAAGATATACTTTTACAACTGGTTTTCCATCCTTGACCCAAAAGACAATGACTAACTTTTTGGATGTCGGATAAATACTACTGTTTCTATCTTAAGCTTCGGAAAACATAATCGTACGCCAACCATTGAAATATTTTCTGAAGCGTTGACACACCCTTTATATAGGCTCAAATTAATTGTGCAGCCACCTCTGATTGGTTATTTAACGTCGAACCAGGAAGTACATGGTAGTCACATTAATGTAACTGGACTATATCCTTGACGATCAGTTGAGGAATTAAAAATAGCAATATATCACCACTGCTCACAGAGGCCTAGTGGTAAGACACAGCTCTCCAGAACACAAGATCCCAGATCACTGTTAAATAATCAGAAGCAGATGTTGTGATGTTGCACCACAAAAAACTTTCTATGTTCAACTGCTCTAAATTTTTATTACATAATATAAAAATAAAATGTATAAAACTTAATATAATGCATTCAGAAAAATATTACCACCGAAAAATCTATAAGTTACAAACTAATATTACCTTCAAAATCTGCAAGAATATACACATTCTGTCAATATACAACATTTTCTAACAGCTAGTTTAGTAATTTGCAATCCCAGACTGATAATCAAGATATTTCATTATCTCGAGAAAAATCTTCAATATGGCATCTTGAACATCAGCCAAATTTTCAATTTTTTTGACACTAAGAAAATATTGTAGAATCGGAATAAACGAAAAACCGAAAGGGCGATATTGGGGTAGTATGGTGGATTAGGACAGAATCTCCAATCTCAATTCATTAATTTTTGTGTTCACCTTGCATGATGCAGTCATGCATTACTATATTGTAGAATGACGCTTCAGTTGAGAAACGACACATACTTTTCAATTTTGAAGATTGATTCACTAAAGATCAGCATTAACACTGTCCAGGTTTTAGGAGTTCGAAGTGAACAATACTTTACCAAGCATGTAGAAACGAATTTGTAGGATATAAACCCGGTTTTGAAGTAATTCATAAGGAGAGAACCACTACCTTTTGTGATTTGAATCATCATATAGGGGACATTATTCGTCTCTATAGATTAAATGATCAGAAAACAATTCTGTATGGTGTTGTTGGAGCTAGATTAGTTCTGTAGATTATGGGGGACTCAAACATCCGCTCCACTTACTTTTCCAATCTGCTGTAAATGTTTCCAGATGGTCAAATAAGGTTGGTTAGGGGTGTTTGACGTTGATTTGTTTCAACTTGTGACCTTAACAGAGTGGTTTCCAACCTGTGGGGCGCGGCGCCCTAGGGGGTGGGGGCGCAAGACAGCTGCAAGAAGGGCATGCAGCTGTTTCCAAAATATCATTTTCGAATACAAACTAAAAAAGTCGAATAGTCAATAACTTGCTGATGAAACAGAAGAAAGTAAAGTTCTAATTAATAATCATTTGACCAGTCTATGGAAGCAATTCTCATTGTACTTTAAAGATCTTGACATGTCCAAATATGAATGAATTAGAAACCCATTGTTGATTAAAGAATATGATGATTTTGGCCTTACGAAAGCAGAGCAGAAAATGATAATTGACTTATCTAGTGATAGCACATTAAAGCAGATGCTTCGAGATGAAAATACACTGGTGTGCAAAACTTAAGCAACAAGTGCGTTTTTTGTCATAACTCTACAAGAAATCATCCGATTGACATGAAATTTGAATATGATGTACATTATTCTGTACTTAAACGAGGGTAAAAGAATAATGGCGCAGAAATGAATATAAAGCTTAAAGTAGGATATGGAACAAAAAAGGCTTTGTTTGACATATAGTGGCGTTACACATGAAGAAGCGTAAGTACAACTAGCAGATGTTGCCTAGTATGGGATATGCCCTCCCCTTACTGTAATTGTTGCTTGGCATCGTCTCTCCATGCTAAGCACCAGATTATTCAGTTCTTGGGGTAAACGTCTCCATTCCTCGTTTAATGCTTCTTTCAGCTGATGGGTGTTACCAGGAGGATACTGTCGTGTCGCAAGACGTCTCCCTAATGCATCCCACACATGCTCTATTGGATTTAGATCTGGAGAGTAAGCTGGCCAGTCCATTCGTGTGATATCTTCACCTTCCAGTAGCTCTTGAACATTAGCAGTACGGTGTGGACGGGCATTGTCATCCACGAATATGAAGTCTGGTGCAATGGCCCCTCGAACAGACACACATGGGGTAGGATTACCTCATTGCAGTAGCGGTCTCCAGTTACAGAACCTCGATCGAAGATCTGATGCTCAGTCCGCCCGTTCAACATAATGCCACCCCAGACGAGAACTCCAGGACCACCGTAACGATCTCTTTCCGCGATGTTATTAGGATGAAATCGAGCTTCAACCTCTCTCCAGATCAACTGACGTCGAGAATCGCTTGTAGAACTAAAACGACTCATCTGTGAAGAGGACGCGGCTCCATTGATGAGGTGTCCCGATTTTGTGTTCTCTGCACCACTCTAAACGGTGCCGCCGATGGCAAACTTTGAAAGGTATGCAGAGTTCAGGACGTCTAGCAAATAAGCCACCTTTGTGGAGGCGTCTGGACTCTGTAAATCTTGATACTTGTCGTCCTATGGCTGTGCACAGTTGCTGACATATGGCGCTCGCTGACTGAAAACGGTTTCTTTTCGCCTGGAGGACAATGTAACGGTCATCTTTTGGTGTTGTTTTCCTTGGACGGCCACCACCAACCTTCCGAACAGCTGTACCAGTAGTTTTAAAGGCATTCCAAGCACGAGAAACAACACTTTAGTTGATCCCGAACTCTTCGGCGACATTGATAACACTACGCCCCTCCTCAAGCTTCCCAATCATTCTTCCTCGAGTGAAGTCGTCTAAATGATTTCTTGAAGACATGTTCCACAAAACAAATCACTTGCACTTACAGCGAATGTCTTTAACTACAGTGCTCTTCATCCTTTTATCACAGACCTGCGCGCGCCGACCCACAAGGTTGTTTACGTACACTTACATCACCTATGACGTTTTATTTCGAAAATTTGCATGCAAATAATCTTTCTGTTGAATTGCGTGCATATTATACTGCAATTTCATGGCTATCTTATACTTTGTTGGGGAGCTGTGGCCGAAAAACCAGTTGTTGCTTAAGCTTTGCACACCAGTGTAATATTATTACGTTTTGGCTATGAGTAAAGGACGATTTTCCTACTTTGACAAACAAAGCTTTAGAAGTTTTATTACCATTTGTAACGTCTTACCTATGTGAAACTGCTTTTTCTACAGTATCTGTCTTAAAAACAAAGTATCGATCTCGCTTAATGATTGAAAAGGAACTGAGAACTGCAATTTCTTCAATGATACCACATTTTGAGAAAATTTGTGCTGAAAAACAAGCTCAAATGTCTCATTAAATTTTTATGTTGTAGTAGTATTAATTATATATTCTTTTTTTACATAATATTGTATATTATTTTGTAGCCCATTAAATAAATTATAATATCCATTGAGTATTTATGAAATTGAATTTTTATATAAATTAATGACACACACCAATTTTTTTAAGGAGGGGGCGCCTGTACAAATAGGTTGGAAACCACTGCCTTAACATATCACTAACAAAAGTTGGTTTTCTCGATCATTAGGAGTCAAGAAGATCAAATTACCCGATCTGAACATGGAAAACTATTTTTAGCATTTATGAACTTCTAATGCGCTAGCATAAATATTGGAAAAGTTTTTGGTTGGAACTATTGCATTACTACATAGGTAAAACTAAAAAGATATATGGATATGTTCTTCTGGTATTTGGAGGGCCATTTTTAATATTGAATGATTGAGAAGTGAACAAATTATAATTACCTTAAAATGATTTATGCAAGCCTTCGAGATACACAATGAGCTCACAAATGATAATCAAATATTTGACAAATGATATTGACATGTGAACAAACAACATTACTTTCCAGTACCTTTGTTATTTATGTCCCTATTCCAATTCTTATGGTAACAGAAGTTGTTTTGTATCAGAAATCTTTTCTAAGATTTCTAATATATTAGAAAAACAGTATGGACCAGTTTATGTTAATTATTGATAAAAAATAAATATTAGTAACATTTTGTCAAAACCACAACTTTCTTAACTTTTTGCAGCAAAGCATATGCCATATTAGGAATGTTTGTATTACTTTTTTACTCAACTGTATTTCAATTATATATACATAATGAAAAAAATCATCAATTATATATCTTCCATTAAACCATTACTTTCACAATTGGTTTCAAACCAAACTCCACATTTACTTACTAACTTAAGTCACCACATCTGATTAAAAAGTATGTAATTACAAGTAAAAGGGTAAACTCACATTTTTATACAAGTTATCAAAATTTTGTGGAATAGTCTTCAAATTGATTTGATTCAAGAGTAACTCAAAATGATGAGTAAATGGTGAATCATTATTATAATTAAAAAAATACATTCTAAAGTTAATAATTCATAAGAGCATACAAAACAAAGTTGAAGTATATTTATATTAAATAACAGTCCAATTGAATTTAGCAGTCCAAAATCATAAAACATAATATAAATTTAATATACATTAATATTTTAATCAAACATTCACTACAATGACTAGCATAAGATTTGACTTATATTTACAGACATATTTTACAAGCAAAAACACCAAATACAATAAATTTTATGTCCTTTCAACATTAGAAAGAACTGTTTCCAACTGTCCCTGTTGTGCTAACTGATGTAGTGTTGCTAACTGAGAGGTATCAGTTACAAGTACAATTTGTTGCATATTGCTTGAAAGAGACCCATCTTCTTGAAGTTGAACAGCATACAATGAATGCTGAAAATACATTTTTAAATCTATAAATACACAACTAGTAGTATTCATTCATAATTAAATATTTCTTAAAATATGAATACATAACAAAGTTGACACTAAAGGGAAAATACACTAAAAACTCATTCAGTTTTATAAAAACTTATTATTTTATATAGATAGGTTTTCTATTTCAATCTTTAAAATGCATATAATTAATCAAAATATAAAAATGTATCAATTATAAAAAGTTTAATAAAAATTTTTAATGAGTTAACTTTTGTAAGTTAAAAAAAAATTAATGGTAATCTACTAATTATATATTTTAGATTGGTATTGTATTAGGTTATAATAAAATATCATGCATTCAAATTAACTTAAACTTCTGTTTCTAAAATAAAATATTTCTACATGTACAGGAAACATGAGATACCTATTTTATTTCTAAATTTGATTTAAATAACTTCAAAGATAAATATATACACACATATACATATGACTCTAACAGCATATTTACCTCAAAAAATATTTTATTTGAATTACTAGATAAGCCAAGCACAAAATTATGGTAATACAGGAAATAAAAATTTAAATTCACATAAAAACTAAGATGAAATATTTTGTTCCCAGTAATTAATTGTATTTTAATTATTATATAGTATGATTAATTTAAAATTTACATATAAAAAGGAAAGAAATTTGAATGGAAAACTGAGAATATATACATAGAAAATTTAAATCTGTTTAAAGAATTATAATAAATCTTTCTCTCCTCTTACAGTGAAACAATCTGAAAATTTCACATAAATATAAAAATTACAAATTGATTTACAAAGAAGTATATACAAATGGTTGATTTCCCTTTTACAATATCGATGAATTGCTTTGTAGTTGAATAAAATTTTTTAAATTATACCTGATGCACAAAGCTTAAAATTCAAAATTTTAATACAGAAAATTATTTTTAAAACCAAAAAACTAATGAATTAATCCCTAAAGCAAATTTTGGTTTATTTTATAAAAAGGAGAAAAATCACCTCTTGAAGAATTTGGTTTGAATGGTCTCCTTGAAGAGTAACTATAGTGGGGAATGCTGTTTTGGGGGAAGGATGATTAATTTCTTTGGCAACCTAAAAGTAAACAATATGTACATGAAAAATTATCATAAGGTTGAAAAAATAAATCTTTTTTTTTGATATAAATATTAATTTTATAACTTTTACAAAGAAAAACTGAACCTATCTTGAAAAAAATTTGAACATCACACAATTTCATGCTAACTCAGTTTTTATCAATTTAAAATTAACAATAAACGAATGTTTCTAAAAGAAAATCCTAATAGTAAGACTGTCACATTAATTAAATAAATTTTTAATCACTTATATTTTAGTTTGATAATAGAAATAATTTATTTTACTTTCATTTTGTAAGTAATCATTTACAATTAATCAATATTTTATAACCCTTAGTAAATACAAAATTCAAATACAGTAATTTTACAGTTTTCCATAAAGATCTCATGGCTAGTTTGATTTAGCTTGTGGTTTGTCACTCAACAACCATTTTTTGCACATGAGGGCTAGTTAAATATGAACCAATTCTAATAGCTGGAGTTACATAAAATGTCCATTCTTATGTAAGAATAAACAAATATTGAGTATTTAAAATGATTGCAATGTCTTTATAGTAATATACCTGTTGTGTATTAGCACAATTGTTGTCATTTTCTTGTTCTTCTTGATTTTGATTGTGATTCATGGCTTGTTCAATTTTGGAAGATTCTTTGTTTTTGGAATTCACATCTAAAAAAAGCAATAAAAATAAAATGAAGATTAATCTTATCGACATTCTGATTTTCAGAACTGAATGAACTTTGAATACTTTGGATGCATGCACTTTGAATACTTTACATGCAATTGATTAACAGGGAAAAAAATTTCTTTTATCAAAAAATTTTTATTTTCTATCACTTAAATAAGTGACTTAATTTGCAAGAAAGCAACTTTGTGATTTGCAGAGGGGATAAAGAGCATGATTTATTGAAATTTGTTAACAGTAAACTTTTAATTTGTAGAAGTTTGAAAAATCAGTTTTCTTAAAGTTTAGTAATGAATTAATTATTAATTTAAAGCAGTTTAAAACATCAAAACTGTCAGTATTTTGGAGAATCAAGTTGCCCAAATTTGTAGCAGTAATTTTACCATATATTGCAGAGTGATTGTACAGAACATACATGTGTAAAGATGGGATAGTATAATCACTCCTTTATTTACTAATTGAAAACAAAAATAGTGAAATCCACATAAATTTATAAAATTTACATTAAGTACATTATGTGGTTCCCCCCCCCTTCTTTTATGAAATATTTTGATGAAAAAAATTATAAAATTCATTTATTTTAAAAAATATACATAAAAGCTGATGTTTTATTTCCTTCTTATGAAATTCTCACCTTCAAATAGAATATTTTCATCTGGATTTTGATAAATATTTTAAAATATTAAATGTTTCAATTGCCCTTCAAATTGAGATTACAGCACAAGTTTTATTGCTCTCTCTCTCTTTTTGAATCTAATAAAACTTAAAATCAAAGTAAACATAAAATAACTAACATCATTTATTTAATTTTACTGCAGATAAAAAAAATCCCATTATTTTAGTAAAATTAAAGTATTTTCAATAATTCAGATGATGATAAAAAAAATTTAGAACACGTCTATGAAATAAGCAGGAAATTCTTAAGAAAATGTAATTCAAATAATATAAAAAAAAATCTTTTTATATTATAAAAAAATAAAATTAATAATTTTTAAGTATGTTGAAAAATAATTTTTATGAATAATTTAAAAATGAGAATTTATTGAAATATTTTTTGCTATAACAAAATAAAATGTAATCCATAAGATAAGAAAATACTTTTGTTTTTACTCCCATTATAAAATAGGAATACTTGGTTCATACAATTAGAAATTGATCTAATCAAAAAAGTGAAGTTATGAAAAATAAGAATCATAAATAAGAGTATTACTACTAATACTACTAATTTTAGTTTGACCTCCTTAACTTATAAATATTTCTCCAAAAAGTAATGAATCTTTGCAACATGAATGACAAAGTTTTTTTTAAACTTACTTTCATTATATATATATATATATATATATATATATATATATTGATATTTTTATATATATATATATATATATATATATATATATATATATATATATATGAAAGTAATATATATATATATATATAATTATAAAGCAAAAAATATATACATATAGCAAAAATTATAAATATATATAATATAAATATATATAATATAAATATATATAAAAATACAATACAGAATATACAATAAAATAGGAAATCTAGCCAGCGCAAAAGCAGCTAAAGAAAGATTTGCCAATATAAATAAGATAAAATATGAAATTGGAAAAACAGTGAAATATAAATAAAATAAAACATGAAAAATAATTTATCCTTAAAACACCTACATTTATATTTTAAATTTAATCTAATTACAACTGGCAACACTTCTTTACTATAATTTTAAAATTACTTTTGGCAACTTTCATACTATTTTCATGTATAAATCCCATCTGATTTGCTGACTTTGGCTTTATGTATTTAAATTTTTACTGTATGTATGTTTCATTTATATGAGTATCTCTAATTGCATTTGTGTTTAATTTATAGGTATTTCTAATTTGGAATTCTCATTCACAAGTACTTATAATTGGTTACCATGTAAAGTTTTTATAATGAAGCTAACTGATAACGATTGCAAATTTCTGTATTCGTGTTTACACGATATAAATTTCAAAAACCAGCATTTTAAAATTTTATTTTATGACCTATTCAAATACAGATATAATAAAATTAAAGTTAAGAAAAATATGAAACTACATTATTTCACTATTAATTTTCAACATCCTAAATTTGATAATATTAAATTAAATAGTTTTGTTAATGGTTTGTATAACATTTTTCCTATCGAAGATGTTTTTATAAAACTTACTTTTTCTTATGATATTCCTTTTGGACGTAAAATCTTTAACTACAATCAATTTTGCAAAAATATCTCTTCATCTAGAAAACTTTCTAAATGTATTTGTCATAATAATGAACTAAAAAGTTTTATTAACCCTGATTTTGGTCATATTATTACAAGTAATCTAAATATTGTCAGTGACACTAAATTGAAAGAAATATTAAGTAAAGGGACTAAGTATAGACCAGTTTTTCAACTTAATAAATTTAAAATAATTAAAACTATTTTACATAATATTGATTCATTCATCTTTAATATTTCAAAATTCTATAATACACCCATTGAATTTTTTACAGTCTGGAAGTTTAAACTTTTTAATAAAATTAAAGAATTTATTTTTGTTAATAATTTAACGTTTCCTGGCATTAAACTTGGTCCATTAAAACCAGCCATTAATAATCTAAAAGATAATTTCATCATTACTCCAATAGATAAAGCCTCTAATAATTACGAATTTTTTTGTAAGAAATTTTATTTAGATTTAATTGATAATGAAACATTAAATTCCAGCACTTATAAACGTTTAAACTCCACAGTTAACATCATTAATAAAAAAATCCTTGGAATTTATAAACTTCTAAACATTAACAACTATAAATTAGAGTTTCCTTATTTAACAGTCATTCCTAAATTTCACAAAATTCCTATAAAGTTTAGATTTATCACCTGTGGTACTAAATCGTACATGAATAAACCTGGAATCATTTTTGCTAAAATTCTTAATATTATACTAGACTATATTATTAAATCAGATACTACTTGGATCATTAATAACAATAAACCTATTTTGGATTTCTTATCAAGAAATAAAATTCATAGTGTTAACTCCTTTGACTTTAAAGACCTTTTTACAAGTATTCCTATTGATAAACTAAATAACGTATTACACATTTATTATCAGGACTATAGAAAATTATTAAATATTAATTTTGAATATTGGAATAATCTAGTTAAAATGTGTATTTATAACAATTATATATTTAACGGTGAAAATATTTTTATTCAAAATTGTGGAATTCCACAGGGATCAAACTTTTCCAGCACACTAGCAAATTTATTTCTACATTATTTCGAAAAAAACTTCTTTTATCAATATCCTTATGCTTTCAGATACATAGATGATTTCATTATTTTTAACAATTTAAAATTTCAAGATATTTCTAAAACTATTTATCCTGAAGAGCTTTCTCTAATTAAAACTAATTTATTTGATACTAAAACAGAATTTTTGGATTTATTTATCACTATTGATAATTCTACTACATATATTGATGTCTTCGACAAAACAAATCAATTTAATTTTCATGTTAATAAGTTAATTTCCTGGAACTCAAATATTTCTTTAAAAATATACAGAAACGTTATAATTAATGAACTTAATCGCATTTATAATATTTGCAACAACCATGAATCTACTAAAAATCAAATTAAACGACTGATAGATCACTTAAAAAATAATAATATTCCAATTAATTTTATTTTAAAATATGTAGGAAGTAGGGAATCGCTTGTAAGATTGAAGTAATGCGTAATTTTTATAACTACATAAGAGCCACCCAAGCATTGAAGTTATTACAAGAATCCTTAAAACACCTACATTTATATTTTAAATTTAATCTAATTACAACTGGCAACACTTCTTTACTATAATTTTAAAATTACTTTTGGCAACTTTCATACTATTTTCATGTATAAATCCCATCTGATTTGCTGACTTTGGCTTTATGTATTTAAATTTTTTACTGTATGTATGTTTCATTTATATGAGTATCTCTAATTGCATTTGTGTTTAATTTATAGGTATTTCTAATTTTCTGCATTTATATTTATTCAAATGTTTTAACCTAGGTTCTTTGAATACAAACACTCTTTGGGGGAATTGCTCGAAGATCTTTAGACATTTGTCCTTCGAGCATGTCAGAAAAGAGTGTTCTTTCTTTTAGCATAGCTGGCCATCTCCCTCCTGATGAAGACGTGGCCCCTATGTATTCTTCTTTTCATCTGTTTCATATATTTCAGTGCTTTTCCATAT